>CM002479.1:13231123-13264439 GCA_000325765.3 Leersia perrieri
ATCGGCCTTCTATCCCCTTTGTTCCATTCTCGGTGTCATGTTTATTATATGAGGCACTCGGTTCGCCGTCATGTACGCGTGAGGTTATGGTGGCTATTATGCGTGTATGGATCCCACCTAACAGATATCGCGGTGACGTGTGCGTATGAGTGTAGTATATATAATAGATATGGTGCCCCACATTGATCATCGCCTTCTTCGCGCCTAGAGAGGTTCATTGTGCTCCTCCACGTGCTTTGCCACCGCCGCCGATGGTGCGACAGATTCCCACCCCGCTGGGCATCGTCTTCTTTAGCTCCAACGACCTCAGCCGTCAACAATCTCCGCAACCCATCTGAATCGCCGTCATGATTACCGAGGTGAATAAGAGGAAATGACAGAGTCAGAAACTGAGAAGAGATGGGATCTGGGAAAAAAGGATTTGGATGGGGCAAGTTATTGTTTGGAGGGGGTATCTACAAAATTGCGGCCTATGTGGCGTGCCACGTACGCACCCAAAACTGGTCAAATGGGATTTAGACCTCGGTTGGCACATTAAAACAAGATTATGGACCTAAATGACACCCCCACTCAATTTTTAAGGACCGGCCATGAATTTTACTCTTTTCATATTTGATTTGGAGTTGACTTATGCTTTTGAGAAGAAGGGGTTCAACAAGAATTTGGTTCATACTGTTTGGGTCATTGTTCAATAACTTTTTAGCCCGTCGTCCAAGGCCTAGATACTTCAATGTTTAGATTTAGAATTAGAACATCTAGAAAGTTTCATCCCTACAGTTAGAAATAGTAGAAGTGATACACTCTATGTAGCTTATGCTTAATAGTTAGCCAAAACTCTGATAAAAAAATTTATATTTTATGTATTAGACAAGTTTTAAGTTATGTGGTAACCTTCGTCAAATGTATGTGATGAAGATCTAGTATTAGTTCGTGTGTATCAATGTACTGATCCGTGACAGCCACCGATGTGCCGGCCCTCCAGTCTAGATCTGTAGGGGCCATGCCGGTCGTCTCCTGCGCGTCGCCGGGCCGCCGCTAGTTGCCTCCACGACAGCTGCTGCCTCCACGATGCCTGCCGCTTTCCTCTCCGGGACAGGGGAGGCCCGCGTCATGCCGGGCCGCAGCCGGTCGCCTCCCGTGATGTGTCGGGCTGCCGCCAGTCGCCTCTCACGACGCGTCGGGTCGCCGCCATCATATGCCTTCCTTGCCGCTGCTGCGTACGGCCGCGTGCGGCCACCGCGTGTCGTCGCCATGGCCATGAGAGAGAGTGGGGAGAAAGAGAGGGAGAAGTGGAGAAAGAGATAAGGACAGGGAGGAAGGCTGAGGGAGAGGTGATAAGGATAGGAAGACAGTGGGCCCCACTTTTTTTTTTGCGGGCAGCGTCTTTTTTGATCCGCCCTGTAAATAATTCATTTTTGCAGACGGACAATTAGGTGGTCTGCCTGCAAAAATAAAAAACTATTTTTGCAGGCAGACCATTAGATACTCCGATTTTTAATGTTTAACACCGTTAACTTTTTAGCACACGTTTCACCATTCATCTTTTTCAAAAATTTTATCCACAAATTTTATAAATATAAGTTATGCTTAAAATTTCTTTTGTAATAAAACAACTCGTAACTAAATAAATAACATTTGGATGATTTTTTTGAATAAGACGAATGATTAAACATTAGATAAAAAGTCAATGGCGTCAAACATTAAAAACCGAAGGGAGTATATCGGGAGAAAACCTCTGTCCTGTTTGACTAGACTATGATTTGTCATATTCTAGCTCAAATGTGTGTATTTTTGGACGGAGGGGGTAGTTTTCAAAATAGGTAACATCTGTTTAAAAATATCAAATTGGATTATGTGAAATGTTTGGAAATTTTCCTATCAGTATAAAGACTTTACGTTGTGAATATTAATTGAACTCTGTAGGATTTTGATCATAGAAATTAAAATTTCCATTTAAGATGTAGATCTATTACCTTCTGTGTGGTAAGACAAATACAATCCATTGGATCAACATATGTTCTATAACAAAACTGGAGAACGTAGATAAGTCCATAGCGATATTAGAACAGGGCAAAAAAAAGTTGTTTTTTGCATTGAGATTTGATAGTCTAACTGTTGTTTCGTTCTACTTGATGCATAATTCTCACTAAATCTATTTCGAAGACAGGATGAGCATTAGCATGTCACCATAGATAAATTGCACAATGAGTCATAAACTGAGAAGTACAGGTTTAGCTTTTTCAGTTTGGCAAGTACGTAAATTATATCTCTAATATATAATTGCTCTGATTCAGTTTTTTTTTTCATCGTACATTCAGACACAAATTATATATTGAAGAACGCTCGAACTGAGAACTTCACATACATAGACATTTGCCCTAGCCAGCAAAGCAATCAGCCCCGATGGGCAATGGCCCATTCAGACTAGTGGTGATGTTTTTACTTTTGGAATGCGAGTCATCAGGATTGATGGCGATACCTTTTCGAACGGACCAACCAATCCTATTACATAGGTGCTTTGATTCAACTAGTTGAAATTGAAATGGATTTGCCACGAAGGCAATATGAAGTAGAAGAGATGGTTGGACATGGACATGGTCATGGCCGTACAGCAGATTGCGTGTACTCTTAGTTCGGCCGCATCAGGCCAGAAACATGCACAGAATTATTGTTTTACGGCTCATCCAAGTAAGAATTTCAGTCCAACAGGAAAAACTAATACGGCCCATAACTTACACTGGTTTTGAGCTAATGACTGAGCTTCCAAGCAGGTCTTAGTATGCTCAAGCCTGGGTGAGTTCGGGTCCCTGTGAAAAGCTCTGATTTGGAAACCACCAGAGAGGAGACTTCAGGATTGAGATTTTAGGAGGAACCAAGAGCGAAAAGCTTCAGGACTGAAAGATGTAAGGAGGAGTTAACCAATTAAACCTACGTGTCGCACAACCTGATGAGGAAAAAAAAAAAAGAAAAACTGAGAAAAACCAATGCCCATAAGCCTTTAGGAGCTGATGATATCTTGTTACAAGAATTATTCTCACAGACATCAGGAGCAAGCAGAAGACTAAACCAAGACTTCATATATGCAAAATATAAAGTACTGACTCAAAAACTGTTATCTCAAGGTAATATAATGTAAGGCATGCGACTGATAATTACACCATCTAGTTTTGAGCTACTACTGATACCTAACTAATTAATATATTGCAAAATATAAAATAGTGACTCACAAACTGTTAAAAGGTAACATAAGCATTGCAATAATGCAAACTATTCTTGATTACTCTATCTAAATCTAAGCTAACTACTAATACCTAACTAGCAACTAATTAGAGAGCTGGTGCGTGCGTCAACATGGCGCCGTAACAGTGGTAACACTACTCAAACGCCCATGCGTTCTCCTTCCTGATCTCCTCCTCCTCCTCAGGCGTGAAGTCATTCTTAATATTAAACTCTTTCCTAATCTCCTCTGGACTCTTCCCCTTGATCAAATCAGCCACGCGCTGGCAAGCTAGGTCCAGCAAACTCTTGATGCTCATATAATTCGCCGCCAAGATCAAGTCGTACAGCGTCGTCTTGTCCACCGCGATGAACTCGGCGTCGAAGCTCTTCAGCTTCTTCTCGTCGGCGGCGGCCTCCTTCGTCTCGGAGCTGACGGCGGCGTGCATCTTGCAGTACTCGATGATCTTGGTGAGGATTTTGGATGTGACGTTGGGGAGAGGGATGCCGTTCTCCGTGCAGTCGTCCTCGATCATGTGACTAACTTGCTGCGACATGCTCGCCACTGCTTCTGACACCTCAAAGTGCTCGCCGTCGGAGCTGATCAGGAGGATCTTGTTGTTGCCGTCTGCCGCCATTGGTTTTGTTTTTTTGTGTGTAGTTTGTCGTTCGTCGAACACGGAACTACGAAAGAACTGGCTGTCTGATCGATCGATCGGTGGTTGTGAAAGCTGGACGAACTCTTGTTGGGACGTTTGGTGATTGACGACGAGCGATCGTGCTTTGTATTTATTGCGTGTGAGCTGGGGAGAAACAATTCCGAGCCGGAGTAGTAGGGCAATTCCAGTCCAAATTGGATTAACTTTTGGTTATTTGTTTCTGCGTAACAGAGAATTTACTTTTTTTTTTTCAAGAATCCAATTCGGTTTTATCAATTGGACTCCGTCCCGAAACGAAATTGGCCTGTAAATACTCGTATTCCTCGATAGATTATTATTTGTAGTTTTACCCGGATATTATATAAGGATATGCGCGGCGCGAGATAAATTGGACGTTGCTAGTGAGATTATTTGAAGCTTTGCTTGAGGAGGAGGGTGGTGCAATGTTGTGGGAATGTTTCTTTTTGGTAACCCCTAGAGAAAACATATTGTATGCGCACAAGTTTTCCGTGTACATTCCGTGCATACCAACTAACAACTATCACCGAAAAATCTAGAAAATTTGTACATATGCTTCTAATGGTACTACACACATTTGTAAAATTTCATCTTAAAATTCTTTATATTTTAGCCGTAGAAAAAATATGAAAAATCTGACAGCTTTTTGGACAAAAAATTTGTCAGGATTTTATGTTTTTTATTACACTTTTTGTATAATAAATTTTGAGATGAAACTTTACCGATATGTGTAGTACTATTATAAGTATATGTATAAACTTTTTCTAGAATTTTTGGTGATATTTTTTAGTTGGTGTGCATGCAGTGTGTGCGGAAAGTCTCGTGTGCATAGGATATATTCCCCTAGCATGATGATAACGAATGATATATTTATTTTTGCGATGCACATTTAATGCATGCGTATAAAATATCCACATCAATATCTGCAGGGCATAGCTGTGTGTGTATATATATATATGTACGGTAGTGCTACAGAGCGCGCTGCGTGCCTCGAAACTAGGGGCACGCCTCACAGGTATATGGTGGTTTTCCTTTTTGATTCTCCTCCCGCATATCCTGTCCGAGAGTAAAAGTTTAACTATCTGTCCAACATAGGCCATCTATTTCATCCCGCACAACTTAAAATTTTACTATTCGTTCTCAACAATCTTCCTCTGCACCCCACGTCTGCACCCCACACACACCAATGCGCGAGTTAATTTTTTACTTACATATCCTTTCCTGCCCCTTACACATCTGAAAAGTTAAAGTTTTACTAGCATACACGTTGTAATTTAGACAAGCTAAATTTTCAATGAACAAGTCTGCACGTGTAATATTTTTACTAAACACGTTTGACCAAATAATTCTTTTACTTAAAAAGATTATACAAGTATTTTTTTGGCGGTCCGCTGACAAGGACAATGTTGCGCCAAGGGAGGAGGCAGGAGCCGTTGTTGCAGGGGGAGTAGTGCCTGCCGCTCCCGAGCACCACTTATCACTGCCATCGGCCGTGTATATGAATGCGAGGAAGACAAAGGCATTGTCGGATCTGCTTCTCAAGTGGTGAGCATCACCATGGAATGGTCCGCTCATGACATACTGCTCGATCCGAAAAAATTAGGTAAGAATGGTCTAAATAATGGTATGGAATTGACATATACATAGGTTGGGACGATTATAGTTAAAAATTTATAAATCTTTGGGCATTACAGGATTCATCTATGCAGTGCATTGACAATAGCAAAAAATTTATTCGTGTTTTAAGGTTGCAGGAGTGGTAAGGTAGGAAGTTTGACCATAGTAAAAATTTAACTCAAAAATGGTGTGCGGGAATGATCGGTATGGTAGATTGTTTACGAGTTAAATATTTACTGAACATAGCTTATGGTGGGAAGGGTCGCTGGTATGACCAGAGGCGTGCTACCAAGTGTGCCCGGTAGTAGTACATTCATTATTTTTCTAAATAACAGCTTAGATCAAGGGAAGACTATATGTGCCCACCGTCCATAAAAAAACAAACTTCTACATATGAATCTGGATACAACCTATGTTCATATTCATATCCATATGTTCATTTATTTTGGGACAGATGGGTATGTCTCAACTGTAGTTTTAAATCTCATTTAAGTAGGCATTAATTTTGATATTATTTGAAAAATTATGAAATGTAAATGATATGTAACCTTCTGAGATTGATCCGGTAGGTATGATAAACATATGCTTCCTAGAAAATCATTACATATAATTAAATCAGGCACCGGAGTAAATACAGTGATTCCATTTCATTTTACTCTGTTTTATGCCGGCATGTCCAATCATTTAGTAGAAGGTATAAACAAAATTAACTCAAGAATTAAATAATATTTAATTAAGGAATAATCTTAGCAACGAATTTACCTCAAATTTACTAACTCTAAAGCAACTTGCTGGCTGGAAAATAAGGATGATCATGCATTGGATGAGGAAAGCCTTGACCGACTCCAGAAATTTGGGGCCTCGGTGCGAAATGAAGTTCAGGCTCTAGTTTTTTTAAAAAAACTGTAAAAAGCAGATAAGGCAAACTTTTAGTTAATTTTATAACTTTAGTATGCGTAGCTTCACCCACTATTAGAAATATATGAAATAATGCGGACCCAGTTAGAAGGTATAGACAGATAGATGGTATCAATAGGACGAGCGGCCGCTGGCAAAACCACCTGGCCGCAAGGACAGCAGCGGCTGCAAGACTCTTCCTTCCCTGCAGGACTCAGCATCCAGGGGCCTCGGCAAGTTCAGCAGGGTGCCGACTAGTCAAGAAGCTCCGATTCGCGGTGGAGCAGAGGACGGTGGCATAGGAGTGGTGGTGGGCTGCGGAGTGTGTCATGGCTCGGCGACACCCGAGGCAACGACGGCCTGGCGTCGCAGCAATCGCAGCATGGTGAGTTTCCGGCGGCGTCCCACCGGATTAAGCCCTTAGCGGCTGGATCTGACCTCCCTGTCAGCCGATCTGGCCTGGGGGTGGTGGGGGGCACTGATGGTGGCTGGCGCTTTGCCTACTAGGCGGCATTTGAGGCGGCAGCAGCATGTGTGTGGCTGTGGCGATGGCCTGGCGTCATTCTCCTCACATCTAGTCCACACCAGTAGTATCTAGCCCCCTATGGGGCTCTGGCTGGAAGCGGTGGGGGTGCCGGCAGGCAGGCAGCGCAGCACAGCCGCCATGGGCTGGTCGGCGACATGG
The DNA here is from genome assembly GCA_000325765.3 of Leersia perrieri. NCBI lineage: Eukaryota > Viridiplantae > Streptophyta > Magnoliopsida > Poales > Poaceae > Leersia > Leersia perrieri. The sequence continues at coordinate 13,238,216 of CM002479.1, forward strand.
GGCGGAGTCCGGGCCCGTCGTTTTGTGGTCAGCCGGAGTTCCAACGGCGTGTTGATAGCCGGGGAGGCAAGATTTGTGTCCGACTGGGGTGGTTCTGGACTGATCCTGCTCGATTTGTTGCCTTCATCCAGGATGTAGCTCTAGTAGCCGGTTTGGTGCAACTGAAATGCATCACGTAAAATTTATACTCTCTCCATCCATAAATGTAAGAATTTAGACTTAACAAATCCTAGTTCCGTGTTTGTGAGCAAAACATCTGTCCTAATTTATTGGACTAGAATTTGTCACATTCTAACCCTCATTCGTGTATTCTAGGATGGAGGGAGTATTTTTCAAAATATATATAACATCTTTTAAAAAATATCAAATCTGATTATGTGAAATACTTTACGCTGTGAATATTAATATCAGATTTGAAATCTCTAGGATTTTGATCATAGAATTGAAAATTTCCATTTAAGATGTAGATCTATTAGCTTCCGTGTGGTAAGACAAATACAATCCATATTGGATCAACTAATTGTGGACATATGGTCTAAAACAAAATCGGAGACCGTAGAGATATGATGTTCTAACTGTGGTTTCGTTCTACTTTAATTTATACAAAATTCTCACTAAACCTTTGATCTGCACTAAGTGTCAGCCAAAGATAAATTGCACAGGAAGACATAAACTGAGAAGTACAGGTTGAGCTTTACCAATCTGGTAGGATCATAAAGCTATATCTGTAATAATTGCTCCGATCCAGTTTTTTCCAGCATACATTCAGATACAAATTATAAATTGAAGACAACTTGAACTGAGAACATCACAGATATAGACGTCTGCCCTAGCCAGAAAAGCATATCAGCCCCTATGGGCAATGGCCAACTCAGACTAGTGGTGATGTTTTACAATTGGAATACGAGTAATCAGGATTGATGGCGATACCTCTCTGTTCAGATCAACCAATCCTATTATATAGGTGCTTTGATTTACTAATTTGCAGTACATAGCGCTTTTACTACAATTTTTTAATTAGTTCCATGGGTTAGCTAGAACAATTCTGTGCGATCCATACATATAAAATATCTACATACAATTAAAAATTATTATTTGCCTGATGCAGCTCAATTTTACCAGGATATTGCTACCCTGGAGATGGATGCTCCAAACTTCTTCGACAGTGCAAATGGGTTAGGTAGTTGAAGTTCCTGGGAAGACAGTATCTTCAGGTCCTCAGAAATTTTCGGTGTGGTCTAGCTCTAGTGATGCTCATTTCATATATGCAGTGCTTTAGGGAACAACTCCCACAGCTCACAGGTAGTCATAGACTCATAGCATATCATGGGGACATTTGAAAACAAACGACATTATCAAATTACTGCTTGACACTAGTTATTTCTTAGAATATACTTACTACTACCTCCGTCTCAAAATACTTGTCGTACTTGTCGTTTTGATTTTTTTTTTAACTTGGACATATGATCTCATTTATTTTGTGACTTTATTTATAATTAGAATTATTTTAAGTATGATTTATACACTATTTTTTTAATAAGGCAAATGGTCAAAAATTACAAGCAAAAGTTAATACGCGATCTAATTTGGGATGTATGGAGTATATGAATGGGAATGATCGGGTACGCCAACAATACAAAAGTACCTTTAAGAATATATAATATTATCACTCCACAAAAATAATGGTTGGTATCATGAGTAATCTTCCCTTATTGTCCATACGCCAAAAGGTTGATTTGTAGATCGTTTGTGTAATACCCGAAATAATATTAATATTGTGGTTTTGGTTTTTGGCTTGGGCCGCTTTATAAAAAGAAAATAAAATGGTTGTAATTTAGAAGAATTATATAGAATTGGGTTAAATTAAACTTAGGCCTAGATCCTATAGCTCGGCCCATTATAGCAACCCACCTAATAACCCTAGGGAGGGGGTGACTCCCACCTCCCCACTGATGCCGCCACTGCCGCCCCTCCCCTCTCATGTTTCGGTGTTATTTCTCCCCTTCTCTCCCCAGCATAATCCCCTCCATAGATTTCCTAAGCAGTAAGCGGGGTCGAGAAGCGAAGTGGAAAAATGAATCACTAAAGGGAGAGGAGAGATGATGGGTTTAATTGGTGTGTTCCAATTATAGTCTTGCAAACCCTAGGTATGGCTTGTCCTACTGTTTTATGATTGTTTTAGGGTTTTTTTAAGGTTTTAATTCGTGGGTAATTAGGGTTTTAAGTAGGTTTTGTTGCTATGATTTGGATTGGTAGTTTCTGCTCGCGGGCAGATTTACAATGGTTTGGTATTTCCTTAATTAGGGCTTCAAGACGGCCTTTTGTACGAAAACTTATAATAAGAAAGTTGTAGATAACTTCAGAATACATCTTTCAGCCAATTTTGGCATGGTTTTGATGGACGGTTCATGAGATATAGACGTTTTAATTCACTTTTGTATTTTCTCACGAAATTTGGACAATATTAGATTGAAATGTTTTTAGATGATCTAAACAGAAGAATTAGCTTTTATGTATTTAAACAAAGTTGTAGGTATTATTTTTATATTTCCATATTGGTAAATTACGTAATTATTGGATTTGTAAATCTTGAGATATAGAGTTTTTTACTCTTTGTTGTCTGAATTTTGGGGCAGATGCTCAGCCCTAGCTTTAAGTATAGATTAAGACCTTTAAATGACAGAATTAAAATATAGTTCATACATAAAAGTTATAGATCTCTTTCTATATATATCTACAATGTATTTATTTGTGTGCATAACATATGTACTTTTAAAGATACAAAAATGTGAAGCAACAGTGTTGCAGTGAGTCGAGCGTAACTTTCGTTGTTATGTAGTTTTTGGGTTGGGCCTATGAGTGTGTATCTACTGAATTATATGCATTTGAGTCTTTGTATGCTGAGATTCTATTTATGAAAATAGGTTGTGGTGCTTCGGATCGTACTTGCAACCATGTCTTCTTAGTTTAAGGCAAGTAAACGTAACAGTGGTTACAGCTTGACTTGTTATTTTCTCTACCTCCACCTTAAGATAATATATATCAATAACCAAGATATGCTGAAGAAGTTGCTTATTCTCACTCATGTTTACATCGATTATATGGTTATCGATTTGTTTCGAGGATAGTGTTATATGGTGTTTATTTAATTGGAATATGGTTGTGGTATCAAGGATTATGGCATGATATGGTTTCTATTGTGATCTTGCATCGCATTACATTGGCATTATATTTGCATTGCATTTGAATTTTTGTCGCATACCTATGGTTGCGACCGTACCGGTACAGCATCGTATATTGTCGTAATACGATGCGGCTTCACACCTTGTTGGGTGTGAATGCAGGATTATCATGGCATTGCATTGCATTTGCATATGCACTTGTATTCTGAAATATATATGTTGTATATTTATTGGATTTATCTTGAGAAGGTTTCCTTCCTATGAAGTAATATAGGTTTGGGTTATCTACATGGATAAGGTTACGAAATTCGTTATTCTTTGTTAGGTTTGATTATAATCTTAGTTTGTATGAAGTACACAAATTTACATTCTGAAAAGTCTATAAAGCACACAAAATTATTTATCTCCGTTCATATGATTGTTCCTACAGAATTATGCCTTAATCATAGTTCATATGATTATAATCTTACTATTACCCAATTCTATTTGTTTCACATGGTTACTGCTATCGGTTACTCCAAATATGACATTACTAACCATCGATGTGCATCTATACAGGATAAAATTAATTGAAGGCATTGATTGTTATGACTAGCAAATGGTTGGAGAGAAGAAGACAATTTTGCAGAGTGATGCCTGCTAATTACTAGTTCCATCTACAACATTAGGAACCCTTCAGATTTAGATTTTTCTAGTGACGAATCAGGATTTAATATTAAGAAACTTGTAATTTTAGCATTTGGTAATTGGGCGGTTATACATTATGCATTATATGAATCATTGTAAGAATGTTTCAATGTCATGGAACGTAAAGTACAACATGGCTATGGAAATTCATAAGAAATATTGGGCAAAATCATGAAAATGCTCTGCTCCTCCATCTTCTCATGAGCATGCCCATTCTATCCCGATGATCTCCTGCTCATTAATAAAAGAATAAGAAATTAATTACTAAGTGCAAAATACTCTTAGTTAATCAATGCAGGAACGTCCATTAGAGTAAGGTTAATAATATAGCTTATTAATTGGCTAAATGCCCATCTAGAACTCAGATATATAGTTGATAGGAGCACGTGTAAAGAGGGTTGTTCGATAAGAATGTAGCTACTCCTTTCTTTTTCCTTTGTCTCTCCTGTACGTAAGCATATAGCTAGCTTATAGCTCGTTATTATATTTGCTCTTAGAGCAAGATTAATAATATAACTTACTTGTTGGATATAAATCCATCTAGAGCTTACTTGTATAGTATATAGGCTATAAGGTTAGCTGTAGTTTTTTCTCTCCCACTCTCTCACTCTATGCATCCAATGCATGTCTATAGGGGCACGTGCAAAACGGGCTGTTAGACAAGGGTATCTGCGATGCTTGTCTATACACTCTCTATAATAGATCCTTGACACTCTTCTCTTCTACATGGTAGGGATTAAATGAAGGGAGAGAGGATAATTATCTACTAACCTGTAGAGAGTATATAGTGAAAAACGAGGCAAGAGATTAAATAAAGAGAGAGTGAAGATGATTTATTATCATTTATATATATGGTTGTAGGTACCTATGTAGACACACCATTGAGGTGATTTACCAGTAATCTAGTCTTTAACCGATGTGTACATGTGTTTTTATAGAGAGCACCTTACTTTATTATTGGGGGTTCCCTAAGAGTCCATTCCTCTCTCTTTCTTTTATCCCTCTCCTCCATATAAACATATAATTAGCTTATACCTTGCTATTATACTTTCGCTTAGAGAGGGACATCCAATCTTCTCGTAATTGGTACATTCAAAGTTCTCGTTAATCCATGCTATCTTAAAGACTATGCAATGCAACTCTTCTTCATGCCCCATTTGAGAAACCGTATAAATTAATGTCAGCAAGTCTTTTTTTATAGGCGCTGATTCCACACCCAAACAATAATAACCGTAATAAATTCAGATTTTTCAATCACGTCTTTAGCTTGTCCAGTTCAGTTACCAGTTTTCTAGATTCCACGTAATTATTTCCCGTCGGAATTCCAATATGTATTGGAAGGAAAAGAAAGGTCATCCTTCAAAATAAAAAATGTCATACTGCCATGTGTATTGACGAACAAACAAAACCATGGTGTGAGTCATGAGAACAATTGTATGGGTGCTATGATAAGAATAAAAATAAAAGTCAGGATAGAGATATTTTTTAAACGAGCTAGCCTTGCCCAACAATTTTATATAAAGAAGCAGGCAGGCGGTTGAGAGAAGGGGTAACCGTCGAATGGGATAATGACCGTATTCTCCTGCGGCGGTGATCTTGTCTTGTGTGGCACGAGAGACACCAAAAAATGGTGGATAAACCTGCTCAATATGAGCCCGTCCTGGTCGGCCCGGTCATGCGTCGGGCTGGGCTCGGGCCTGAAAATTGTAGCCCGAAAGCCCGATATTTTTGAAAAAGCCCGAAAAACCCAAAAAAGCCCAAGAAAGCCCGGGGGTTGGGCCAGGCTTAGGCTTTGGTTTTTCGCAAATTTGTCGGACCGGGCCGGGCTCAGGCCTCGGGTTTGTAGGCTAAAGCCAGGCCCGTCCCGGCCCGAAGCCCGACAAAGCCCGATTTTTCACAAGTTTAATGGTGGAGGACACGCATTAGCGTTTAGGGTTAGGCGAGGGGGAAGAGGTTTTTCCGGCCTAAAAAGATAGTTGTAGGTGGCAGCGGAACCGGCGATGACAACAGGCTTTGGTGGGTAGTGAGGCTAAAGAGGCACCACACGAGGCATGAGACTAGCTTGAGGCCAGCAGGAGGTAGAGTTGGAGACATGGTGACAACAATAGGAATAATCAGGTACGTGGTGTGAGGGGCAAAGGCAAATCGACAGGTGGGGGAGCATAATGTCACTCAGTCATGCATGTATCATTTTCTACTTGTCCATACATTATCCAGCAAGAGTAACTTGGTGTGGAAATTTGGTAGTCTTGTTGAGCTTAAAAGGTCTATTGATCATGTTCTTTTTGATAGATCTTATATCTTCTCGTTTCATTTTGTAGTTGTATACCATGTGAAAAATTAAAATATCATCCACATCGTGCCATCTCTATCCTTTTGAATTCCTACCCACTAAATGGGTTGTTGCTAGTGCTATTATATGAAGCTTTGCCTGAGGAAAAGGATGGTGTGCAATGTTGTGGCAATGTTTCTTTCTGGCAACCCCGCAGCATGATGGCATTGACCGATATATTTATTTTACGATGCACATTCAATGCATTCCTAAGAAATATCCATACCAAGACCTCCATGGCGAGTATATATATGTGAGATGATGCAGGCCCGAGGAAAGGGATGATATATATGTTGTAATTTTGATACCTAGCTTTTTGTTTATGCGGAGACGTCTCATAAAAAGGGATTGGTTTTAGAAAAAACTTATAAATAGGCATGGAAGGTATTAGGAAAGAAAATTAATTTATTAGGGCTCATTCGGATTGCAGGATAGAAAAAATGCAAGATAGGGAAAACATGGGGATAGGAAAGAAATGTATAGGTAAAACTGAGGAATATAGGGAATGAGATCGTTCGGATTGCAGGAAAAGAAAAGAACAGCAATAGTCCACTGTGCACTTTAATAACAGCCTCAAGTAGTCAGATTCCAATCTTTAATAAAAAAAACACAAATCCCGTCCTTATCCTCGGCCTCCTCCGCCCAGGCTGCCGGCCGCCTTTCTTCCCATCGCCAGCCGCCTCTCCTCCCGTCGCCGGCCGCCTCTCCCCCTGTCATTGGCCACCTCTCTGCTCAGGTCACCGGCCACCACTCCCCCCGTCACCAGCCGCCTCTCCGTCTAGGCCACCGGTTGCCTCTCCCCCCTCGCCGGCCGCCTCTACCCCCATCGTCGACCGCATCTTCACCTGTCGCCGGCGGCCTCGACCTCGTCGTCATCGCCATCCGCACAATGGCTAGTGGCCTCAACCCCATCGCCGTCGTCCTCCTCGGTGTAGATCTTTGTGCGCCGGCCACCCCAGTCGCTGCGGATCTTCGCCGCCTGCCGAGTTATTCGTTCTTCTTCTTTCTTTCTTTCTTTTTTTCTTCTTATTCCCTTCTTCATCACTGATTGATTTACTAGTCTTTGATGATTGCCTGATTTGTCTCGTTCCATCGCAAAGAAAATAGAAAAATGAGGTTAGAGTGGATGGATTTTTTTCTTGTGTTTTTGCACTAGGATCAACTGTGAAGAAAAAATTCTTGAGTTTTTTCTACGATTAGCTAGAACCATCCGAACGGTGGGGAAAGGAAAAAAAAATCCTATGGACAGGTTTCCTCAAAAAATCCTGTGAAAATACTCCAAACCAAATAGGCCCTTAATGTTGAGTCTTGAACGCCTGAGATGTTTTGTGGTGTTGCCTGTTAATCACACTCTGGACATTATGGCGCTGCACGTTCCATATGTACCCTGATGCAAAACATGAGTACCAAGTAAATAAGGTCATCACCATCATGTGTGATAGAACATCTGTTGGCCATCAGGAAGCCGCTGGCGATGGTTGCCTGGTTGGCTGCGTATATATATCCAAGACAAAGGCTATGTTCGAATCTCCCCAAACGGTTGAATGGCCAACTGCAGTGCACGCAAAACTAGAAATATCATTAGAGCATGATTAATTAAGTATTATCTATTTAAACTTAAAAAATAGATTAATTTGATATTTTTCCAAAAAATTCATCATCTACCTATTTGTGAAGCATGCACATGGAAAAAAAGAGAAAAACACTGTGCATTTCTGCCAACTCTGTAACTTTCATGACTATTGAACAGACCCTCACACATCATCATGAACATGATGGAGATACACACACAAGCCAGGTAAGATGGAGTGCTGCAAATGCAGCTCTGCAGCACTGCTGGATTAGAATCCATATAAAAAGGAATGAAGACCAATACACAATTGAAATATTCTTTTATTTTTCTTGAAAACATTTAGAATTTCAAAATTAGCTTATAATTAAATTCTACTGGCACCTTAATCAGTACAGATGAGACTACTATCCACTATAAAGTTATAAAGTATGTGAAAGTTATAACTTACTAATCACCAAAATTAATAGCCGAGTTAAAAAACTATTGAACTACAAGATGTTGACAGCCCGAAAAACTAATAACTGGTTCAATTTCTCGGGCTCTGAACTAACTCCAGTGCTCTCGTTGCTCGTCACTTCATCAGTTTTCGTTTTGGTCTTTCCACCACAATAATAGCTTAAAATGCAGTCGCAAACAAAATGGAACCACACGATTTCATTTCCATCATATGGCGCCTAATCGTTTTTTATAGCCACGATGATTATATATATAATTTAATTTTGTTTTTAGCTACACACATGCCTGGTAGTCCTGCTTATAAATATCCACATCATAGCCTCAAACTAGGGTGAGCAACTGAGCATATATATGGAATATGCATGTCCAGAAAAGGGGATCGTTGATGGTGCAATGCTGTTACTGGCAATGCGTAGCAGAATAAGTAGAGATGGATGTAGTAGTGCTTTATCAAGGGATTTGGAGGCATCAGGATAATCGGTGCTACTTCTGTCGTCAGACGATTTGTTGGAGCATCGATCTGTATCTTCATCCATGTGCACCTATCTCCTGAGCCCTTGGATGGACCTTGCGATTCGAGCTCACTGAGTACACCCCTCTGGTATTCCTTTGTATCACTGTTGCTCGTTTTTCTGCATCCCGTATTGGAGACGTTATGTCACATCAAGGGGCCCAGTACGAATATGATAGGGAGCCGTACTGGTAGGGGCCTCGTGTCTTCTTCCACCTTCGTCTTCCTTCTTTGCTCCTCTTCATTCAGCTTTGCTACTCCTTCTGGAGGAGGTAAACAATCAGAAGAAACTACTTACTTATTACTCCATAGCATCCCTGGCATTCTCGCCTTCGTTCGAAACCTCATCGAATCTCTCTAAGTGAAAAGACAACCTGAAAATAAATGCAGGAAGAGCCACGTCATATGTAAACATGATAGCCATTAGATTAAAAAGCAAACAAAAATGATGGAAAGAATCACAGCCGTTCAATAAAGAATGGATAGAAATACAAGATCAGAAGGCCTGATGTGGTTTCTTCCTAAACTCTCTGGAAGTGCAGCAAACTAATCAATGAGAATATTTACGGAAACACCCTTACATTCTCACTTATAACCCCTTACATTCTCACTTATAACTATACTCTGTGACACAAATAAAAAAAATTACTTTTCTATCTTCAAGGCCTAATTCTAGGCTATATTCTGAAATAAGTTCAAATTAAAAATCATATTATTTATAATTTAAATCTATATTTACCAGGAACATACCCTATGCACTTATTTTTACATGCACGCACCATACAAACCAACTAACGAATTTCATAAATAATTCTAGAAAAATATATACTACTATATGTTTTTAATAGTATTATTCCTATGCGTAGAGTTTCATCTTCAAATTCATTGTACATGGAGAATAACAAAAAATATAAAATCTTGACATATTTCTATTCTTAATATTATCAGAATTTTTAGTTTTTCTATGGCTAAAATATAATGAGTTTGAGATTAAAAGTTTGCAGATAGGTATAATACTAATGGAAGTACATGCACAATTTTGTATACAACTTATTATGATTTTTTTAGTTTGTGTGCATGGTGTGTACACTTGAAGATTGTGTACACACGGTATATTCCCAGTTTCCCACATTTATCCAACTATATTTTTACCATACATGATGATTATAAATGATACATCATAGTGTTTCAGACCAAAAAAAAAATCGTAGTCACACAATGTTTCCTATTACTTCTTTTAAAAATAAGGCACTTGAAGGTGTAAAAAAAAAGTCATTTGAAACTTATTATCGGTAGCATGCTATGGGATGGTCAAAGTCGCGTGAATGCACCGCGCGACTTCTTAAGCTAATTGACTTGATAAATCAGCCGGTTGGGATTGGGCAACACAGAACACAGTGAGGTTCTTGTGCTTCCAATAAAACAGATCTGGAATAGATCCGGACGCTATTAATGAAAAAATAAAGATTAATCGAGCAATGCATGATAGTAACAGGATTAATTGAGCAATGCATGATAGTAAAAGCATAAATACCTCTGGGAAAAATCAGCTCGATGCAGCATCATTCCCGCCATCAGCTCGAGGAAGCTCTCTTTGCCATCCATTGCTGAGTCAAGCGGAGAAGAAAGAGGATGGGAAAAGAAGGAAGAGGTGGAAGAAGGATTGGGGAAGAACCTGTTCAAATGCGAGGGGGAGGTGTAGTGAGTAAATGAAGAGTGGCGGAGTGACAATAGCCACAGTGTTTGATAGATTAAGACCCTGCTGTTTGGATACATGAAATTTTTTTTGTCCTGTCACATCGGATGTTTGACACTAATTAGAAATATTAAATATAGACTATTAATAAAATCTATCTCATATTTTAGACTATTTCACGAGACGAATCTATTAAGCCTAATTAGTCCATGATTAGCGAATGTGATGCTACAATAAATATTTGCTAATCGTAGATTAATTAGGCTTAAAAAATCGTCTCATGGATTAGCCTTTATTTATGTAATTAGTTTTATTATCAGTCTATTTCGAATTTACGTGCAAACATCCGATGTCACATGAACTGAAAAGAAATCCCTGCATCCAAACAACCTCTAAAGAATAGAAGCAGGTAGTGGGGGATGTGGGGCCGATGGGTACAGTATCTGATACAAATATATGAATACGTACCGTATCTGAGGTTGGCATGTACCCCTTCGGGAGAATACGAGCAGGAAAAAAGGTGAGAACTAGGATATGCTGCACGGATCTCGAAGAACATATCAACAGCTAGGAAGATGCGTGCACATGGACGTGCGTTGCAAAACGCCGCCCTGACATTCCAGAGTTTTGGCCCCGACATCACCAGGGCGGGCCCAAGATTTTAAGTTTGGGTATTTAAAATGTGAACGAAGTGATAAAATAATATAGTTTAGTTATCCAAATTTTTACACATATGCATTGTATACTATATATATATATTTGTTTTTCAATTTTTTGCGTATTCATATGAATACCATATCAACACACTGTGTCCGCCCATGATCGCCGGACTACAGATGGCTTTTGTGCCGGCACTGTGAGATCTCATTAGCGGTGATGACATCGAAGCAACAACGGCTAGGCGTATCTTTGCAATTACTCCCTCCATCTATATTTGATCAGCATGTAAGTCTTTTTGTCTAGTCTACAATTCATCAGTATATTTGGCTCCCAAGCGAGGCATCTGTTTGTTTTTTGTGCAAGTATTTAATGACACAATGCATGCAAATTTGAAGAGGCCCCATGCATTGTTTTTGGTTGGTCTAAGTACTGGAGCCATGCACTATTAAGTGCTATGCACAGGTCACGAAATGAAGTTGCAGCTAGATCAATGTAGATTTAATGAACTTTTTTTGGCCTTGGTCTTGGTAAACTCTTTTAATATGCTAATTAAATGGAGACAGAGGGAGTAACATGGAAGTTGATGCGGGGCAGAGCCCATGCACCTACAGGAGCCAGTGCATCAGCAGTAAATACAATAGCAACAGTGCATCAGCAGCATATCCAACAGAAGCTGCAGCGTAGGGCTCTAAGGTGCGTTTGGATGGGAGGTTTTGGGTGGATGGGAGATGGTGGCCCGATTATTGTGGCTGTTTGGTTGGTGGGCGGGGTGGGATGGGGCAGCCCAGAGGAAGAATATTCTTCTTAGATACCGGATGAGGGGCTCCGGGCGATTTCGGTCGGATACGGCCGCCCGAGTGGGTGAGACGCGCGAGGGAGCTCGCGTCACTTCCCTGCCTTCTTCTTCGCGCGAGAAGCGAGGCGACAACGAGGCCGGCCGGCATCGGTGACGATGACGAGGCCCGCGCGCGTCGATCTGGTGGTGACGAGGCCCACGCACGCTGATTCTGACGGCTATGAGGCACAACAGCGTCGATCCGGTGGCGACGAGGCCCGCAGCGTGTGGATCTGGTGGCGAGTAGGTGCGCGGCGCGTGGATCCGGCGAGCTCGGCGGGTGGAGATGCTCGGTGGTGAGCTGGTGGCGGCGACGACCGGCGGCGGAGCTGGATCTGGCAGCAAGGACCGGCGGCGCGCAGCATCTGGCGGCGACGACCGGCGATGGTGAGGGAGGACGCGACGACGGCGGCGCTACCAACTGCCGCATTTTTTCCTTTTTTTCCTTTTTTCCTTCCCATTTTGTCCATTATATATAACTGAATAAATTTTTTCTCAGTTAACTTTTTTACTGTCAAAAATTATTAAGAAGGAGGTATACTCACCCACGGTGATCACACTTACGTATCCATCCTACTTCCTCCAACCAAACAATAAAGTGGATTGCCAAATTCTATTACATCCAACTAAATAAAAATTTGGAGCACCCAATCCATCCTACCAAACATAAAACTAGACCGTCATATGTTCAAAAAATTGGATCGCCATATTCCATCCCACCTTAACCGCCAACCAAACGCACCCTAAGCTGCCGAACAGGCCCTATATCACGCAAACCATTTCGCTCAAGTTTTCCAACAGCCGACAGAACAACAGTCGATCAAGACTAACCGTGCAGTTTGAAAAAACTAGAAATATTGGGAATGCAAGTTAATTAACCTGCCTTATCTTCCGGGTGTAACAGAGTACTATTTTTTAATGATATAATTAATAGACAAAATTGGTTATATAGCACTGAAAGTTCCTAACTTTAGATAGATAGCACCCAAAGATGCCGGTTCTCTCTATTAGCATCAAAAAGTTATGGAGAGCTGGGAGAACTCAACGGCGGCACCAGGGCCGAATGGACAGTGGCGGATATGGGGGACCTCGATGGCAATGTGACTGCGGTCGTGGGTTAGTTCGAGGGTCATTTCCATGGGTGATTCCGGCAGCCGCCGCCGCAGGGAGGTCGAGCCTCGATGATGGTAACCAGCTAGCCACTGGGAGTTCTACACTGGCTACCGGGGTGAGCTCAAAAACATATTGTTGGAGGCCGGCTGGACAGTGGCAGTCAGGGGCAAGCTCAAGCCAACTGTAGCTCACAAAGAGGAGGATGTGGGCTACTGCAGTTCCGCTGTCGCCATGGTTGAAATACTGAAACCAATTGAGAGTAAGAGGATGGAGGAAAAGAATAGAAGATCGAGGAAGCGGCAATGCGAGGATTTTTCATCAAACTTAACAGAATATTGGAGGGAATGCTATTTTGAATAACGGACAGTATCTTTCAATGCTATGTAAGTAAAACATGATCTTTCAATGCTATATATCAAAGGTTGAGATCTTTTGATGCTATAGAACCAATTTTGCCTAATTAATATTATTTAAATTTGACCAAACTAAATATGTTTAAATTTCATAGTTGGATAGAATATCGAATATCCATGCTCATATACGTGTGTGCCAAATGGAATATTAATTATAGTACTTCTCCGAACACAAGCTCGATCCCTCGTCAACGCAGCAAAGGAGCCAAATGTAATCAATATATGAATTTGTATTCAACGATGATTCCTTGATGCTTCTTGGTTTTCTCGTTCAATAGAACAAATTGGGGTGATCATCGGGAGGCCTTCATAGCAACATATTGACTATACACGATGAACCATTTGAATTGGAGGAATCATCAGTTTTGTCCACTCGGTGATTTTGGTTCGTTCCAAGTCTTTGGTTATGAGTTTGTTTCACTTAGACATGAGTTGTACTATCAAAAATTTCCGTACGTGGCAACGAGCTCTAATAAATAATATAAGATGGTATTGATATTAATTAAATAAGTTTACAATCAATTTTGGTTAAGAAATCTAATTAAATTTATCGTTGTTTGATTTCTATTGAAAAAACTTAATATAATTGGGATTCATTCACAGCTGACGTATCGGTCTCACATGGGCGGCGGCCCACGGATGCAGCTGCGGGAAATGCAAGTTAACCTGCCTGATCTTCCAGTTGTAACATGTAACTGAGCAGCTGCTCGCTGTCTTGCCTTTGACTACCTCCGACCACACCATCTTTTTTGACAGCCTCTAACGGTTGTTTTGCAACTACCATTAAGCCTGATGGTCAACCATGGAAGCACACGAATGGCCAGCCGTTGCCCTAGCCACCATTCACCATGCCACTGAGCCACGAAGCTCCCCACTGCCAGAGCTAGAGTAGCGCAACCCAATGAAGGGAGGAGCTCCACGGAAGAAAAGGAATGATCGAAGTATGCAACTCCAAGACAAAGGCACCGTCCTGCCAGCCTATGCCGCCACCTGAGAAAAGTGCCACTGCGGGACAGCAGCATCAACCAGGGTTATTTGCCAATACGTCACTGATAAGGGGTGGACACTCCAAAATGCCATTACAAAACTCCACTTATCCAAAATGCCACCTCTTTTTGCATCTCCATTGCCAAAATGCCAAACACCTCTTCAGTTTCTGATTTTGTGACCATTTTTGCACCCAGCCACTCGCCGGCACCCACCCGTCCCCGAAGCCGCGGCTGCCGCTGCTCGTGCACGCCCCAGCACCCACCGCACGAGCGCCCCATCCGGGTGTCGTGCAGATCCGCCGTGCGCGCGCTGCCTGCGCGCCACCCGCCTCCTGCGTGGCGCTCCTGCGCCTCCTGCTCGCTGCCACTCGCCACTCCGGCAACGCCACTCCGCCGCCCGCCTCCTATGCGGCGCCCGCGCGCCTCCCACTACTTACCGTGCCGCGTCGCCCGCCGCTCCGGCCGCAGTTCATTGCCAGAGCCGCGTCGCCCGGCGCTCCGGCCGCAGCTCACTGCCAGAGCCGCGTCGCCCGGCGCTCGCCGCTCTGGCCACGCCGCCCGCCGCTCCGCCGGAGCCATGCCGCTCGGGGAAGACAAGAGTCAGTGTACACGTCAGCAGCCATGTCAGCTTCCTTGTCAACAGCCATGTCACACTTGTGATGATATGGTTATTCAATCTATGACGAATACTAATTAACCTATGTTTGTAACGTTTATTCCGTCATTGTTGACACAAAATTTTGCCACCGGTCGCTGAGCGTTGTTGATAGGTGTGTTGGCTGATGGAGTTCTCTGCGTAGGGACACACGAAGGTCTGGGAGATCTGCTTAGCTCCAGTGCAGGTCCTAAACGTTGAGGTTGCGGGCGTGCCAGTTAGTTTGATCGTACAACTAACAAGACGGTGTATGTTGATCTCCATGAAGCCGATCGGCTATCGAGCCGATGTGATGTAACGTCTCCTAATGATGTTGATGTTAATGGTCTAGGAGCCGATCGGCTGATCAACCGATGATGGTGCGCTGCTAGCCGATGTTGATAAGATATTGAAGATCAATCGGCTGTATGTTAGACATAGATCTAAGTAATCAAATAGACAAGTAAGATCAATAATAGTATCGGCTAAATAAAGGATATGACATGAGAAGCTGATACAAGACTTAGATCTAGTCATAGGATAACTCATCGGCTAGTCGTCCGATGAAACTACACATGCCGATCGACACCCGATGCACCTAAACCGATCAGCTCTAGTCTTAGCCCGAAGGATCGAGCGGGGTCGAGACAGCTTGCGCTAAGACTATTGCTAACCGATCTAAGCAAACCAACTAACATTATGTATAGTGATAGATATAACAAATCTATTTAGAACAACATTATGATTGTAGAAAAATATCGAGTAAACAGAAGATCAGAAATAACCGAGACAGTTTTGACTATACTGATGCGTCTCTAAACACAATGCAATTAGAAATAGAATTGAAATATTAGACAGGCAACGCCTGCGTCAGTTGGATCGATATATCGGACTTAACCGAGAAAGTACCAATCTTTTTTGATACAAATGACGTCGATGGAACTTACTTCTTTGCCGAAGGTCGGACCTAACCGATGCAGCCCAACTTGTCAGCAAGACCCTGATCTCGACTAATCTTACAAAGGTTCTAAAACAAACCTATCTAGCCTCGATAGAACAGTCGACAACCCGTCGAATAGGTTGTAAAACTAGCGGACTAGGGTAGCGATGCTCCGAAATAGTTGTATTGAAGTCGAGGTGATTTTACAGGGACCCCTGGTACACAATTTATACCCTTGGGTCGACTGAGTCCTAGTAGGACACGACTCAATCGGTTTGCTATAAGCAGTCATTACGAGAAAGGAAACTAAAACTCCTAAACTTATAAAATAAGAAAACTGATTGACTTTCCTTAGACTCTTTCTCAATTACATAAAAAAATAGCTAAAACATGTCTAATTAATAGATAGAATTAAACTGCGATCCGTGGTCTTCATGATTCCTTCCCGATTTTGGCCTCCTCTTTCCACCGGCTCATTGCTTGACCGAATCTAATACAAAATCTACCAATTTTTGCGTTGACTCGTCAATTTACCAAATTCTGGTGTCAACAGTTATAAACACTGGGTTTGGGTTGGGCTACATGCTTAGGACTGTTCTATGATGGTTGAGAAATGCCACTGATCGCGTTCAATATATGATAATTTTGTAAATCCGTCACGCGAGTTAATCTGTGACTCTCAGTACATGACGGAATCTAAAAATATCATAAACATTGGTTTGTGATGGTTTCTTAATTTTCTATGATAGAATTTATTCGTCATAGATTACAAGGATTTCTTAGGGCTACCTGAATATTAGTTGTTCTAGCATTCAAATTTTGTGTGAAAATACACGTCGTTCTCGTATTATAAGGCATTTTTGGTTGAAATATTCCACATCTACCCTTATTAATACATTCAACTAAGCATTGTTATCCAATCTTTTCTTTAATTATTTCATTTTCAAAAGTTATTACTTTCACGTGCAAAGATTGCATGCCTCTTTGTTTAGCCTATGGAGTGATTATCTATGGAAATTGATAGTGCAGATTTCTCCGGCGTGACTGGCAGGGAGCTCCGGCTCGACGGCAGGGCTGCAGAGCTCGAGTGCGGTGCTGCGATCGGAGGCGGAGCTCTGGCGCTGGAAGGGCTGCGGAGTTTGAGCCGGCACATCTAATAGGAGATTTCATGGATCCAATAAATATATTCATCCATGAGGGAAATTCATGTTGTGATTAATAGAAGATCCGGCGAAGTAATCCTAAGTTTATCACACCAGTATGTCACGGATATCTCCAAATACAGTTATGCCTTTGTTGGATCCATAGAATTAAAAAAACAATTAGATAGCAGTCTTTTTCCATTCTTACAGTCTTTGATTCAACCCAATTCCAATTGAAAATTTCCAACCATTCTCAGCCATTTTTAAGCTGCAAATACTATTAATAACCAACTAAAAAAAATAAGTTTTTCAATTGTAATGTATGAACAAATGCAACTAAATAAGCAGTTGCCTGTTCTTCATTTGATTCTTCAGTTGTGGTAAATATGCATCCATATATTGCATTCAAAATGTGTAAGGCTAGAAGATTAAAACAAAAATCGATTGTTGCAAGTGAAATAGTGCCCAGAATAATTAACCTGATAATGCGTTCGTAGGCAGTACCAACAGCAGGCTTCAGCTGCCCAGAATCCTCCCCACTAGGGGAAATGCGAACTAATACAGTCGATTGAAATAAAGATTATTTCAATCGACTAGAATAGTTCGCATTTCTTGTGTTTCCTGGTGGATGGATCCATGGTCATGCTCATGCCTCCTACTGTCTTGCACCAGGCTGGCCGTTGTTAAAAATGGCGTCCACATCTGGACGTCATTCAAAAGAGTGTCCACCTTATTTTGGAAAGTCACGATTTTAAATTACTATTTATTTAATTTAATAGTAATTGATTCCTGTAAATAAAAAAATCAGTCAGTTTTTTCGTTCTTATCATTCTAGCTAAACGCTACAGTTGAAAGGCCTCACAGCCAAATAATTAACAGGATTCGGTACCAGTATATGGCGCAGGCTTAATCCCATTGAGACTCGACGCAGCAACTAAATTCGAATCAAACTGAACAACATAGATGTATTTTCAGTTCAAAATGATCTATACCTTGATACTCTCCACCCCGCAGTTTACGCTTAGATCAATCTGGTCTGGGCCCACCCATACCACGGATTTATTTGGGTATCAGGAGAAAAAAAAAAGAAGCTAAGGGCTACCGAAAGATTTTGTTTCTTTTTTGAGATTTGCATATTTGTTAGACAACGGAACTCTTCACTTTGTACAACTCTAGGCTGAGGATATATAATTTAACCTTTTGTTTTATTTTTTCTGCACATTAATTCCTGGCTTATAGATATCCATACCACAGCCACAAGCTAGAGCGAGCAGATATATCTGAGACAACACATACCAAGAGAAGGGAGTAGTTATTAGCAATGCATAGCATGCACCAGTGGTTTTTATCCTAGCGTACGCGGTTTATACATGGAAGTGGAAGGCATCAGGAACATTAGTGCTCCGTGCTTCTGATATCAACCTCGGACTTGTTGGAGTGCCCGTATTTCATCTGCTGCTCAATTCGCTTGGGTAGTTCTGCTATCTGAACAAGCGTATATGTGTTACGCAGGTTGAGAGCCTTCGATCTTAAACATGACTTCAGCATCAGTTGACCCTTACATCACGTGCCGACGCTGTTCTCTACGTATCTGATTGTCATGTCGCGTCGATCCTTGTTGACATAAGAAGAGTACGTAGACAGAACAACATACACGCATTACTACCCAACGGATGCAATTAATCTCGTCTACAACAAATCGTGCGATCAGTGCGGCGAGTGAAGGCCAATCGATTGATTATCATGTAATCTTGACTTTCTAACTATTTTCTGGATTTGGCCGGCAAAGTAGCAGATTTTTCAGTTCTGCATGTTTTCTATTTTTCGAATGATAACCTGGTTCATATCGTGTAGGCACGCGCGGTTAGTAGCCAATCCAGGGAAACCGTTTTTCAGTTTTGTGCATGTAACAAGCTCCCGTGGAGGAGGAGAGAAAAATAGAAAAGAAGGCATTTGCGCTGCAACAATACTCTGTTTTCGCTCTGTTCTAGTTTCGGAAACTGATTTCGTCAGTACAATGTATCGTATCTGAAATTCTTCAGAGTTAGGAACCTTAGCCACCAAATCGCGTAGAGTAAGTGACTTTGCTGACAATCTTCGACCTAATTGTGGTTGGCGCTGGCATCATGATTGCTGCACACGGGTATACTTACTGCGATCGATATTATACTAGAGGGGATGAGGATGATCGAATAAAGAAATAAATAATAAATACTCCCGTCGAATGGGCAATGAACGAGTGATTGGAGGTTGGACGCCCTTTTACGTCAGAGGTTAATTCCCATGCAAATTTACTTTTTATTTGCTTTTCTAATCATCTTCTTTGTTGCGCTGATCAATTTTTTTCAAGACAGTGGTAGTGTGGTACTGATCAATTTATACATGTGCAGAAATGTAGCCACAAGGATATGACATCTTTGAAATATATAACTTCCAACGACTCGCAAACAATGTCTTGGTAGCCCTGGCTTATAAATATTTATCGATATTAGTGGCTGAAGAGTACGGTGAACATATGTTGTAAAGCAATGCAAGTTCAGAGACGGGGATAATGTTTGTTGTTACCAGCAATGCACAACACTAGTAGAGAGGTAGTACTTGCTAGTGGTTTTCGAAAGCACAAGCAGTAAGAATTGGAAGTGGAAGGCATCACGAAGTTTAGTACTTCTTGCCTCCTTGGTATTGTTCCAGTTCATGAATTCGGCTCATCTACACATCAAAGCCATCGTAAAACCACAACTGATGCTGCCTCCCGTTAGCCATCATCGCTGGAGGTTGCCGCTGCACATAGCTTCAGTGGGTCGCCGCCCACAACAGCTGTTCTTGCTTGCCCGCATCACAGCTTCAGGGCTGGCTGGCTGCTGCCGCTGCTTGTGCCACGCATGTCGTAGCTTGGCGTGGAGTTCGTTTCGAGAGATTTCTGGAAATGGAGAGAGGTGGAGAGAAAGAGAAATTAAGGTGAGGTCCATATCCTGGACTATTATTACTATGTTTTAAATACTTAGGCACGCCTGTTATAACTACACAACGATAGTAACATAGACAAGCAAAGGGAGCGACCGTCGACGGCATAGTCAACAGACCATACTCATTGAACCCTCATAAGCTATAATTATGATGGATTGGCGAGAACGTCCGCAATTAGTGCCTCAGCGATAGGCTTGTCCGAACCTTGTTAAACATTGTCTCCGTATGGTCGTCAAGATTGGATCTTCTATGGCTATCGCTTCCGTGTTTAGCTACCAATGTCGATTTCGGGGCTGGTTTTCAAGCAGAATATTACTTTTTTGTGTGTGAAAATACATGTCATTCTCGCATTACAAGTCATTTTTGGTTGAAATCTTCCACATCTACCTGTATTAATACATTCAATTAAGCATTACTATCCAATGCTCTTCTTGATTACATATGCAAAGTTTATTAATTACTTTCACGTGCAAAGATCACATGCCTCTTTCTTTAGCCTATGGAGTGATTATCTATGGAATTTGATAGTGCAGATTTCTGGACCATTTTTTCTGACAGATTTGGTAGTTCTTTAGTTCCACGTGGAGTGCCTTCAAGTTCTGTGGAGTTGAATTTGGTACCTTCACCACAGCATGTTATACATAGGGGTGTTGTTGTTGAGGATGCAGTTCCTCTTTCAGTCATTCCCCCAACAAATGATATCCTTATGCTATCACCTTCACAGAATGCTGATTCACTAGCAGTTGATCCAATGACACCTCAAAATCATGTTTTTTCTAGTTTTTTAATGACTGGTCAGAGTAAAGGAAAAAGGAAAATTCGGACTCCTGTGGTTTCCACTGGTTTAAGAAGAAGTGCAAGGCTAAGTAAGAGGGCTGATGGATTCAAGGATAGTAATCCTTTGCTCATGGATCCCAATCAGGGTATTGGCAAACCAAGAGGCAAATCTGTTCTCAAGTTGAAGAATTTGGCAATTGAGTCAGGTGTTATAACCAAGTCCAGTATAATCACTGCTCTTGATTTTTCATCAGTTGCTGGGTCTAATGATACTTCTCAAATACCATCTGACTGCCCTATCACCTTGCTTCAGAAGATAGGGGTTCAGGCATGTGGAGCATCTCATGAGGAGGTGGCCGAAGATAAGCTTCTCTTGCTGCAGGGAAGTGATGAAGCACATCCATCTAATGAATAAGTCCTCTCATCAGTTTAGTCACTGGATTTGTTTCCAGTTTTCTTTGTGGCCTTTGAATAATGTCAGGGACGGACCCAGCTCAAAAATTGAGTGGGGGCATCTAATTGAACTTATCAATATACTCAAATATTTTAAGCTTAATTAGGACCCCACTCACTACACTCTACATCCGTCCCTGAATAATGTTGCTCTTTTATGCAATCTCTGTCTCCCCTGGCCTTATCTTTTTAAAATCTTAGTTGGTGGCTTCCTTAGATCAGTTTGTCGATCAATAAGTATATGTAATCCAAGTGGGAACAACTTATTTTATCAGTTGGGTTCTATGAAGCACTTTATATTACCTTTGTGTTATGTACATGGTGGTTATCCACATATGTACCTATTTAGTCAATCAGTTGTTATTTATGAGTAACATAAAAAGATCTTGGAATGTTCTCTGTTGGAATGTAAGAGGTTTAAATTCAGAAAGTAAATGCAGAGCTGTCCGGCAGAAGATTGAAGAAAGTGCTTGTATAATTTTTTGTTTGCAGGAAACAAAAAATCTTCTTTTGATCATTCTTGCATTAAGAAATTGGCCCCTAAGATGTTTGACTCGTTTGCTTTCTCTCCTTCAGTTGGTGCTTCAGGGGGCATTTTAGTCTGTTGGGTGGGGAATTTATTTAATTCCAGAGTCATTCATGTTGAAAAGTTTATAGTTACAGTGGAATTAATTTCTGTTCATAATCTGGAAAGATGTTTGATATCATCAGTATGTGGTCCATGTTCTGAACCTGATAGATCCATTTTTGTCCAATGGATGCTTGATTTGGAAGTTGATGATGAGGATAATTGGCTTTTATTAGGAGATTTTAATTTCTATAGGTCAATTGACAACAGGAACAGGGATGGAGGAAACATGAATGACGTGATGACTTTTAACAATATTATCAGTACTTTGGGTTTACTTGAATTACCTTTAAAGGGAAGGTCATTTACTTGGAGTAATATGCAGCAAATACTACTTCTTCAACAGTTAGATTGGTTTTTTACTTCAGCAAGTTGGACACTCAGGTTCCCAAATACTCCGGTTAAACCTCTGGCAAGAGATACTTCTGATCATGTTCCATGTGTAGTGCAGATTGCCACATCTATCCCTAAGTCTAATATTTTTCGTTTTGAAAATTTTTGGGTTGACCATCAGGGTTTTTTAGATGTGGTGGCAAACAGTTGGGTTAATAGTGCTTTTCATGATGATGCAGCAAAAACCTTGACTTTTAAGTTTAAAGTGTTAAGAAAAAATTTGAAGATATGGAGCAGAGGACTCTCAAATTTAAGCCTTCTTATCCAAAACTGTAATGCTGTTATCCTTTTCTTGGATAAAGTTGAGGAGATAAGGGACCTTACGGTGCCAGAATGGAATTTCAGGAAACTCATTAAAAGTAAAGCACATATGTATTTGAAGTATAGAGAGGAATATTGGAAGAAAAGATATACAATTCGCTGGGTAAAATTTGGTGGTAAAAATACAAAGTTTTTTCATGCAGCTGCTACAGAAAGGTATCGAAAAAATGTAATTTCTTCTCTCAAACTATCTGATGGTAGAGTCTGTATAGAACATGAGGAAAAAGCAGCAGTTGTCTGGGAAGCCTTTAAATAGAGAATGGCGGTGTCTTCTTGTCCTATCATGCATTTTCATTTATCTCATATCATGGATAAAGTTGATTTTCTTGGTGATCTCTCACAGAATTTTTTCATTGATGAAATTGATAATGTGGTAAAATATATGCCCACTGATAGAGCTCCTGGACCTGATGGTTTTAATGGGTTTTTTCTAAAAAGGTGCTGGCCGATTGTTAAACAGGATTTTTACTCTCTTTGTGCCCAGTTCTGCAATGGATCTTTAGCATTGGAAAGTTTAAACACTTCATTTATAACACTGGTGCCTAAGAAGAGGAATCTAGAATCAATTAATGACTTCAGACCTATTTCTTTGCTGAGTATTGCTCTTAAGATAATTACTAAAGTTTTAGCTGACAGGCTGCAGAAGGTTATCATTCAGATTATTCATCAAAATCAGTATGGCTTTATCAAGGCTAGGACTATTCAGGATTGTTTAGCATGGTCTTTTGAGTATATCTATCAATGTCAGCATTCAAGGCAGGAAATTGTGTTGCTCAAATTAGATTTTGAAAAGGCTTTTGACACTATAACTATAGAACATGAGACAATTCTGAAGGTAATGCAGCAAAAAGGGTTTGACCAGAGATGGTTGCAATGGATTAATTTGATTTTTTCGACAGCTTCTTCCTCAGTTTTATTGAATGGAGTTCCAGGTAAGTCTTTTAAATGTAAAAGAGGAGTAAGGCAAGGAGATCCTTTATTTCCACTGTTATTTGTTTTAGGTGCAGATCTCTAGCAAAGTCTTGTGAATAAGATGTATCTCCAAGGAATTTTATCTCTGCCAGTGCCTACCACAGAAAATGAGTTTCCAATCATTCAATATGCTGATGATACATTGCTTTTTATGAAAGCTTCATCTCAAGAGCTCTTAGCTTTAAAGGCTATTTTGAATACTTTTGCAGACTCTATTGGTCTCAAAGTTAACTATCATAAGTCCTGTTTAATTCCTATTAACATCGATGAGGAAAGAGCTCAAAATCTGGCTGGCCTTTTTGGTTGTGTGCTTGGTTCACTTCCTTTTACATATCTTGGGTTACCATATGGTTCTACTAGGCCAAGAGTTATAGATTTTGCTCCTCTAGTTGACAGAATTGAAAGGAGATTAACTTCAACTTCACTTTTTCTATCATATGGTGATCGACTGACTTTGGTAAACTCTGTTTTATCCTCTCTACCTACATACTATATGTGTTCATTATCACTACCCCAATCGGTTATTGATACCATTAATAGGGCAAGGAGGCATTGTCTATGGAGAGGAGCTGATATAAACTCTAATAAAAAATCTCTGATGTTATGGGATAGAGTTTGTCAACCAAAGAAAAAAAGGAGGTTTAGGAGTTATTAATCTAAGAATGCAGAATAATGCCCTCCTAATGAAAAATCTCCATAAATTTTATAATAAAGTTCCAGTCCCTTGGGTTAAATTAATTTGGAGTTCCTATTATATAGATACAATTCCTCATATTTTGACTCCAAGAGGATCATTTTGGTGGACGGATATTTTGCAATTTGTGGACATATATAGAGGAATTTCCAAATGCTCTTTGGGGGATGGTACTGCATGTCTCTTCTGGGAGGATCTGTGGAATGGAATTGTCAGAGCTATAGAATCTCCATGGGCTTTTGCGTATGCTAAGAATAAAAAGGATTCAGACCATCTAGCTTCAATGAAGGATGTTCAAAATTTTTATTATATTCCTATGTCTCAGCAAGCTTTTGAGGAGCATCAAACTATGATGAATCTATATAATTTGCCTTTATCATCTGAAGCTGATTCCTGGAATATATTTGGGGTAATGGACATTACTCTTCTCAAAAAGTATATGCTATGAATTTTACATACAAAAACCCCCCTGCTTATTTATCCTGGATATGGAAGAGTAATTGTACAATGAAAATTAAATTCTTCGGTTGGTTAATGCTGATTGATCGGTTGAGATTTGTTGTATAGGAAAAACTGTGCTCCTCAAGGATGTCCAGTATACTGTGTGCTTTGTTCATCTAACATAAGAGAGACCTATACACATTTGTTCTTTAATTGTCCTTTTAGTGCACTTTGCTGGAACCATTTGGGTTTCAATTGGGATACTTCATTTCAGTTTGATAATATGGTAAATCAAATGAAAAGTAGATATAATGAGCATTGGTTTATGGAAAAGTTTCATTATGCATCTTGGCATATTTGCAAACAGCGCAATGGGCAAATTTTCCAGGGAGTGGCAGCAAACTTTAATAGTTGGAGATCTTGTCTTAAGGCTGATTTGTATTTACTTCTTTATCGTTTTAAGGAGGATGATAGACTTCTATTTGGTCATTGGATTAATGACTTGTAATTATTTGTAACCCCTTTTATATAATAATAAAATTAACTGTGGGGGCTTTCCCTACAGTACTTTGGTCAAAAAAAATAATTAGGATGTAATTAATAGAGGTAGAAAATTATTTGGTCACACCTTCATATTTTATACTAAAATTGGTAGAACGATAAGTTATATGAAACAGAGGGGTACTATCTTTGACAGAGCGAGTAAAACAGTTTTTTCTCTTCAAGCGCACGGATTCAATGCCTTGCAGCCCTGACTTATAAATATCCATATTACAGGCTCAAGCTAGGTGAGCATATATGTTGGCAAGGCAATTCAGAAAAGGGGAATGATGTTTGTTGATACGTACTACCATTAGAGATGTCATAGCTGCTATAGCTAGTGGTATTCCAAGACAGGGACAACAGTTCAGAAATGGAAGTGAAAGACATCAGGAAAGTTGTAATTACTGCTTCGCCGGGACTCCAATCAGTCATGGTAATCGATCTCAATAAAGTCTGGTGTTGCTAGCTGCACAAACGACTGAACGAGGCTGTAGGGAGAATGACCCAGATGCACATCCCATGACTCATGATGTTCATCAGGAAGTGCCTTTTGGGGAAGAGAAATGAGTGTACAGGATGTGCTTCACCGGTCTGCTGCAATGAAGGCTGAAGTTTTATTGTCAAAAGAACAAGCTGCTTCAAACAGGTGTAAAATCATGTTGACCTTGCTAAGAGAGCTTTTTGCAAGTATTTACACTGCCCAAGCGGTGGACATCGGCGGCGAACGAGCTCGGTGACGTGATCAAGGCGGTGGCCATATTCCAGTTGCTCGCCGCCAAAAATAGCCGCTGTCGTGGGAGAGAGGATGGAGGTTATCTAAAAGAAATGAAATAATGAACTATGTCGATTTAGCAAAGCCCATAGTTATAATA
>CM002479.1:13271190-13297427 GCA_000325765.3 Leersia perrieri
CAGGGCTGCCGCGGCGCCAGATCCCACCGTCCCGGGGTCGCCGGCGACGGATCCGGCCGCCCGGCCGCCGCTGCGCTCCCCACTGCAAAGTGGCCCGCCTTCAATAATCAATTTTTATAGGCGGGCTAGCCGGTCAGCACCTCGGTTAACATTTTTGCAAAAATGGAGGGGGTCCCCCAAAGAAACGTTTTTGTACTTGTGATAGTTGTCCCATTCGTTTAATTAGGTGTAGATTCATATGATTTGTCACATTCGACTGTGTTGATTTATATGGAGAATTGGAGATTCATCTTTTTGGAATAGTTAATTTGTTCCTATAGTTAATCCTTTCAGGAAGTACACGGGTACGGACAGTACTGTCCGGTACACTGGACATGGGCAAAAAACAGAGCTATCAATCGTGAATCGTAATATATATGGAGTGGTATATATACATATTTCTGCTGCAACGCGGATATAAATTTGGACTTTTTGAGGGGGATAAATACGTAGGAGTGAAGTGATACCAGGAAAAGGAAAATAATGCAGTTAACATTGTTGCCGTGGATAGATAGCCCCAGTCATGGTCTAGTGCTTTTAGTCATAGATATAGTAGACAATACAGAAATAGGAGTGGAAGTCGTCGGGAAAAACAATACTAGTGAAGGCACACATCATCAGGCTGCAGAATCTGATGGAACCAGATAGGGCTGCAGGTTTATTTGTTCAAGCTACCAGAAATGCAGGGCAGAGTCTCACAGTTTGATCGTTAATCCATCACCTCAGTCTAGTGAGCAACACAGCTGTAACCACCTCGCGCCGTTTCTTGTACAGCTAGTTTCAGTGTCTCTTGCAGTACAAGGTAGAGGTCACCGATGAACACCACGCCTGGTTGCTGCATCGATCGCTACTCTTGTCAATTCTTTTGCAACGGCCAAAAATATGCATCATTGAATGTGTGGATTACAAGTTTCAACAGGTGCATAGAAAGCTGAAATATGCATCATTGAGGCCCTGTTTGTTTGTAGACATTTATTTAAGTCACTGCCATATTAGATGTTTGACACTAATTAGAAGTATTAAAGATAGATTATTACTAAAACACACCCCATACACCGAACTATTTCGTGAGACGAATCTATTGAGCATAATTAGTCTATGATTAGCGAATGTAATGCTTAAGTAAACATTTGCTAATCATAGTTTAATTAGGCTTAAAAAATCTGTCTAATGAATTAGCCTTTATTTATGCAATTAGTTTTATTTTCAGTCTATATTTAACACTTCTAATTAACATCTAAACATCCAATGTGACAAGAACTTAAAAAAAATCCCTAAATCCAAGTAAGCCCTGAATGTGTGGATTAGTGTTGTAATCCACTGGGACCACGAATGATGTACAGACGTCGCACAGTGGCAGTGGAGAGAGCATGCATGCGTCGATCCATGTGTCACGGTGGACGGCACATTTTAGTTTAAACCAAAGTTTAATTAGTTTTGTATTCAAGTTTAACTTATTTACTTAAACCAAAGTGGTGGATTAACTCTAATAACCTTGCCAGCACGAGTTAGCCCGTTATAATTAGGGGTTTTTTTACTGCACCCAATATTAGTCCTAGGTGTGAGTAGTATGGATGAAGTATATCCGTTAATTCATTAATTTGTATGGTCATTATAATAGTTGATCTATTAACTTAAGAAATTATCCACCACATCATCAACTTTAAATTTTGAATTTATGATATTTAGCTTCTTACACAACAATATCACATAGTTAGTACTGTCCTTTCTATACAAATGCTCTATACTATTACGTACTACAGGTATATACTCATATATATTAATCACTAGTATAATTTAATCGTAACCGTTTATTCAATACTATAATTGACTTGGGTACCTAAAAAAACCAATAATTAAGTCACACTTTGTTATTCTCGTCAGGGACATTATAAACTCATTGCTCATACTATAATTTTTAGGATGTCTTTTTATCATGCCCATATCTCGATGGATCCATCAAATGATGAATACATGTCTCTAAGCAGCTTTATTAAAAACTTTCCATATATATTAATTTCTCAAATAATTTTTAGAAATATTTTTTCCAACTGTGTAACAGTTATCATTTGTTTGTATCCTCCAATAATTATCGTAAGCCATTCACTGATTCATCATTTCATTTCACTTTATATATATGGCCAACGTCAAAACAGAAACACATCTATACCAAGGATGTATTTGGTTGCTGGGATGTGGTGGGTTGGGTTGGACTGGACCCATTATTTTGAGTTTTTGGTTTGAGAATGAGTGGGATGTGTTGGTTCTAGAGGAGAATATACCTCCAATCCAACTCGTTCAAACAAATCTGCCAGACGAGTCGAACCCACTTCAATGTCGTTGCCTTCGTCAGCGCCCGCTAGGAGCTACATCTCCTCCTAGGCACTCTGCCCGAGCTGCTCTGCCGCCACCAACCGTAAAATCAATGGTTTTGATTATATAATTTATGATGAATAATTGGTTATTAATTTGGTTTAATAGATATTTGGATTTTTGTTGAGAAGTGTTTTTCGGGATGGACCGGTCTGACCGACGTTGAACCGACGGTGTGACCGGCCTGATACAGTACGCAATCGGGAGATTTTTACCAGACCGGTCTGACCGATGTTGTAATGGCGGTCAGACCGACTATGTCCAATTTGAGTTAATTTCGAATTGATTTCTTGGATTTTAAGTTTGCTTGTTGGATATGACTTCTTGATGGTTTCTATTCGTGGATAATACTGTTGTGTGCTAACAATGAGTCAAGTTGGGGAGAACTTGTGCTCGGTTATGGTTTCTTGGTTGATTCATCTGTAGGTACCGCTTGAGGCCTCGAGAGAGTATTGCCGGTGATGGATCGGAGTCGACTTGGGAGAAGTTGATGTCCAGAGGATCAAGAGATCATGCGGGATAATAAAAGGCTAGAGGATAATGCACGTGGAGTTGGAAAATCCATATGATATACAAGAGGGATTGTATACGTATGGAGATCGAAGTTAAATTTCGAAGGAGTCCAAGTTTAAAAAGGAAGAATAGAGTTGGTTTCTTGTACAAATAGGTTTCCTAATTGGAGTAGGAGTCTTGTACAAGTAGTAAGATTATGGTCTTTCTTTTGAAAAAGTTCCTCTCTTTTGTGATAACACAAGTGCTATTAATATTGCTAAAAATCCTATTCAACATTCTCGCACAAAGCACATTGATATTCGTTTTCACTTTTTGAGGGATCATGTTGAAAAGAATGATGTTGAGTTGAAATTTGACGATTCTGAGTTGCAGTTGGCTGATATTTTTACTAAACTTTTGGATGTGTCTCGTTTTGCTTATCTTCGTGAAGAATTGGGGATTTTGTGTCCTTATGGCTTGAATTGAGGGGAGTTTCTTAAAGAAAAATTAAAAGATTAAAATGAAAGAAGAGCTTTGATTTATGTCTCTAGTATATACTTGTGCTTGCTAGAAATCTTAGTGAAATTTGATTATCACTAGTTTAGCTTGTATTGCATTTTAGTATTTATATGAAGCTTGAATATTGCTTTTAAGAGAGATGATGCATGACACTTAAAATTCTTATACTTGAACTAAGAAAATATGCAACGTCTGAAGTTAGTGCTAGTTTGGATGATCTATGCTTTTATATATGCAATGCAAGGTTTTCACCCCATAAATGCTCTTTAAATGCCTCAAGTGCAAATAATAAAAAAATTGCATGTCTTTACTTTATGAGAGGTAAAAATGAATATGTAACCTTTGGCAGCAGTCTTGACGACAAAGGCATATTCGCAGTGAGGAAAATAATGAGTACCGAATGCTTGGCAACAGTCTTGACGACAAAGGCATATTCGCAGTGAGGAAAATAATGAGTACGAATGCTTTAGCAATAGTCTTGACGACAAGCACGTACTCGAGATAATTGAGAGATTTATTTTTATGCAATCAATAAAAATTGAGCATGTAAAACGCTCATGAATAATTTGGAGCAAAGCTCAATGATAAATTCTCAATTTTTAATAGAGCAAATAAATTTGGGAAAGAGTGTTTACACCTTCTTGTCTATATGATTGGGTATTTTATCTAACCTTGTACCTAATGGATGTATTGCATTATAAATCGTTGAATACATGAAATCTTAGTGCTGACTTAAGCTTGATTGCAATATTTTTTTTCATGTTTATACTCTAGTGCCATGCTTGTTATGCTAGTTGGTGATTTTATTTCACTTGTCTTGCAACACATGTCCTTGTATTTCTCTAGATATATTTCAAAGCTCTTACATTTAAAATTGATATCTTGCTGACCTCATTGTCAAAAGGGGGAGAACAAAGTGAGAAGGAAAAGAAAGAGAACATTTGAGCACTCGTTGCTTTTTGCTACTTCAAACAAAAATCACAAATAATTTTGATGGGTTTGCCAATGTGTTCATCAATGGGGAGATTGTAAAATTAATGGTTTTGATTATATAATATGTGATGAACAATTGGTTATTAATTTGGTTTAATATATATTTGGATTTTTGGTTGAGAAGTGTTTTTCGGGATGGACCGGTCTGATCGACGTTGAACCGGCGGTCTGACCGGCCTGATACAGTACGCAATCGGGAGATTTTTATCGCACCGGTCTGACCGATGTTGTAATGGCGGTCAGATCGACTGTGTCCGATTTGAGTTGATTTCGGATTGATTTCTTGGATTTCAAGTTTGCTTGTTGGATATGACTTGTTGTTGGTTTCTATTCGTGGATAATTCTGTTGTGTGCTAACAATGAGTCAAGTTGATAAGAACTTGTGCTCGGTTATGGTTTCTTTGTTGATTCACGTGTAGTATCGCTTGAGGCCTCGAGAGAGTATTGCCGGTGATGGATTGGTGTCGACTTGGGAGAAATTGATGTCTAGAGGATCAAGATATCACGCGGGATACTAAAAGGCTAGAGGATAATACACGTGGAGTTGGAGAATCCATATGGTATACAAGAGAGATTGTGTACGTATGGAGGTCGGAGTCAAATTTGGAAGGAGTCCAAGTTTGAAAAGAAAGAATAGAGTTGGTTTCTTGTACAAGTAGGTTTCCTAATTGGAGTAGGAGTCTTGTACAAGTAGAATTTGTGGCTTTGCACAGCCATATTCGTGAGTATTTATATGAGAGGGGTGTGTCTTCTCATATGACGGTTTTCTTTGGGAGAGATAAGTTGTAAAATTAAGGTTTGAGCCTAGGATTCGATTTAGTTCGAGTTTTTGAAGAGGAGTACTGTGGTTGCACTTTGTAAACATATATTGAAGCAATAAAGTTGATCTACATATACAAGTTCTTCGATATCGTGTTTTTGGCGGCGGTTCCAGGGCCCCGACGGTTAGACTGCCGGCGTCGACGTGGTTAGACCGGCGGTGCAGTCAGACCGGAGGTGTCGGCACGGTCAGACCGGCTACGTGGTCAGACCGGCCTAGACACAGCGGTCAGACCGGCTTGCGACAGAGGGAAGGTAATATTTATTCCGCAAAAAATTACTGGTTTTTGGTGTTCCAACTATTCACCCCCCTCTAGTTGGTTTATCTTCTTGTTTTCAATCCTACACCAACAAGGCCCGTTGCCGTTTTCGTCAACACCGACCTCCTCCACCCGCCGTCGTCACTGTCGTAGCCAAGCTCTTCCATCCGACGATGGTGGCGACATCCAGATCTAGTGCGGGAGGACAGATGGTGACAGTGGTAGACTGACGCTGGACGCCGCCCCACGGTCCATCTATTGCGCGATAGCAGCCTCTCGAGGCTAAAACCCTTATTCGTAACGGATATCAGTTCCATTACGGACATAGAAATACTCATGTTAAAAAGCTATCGGTAATGGATAACCCCTGTTACGGATGACTCATCCGTCACGAGCCATAACTTACGACACATTACATACGACTAGGCAGTAATTACGAACCATTACAAATGAGCCCCATCTATAATGGGTTTTGAACCGTTATAGATGAGCTTATCCGTAATATGTCATAATTACGTGGCGTTATGGATGACTTTTTAAGATTTTTTTATTTTTGAAAACACAAAAAAATAAAAAAACATTTTAATTTTAGTAGACATATTGCCATCCTCAAGCACATCTCTAACCAAAATTATTTGAGCCATTTCCATATACATGCAATTCATAAGATTATTTGATTCATTATATTCTTCCAACTAGTAATTTTCAAAATATGCGACACAAATTTGAAACTCTATATGATCTTAAATTAAAAGGTTGTTAACTAGAAATACGGAGTTCTCGGTAGGTATCAGGGTTACAGATAAGGCATACCTCATATTGCATGATCTATGGAATATACGGACATGATATACCTTCACGTATACGATCTATTTCCATAAGCAAACAAGAAAATCTACAAAGAAATAAGGAAAATATCCTCATGGTTATGGTGACCACGGAGTACAACTTAGAGAGGACTAGGTCTTTCTGGTTCGATGTCTCCGAGTCTTATAGTACAAAGGGCGGGGTTCCAGGGGAAGATCGAATCAGACCACTCATACATCCACCATAGACTATGGAGCCGGAGCATTTGAAGACAACTCACCGAGATAGCTAGACAACCCCCTCGACTACAATCTCGCCGACACCACCAGATTCATTTGTTCCACCGTAGTCATCATATTTTCCATATCAATTCCATATAAACTAGATTTGGGTATTACCCGCACAAGGGCCTGAAGCAGTATAATCCTTGTCTCTCTGTATGCATGATGTCGTTTTTGCGTGTATATCCATACATTAACGTACCCCAATACCCTATTTATCCGGTCTACGGGTTTCACTTGTCGACGGTAGGATCAAGTCCCCATTGGACATTGTTAAATTTAAAATTTTGTTTTTTCAAAATAGATCTCATCACTTATATATCATGCATATTAAGCATATAAACAATCTCGAATAAAAATATTGTGAATTGAAAGCGGTAGATCTCACCGAGATGTATGACTTTCTAATTGATCATGTTTTAATTTGAGAAAATTTTAAAAGTAAAATATTATTTAAAAAATAAGTCTTCTCATTCATAACATTCCATAACTACCACCCGTTACCGTTACGGATGAGAGTCATCCGTAGCTGGCGAGAATTAGAGGTTTTTAATGGTTCCCAATATTTCTAGTATATACTAGTAGTATATTCGATCTAATGGTGTAGATTTATCCATATACCCACATGTAGTACAAAATTAAAAAGGGCAAATATTTCTTTTGGTTTAAGTGCATGGGGGCATTTTAGTAATTTCGTGTATGTCTAAGATTTTCTTATTGTACACATCCGTATTCCGCCAGGAGACCGCCGTTGCCTCCATATTCCGACGGGCAATGGCGCCACCGCCGCCGCCGACCTTATGTCCTTCCCACGGCGGGCGTCGCCGCTACCGCCTCCACCAGCCACGTGAATCTCTCTTTTCGTCCTCTTCTCCTATTACGAATTTCCTAAAATGTTCATTTCTACCCATATGATATTCCGTTTTTACCCTTCCATATACTGCTATTAGCAGTATTGGGTACCGTAAAAGGGCTCCAGAATTATGACAGTTATATATGAGGTTTCTCGTGCATAACGATTTGTCATAATACAACCATTACCAATGTTTTCTCATCCATCGTGGTTCATGGCTTAGACCCGATATGGATCATCTGTGACATGTCACAATAGCTATAGATTACCTTACATCAGTCACGGTCATCCCTAGTGACCATATCTGAAAAATGCCATGTTCTTACTCGTGACGGATGAGTTATCTATTTTCTTGTGATAAGTAAGCCCTTATTGATATGTGTGTTATAAGGGTGCTCCGGTGCTGGCCTGGATGAAAATGACATGATCCTATGCGTAGTGATGCACGTAGAAAAATATCATTTTACAAGGAGTTCCTTTACATTGTAGACTGCCGTATCAGATTCTGATCCTCCTAGTCGGGATTGATGCTCACTGTTGGTGCCAATGCAGATTATGACCGATCAGGTTTGCTCGTGATTGGGGGGTGGGGGGTTGGGCTGGCAGCAGCGATGGGATCCTATACCAGTCATATATATGATCACTGGGAATAGGTTTACCATGAGCTTACTTTATTTGTTCGAGCGTGTGCTGAGGGTATTCATAAGTATATAAATATGGTGTACACACCAAGTCCAGATGTACCAACCGACCAGCAAAGTTCTTGTGCCGCCAACGTAAAATTACTGAATAAAAAATTTCGAACCGCGAGAAGGACGAATAAACTAGCAATGTACGTATAATGTACGTGGGGGTGTTTAAAATTTTGAATTGACCCTGTAACTATTTTCAGGGTCGGAGGCTAGGATAGTTAGAGCTTGAGCTCTAGGCTTGGACCCAAAACCCAATTTAAGCCATTTCAAATTTGTATAACGAATTTGAGTACAAATGATGTCTGATCAGAAATAAACCAATTTAGCTTTACACTTCCAGATTTTGTGCTTCGCCAGCACATTGCTACTGCTTACTACAATGTACGAAAATCACGACCACGGCCACATATTTCATTTCTTTCCCTTTGTTTTCCACGCACATTCAAAATGGATATCAACTATGAGCACCTGTGATGATGTGAAGTCATCCATGGTTGAGAAAGAGATTGTTCTAGTGTTATTGGAAGCAACACACATATTACTAGTGCCAAGATTCAGCTGTGGTTTTCTAAATGTAACAATGACGAAAAATTCTGCTACATTGATGGTTCGCTAATACCCCATGCATGTTTTCCTAAATACAGCTACGCCGCTGAC
Source organism: Leersia perrieri (assembly GCA_000325765.3). NCBI lineage: Eukaryota > Viridiplantae > Streptophyta > Magnoliopsida > Poales > Poaceae > Leersia > Leersia perrieri. Next base: position 13,279,976 of record CM002479.1, read on the forward strand.
GCTTCACGAATAAAGATAACACACTGTGCTGAATCGGTCTACCATGTAAATGTTTTCGAACCACTGAAAACGATCGTATCAATTAAATGAGGTGGCACTATATTGACCTTGGCACTAATGCTATGATTGTTATTTTGGGCATCTACAAACCTACTTCCCAATTTGTTGTGCATGTAGGCGGATATACGTTCTAAGGCCACTGCCTTTTGATGGGCTGAGATAGCCTGGAACGATATTGATATGTATACTTTGAGGTATTGGTGTACAAATTTGGGTTCATATAAAAATCTGTCAAATGTAACTATAATATAAATACTATGTAATTATATAGTAATTTACCTATAATGACAATGTAACATATATATTGTTTGCATGTAAATAACAAATGAAAGATCTAGTGCAACGGGAGAAGCTTTCGCGCAGAACCCAATGATCACGGCATCGATTCCACACTAACCCATTCATTTGTTGTTTCTTTTCCTATCTGCCTTGGAACGAATTTTGAATCAAAATCTACGGTCTAAAATCTGCCAGATTTCCTAGCGAAATTCTGTTGACAGAAATATAGCCAATCCGATTTGCAATGTCGTTATCAAATGATGTGAATATGTGGGACGGAGAGTACAAATGAGAGTACTTTAACCCTACACATGACATTTCTGGCAATTATTAATGACAACCCTTAATGACAACCCTTCCCCTGGCAATCTATCTAGTCACTAGTCAGATGAAAAAAACGAGACAATATATATGTGCAATGCTACGATACCACTATGTCATGCTTGATGTGCATGTTTTCCTAGTCGCAAGAACAGGAAGGCCCAAATGGAATATAGAAGTTTGAACAGCATCAAGGCATGGAGATGACAAAGCCATGCAGCAGAATGTCATAGCTAGCCATATAGAAGTTTGAACTACATCAAGGCATGGAGATGACAAACCGGCGGTGGTAGCCATTTCGGATAGATAGTAGGGATGGCATGTTTCGGGGTAGTCATAAAATACAGTTGGCCCAAAAAAATTATAGTTAATTAATTCATTGTACTTGAGCTATACCTCAAGCATTTTTCTCCCCAGTACGTTTTTTAGAAACTTCTCCCAAATACTTGGAACCACATATACTTGGAAACACATGCATAGGTTGAAAAACATTAAAGCAATACAAATTTATAGGAAGGGTGGTGCATGACAGTATGTTATCTTTGCATTATTGTGCTTCCGCTTCAACACTATTATGAATGGGGGTGAAAAAACAAGAGCAAGAACAAGCGAATTGAGAATTTCTTCAGTTTTTTATCATATCAAGAGGGTTTGTGGTTTTTCTTGCATATCGATTTTCATAATAATTCATATGTAGGACTGGGACACGCCAGGAACCAGAAAAGTGCATGATGAGTTGGACAACCATCAAAGCCCACAATAACAACAGCACTGAGGTAGTGAACTTTAGGTGCAGTAAAACTTCCCAAGATTCGGTCTTTTACAAATGGCTATTTTCATCAGTAGACCAAGCGACTACATGTACGGGAGAGCTTTTAAGATCAGTATAGCGGCTTCTGAGGTACTCTCTAGCGGTATACTCACTACTGCGGAAATCAAATAAGCCAACCAAACCAGACAAAGGATTAGGGTAGATGTATGGCAATATGGAAATGTGTCCATTACCAAGATGAAAGGAAGACTGGGATTCTGAAGTTTGCAGACTTGTGAGGCACTTATATTAATTATCATGCATATACGTTGCTGAGCTAACCACGCATTGGCCTATTTTGACGACGGAAATATATAATCGATCATTGATAAAACTTCAATATCATTTGTGCTATGTGAGGACGTACGTTTGATTGATTTGCACTTCGCAACACAATGCATCACAATGTAAGTTGCATTGTTATCAAAATCATGAGTCTCTCGGTGTGAGTTGAGATACTCGTCTGATTTTGATGATCCCTTGGACTCACTCACAATGCAGCTATATAGCTTGTTCTTTCTTTTGTCCATAAAATGAAACAGTTGACTGTTGATTAATACAGTACGTCATGCCTTGATTCAGACAGTGTGCAGCTAACACACTAGCACACACAGTGTTTCTCTACTGTTATATGGTGATGAACCCTTTTTTTGAGATGCACCAAATTTCAGAACTTTATCTCCTTACTTGCCTGCTTGATCAGAACTCTAGTGGTGTTCGACTCAACTTCTTCCGTTACGGTTCAACTACCATGTGCAGCCTGCTTTCAGTCCAGCGCGTATAAAACAAACAGCATGGGTTGAGCATGCATGCATGTATAAAGTGATGGCCCACGTGTGTATAAGGTTCTACCGAAGCATACTACCAGTCATGGTTTGGTCTACTTTAAACATAGATACCTTAGAAGTGGAAGGCGTCGGGAGGACAAATGAAGACAAGTAACTTATGAGTGAAAAAACACTAAGGGGGTTCTACCATATCCAAACATTTTGAAGACTGGAGATTAATGTCTCACTGGAGAAAAGAAATTAACAACGACGTAGTATCCAACAATACTCTTGATCAGCCAAACAAAAACTTCCCCGGGCGTATCTGACGATGAGTGCTTGAACGTCCCAGTTAGCGATCGAAGAGTTGTAAAAGCAGTTGAGAATGTACTGTTTAACCATGGTACTTCCCACTATGATTATTGACAGTTAAGACAGCGGCTAACAAGTAGGAAGTATATATGTTTTGTAGGCATATTTGTTGATATGTCTTCTATTGTGAAATAGTAGTATGACCGAACCAAATTATTTTTTTAGAATAAGTGTGACACAATTTGCACGTTCATCTAATCTTTTATTCTCTCAGACCAAAACGATGCAAAGACAGATAAACGTCTTACAAATGTGGAACTTAATTAACGCAAGGAATAATACAGATGTTCTATTACTAATTAAGAATGAACATTATGTAGATCTAGCTCAGGTAAAACATCCTGTATGCAATTAATACTCTTTAGTCTACCATTGAACATTATGCTCATATGTCTACCATAATTAAGCTATCTTGGAGATGTTTACTATATTCAAAGTACTCAGCCCAACACAACCATCGAATTAAGATACTTAATTTTCCAACAGGGTCGTATATACCAGCTGGATCATTTCGTTTTTTCAAATAACCGGTTGACAAATGAAAAAAACAATAAAAGGTAATTTCTAGACAAAACTTTTACAACTGTGTTATTCACGACTTGAAATTCAAAGCTGAGAAAAGATATTACAATGAAAAAAACACAAAATCAACTTCAAATTAAGATTGAAAATTTAAATTTTGGCTGCGGAAGATAAGCAAAAGTGAAACGCTGGGAGCCATCACCATTTTATTACTTCACCTTCAGAGAGGGGAAGAAATCATAGTACTGTAGCAGAGATATATAGATAATTTTTTAAATACGATTTTCAATTTTTTCAAGTAAGACATTTGTTTTTCTTTATTGATATTTGCAGCAGATCGGAATGCCGATGCTAGACTTAATGGAAAGATATATATAGGTGGGCATATTTGAAGTGATAAAACCAACAAGTGCTGCTAGCATCAGTACTCAACAAATGGGGCTTAATTATCTGCAGATGGACACATGGTAGCAATAGAAGGTATTGGGAAAAATCAACACTAGCAAATATGTTTGTCAACGGGCTGGGCGAGGTTGTGGAGGTCTATGAGCCTTCATCAGAGCAGGAAACCATTGACTCACAGTACCGCGTGTTGGCCTTCTAGACAGTCTTGAGCTTGAATAACCTCCGCTACACCAAAGAGAAAAGATGTGTGCATGATGCTCGACAAAACTGATGTTTTCATGGGTGCAGCCTCTCCAGGCGCATCTGGACGGCAACAGAGCAAAGGGTACGCATAAACCTACGGATACAAAGGTGGTCTGACTACCAAACGATTGAGTATTAGTGGTAATGTGCGACAGCTAAATAAGGAGGGTCTAGAAAAGTGGTAAGGTCAATCATCATTCTGGTTGCATTAGAGCTTTGGTGCGAGAGGTCAATTCTTTTCTCACTTTGCCACAACGCCCAACACAACATAAGCCAAGATTAGGAAGGAGGCTCGTGCTTGGGCGTGTGCTGGTTCGTGTTGCCCTACTGGACCATGTAAATAGTTTTTGTACACCTCCGCTCCGTTAATACATACGAGGCAATGTTTTGCCTTTTTTTTTAAAAAAATGATGTGTTCGGATAGAGTTCGAGCAGCTCGCATCCACCTTCTTTAGACCACAGACAAGAGTGGTCAAGGTTTGCCCTTTGCGACACATGCTGGACAGCTGAGATATGACAAAACCCCCATAAACTCCCCACCAATGCACAAAGTGGTTAGTGCAGTCAAGGAAATAAGAAAAAAAACATTTATTAACTATCCAATACAGTAATTCAGGACTGGTTTGGCATAAGATTTATCACTTTTCTCGTGATGTGATAATCAAAGATACGGTCGAGGAAGTATTATTATTGTGGGGCTTGCTCTCGACTGAATGGTTGTTGCAGCCTATTTATCTGCATGTATGCAATCAAATCCATTTTTGTGTCCACGGTGCTTTTAGTTTTAGGAGTATGGATGTCGTGTGGCATGGAAGTGCGAGTGAGCACCATCAGAAAGGAATGAAGACGCGAGCTGCACTGCACAAAAACGAAGGCAAGGAATTCAACGTCGCGGGAAACCGGACGAACATACAGTGTGGCCTGGCCTGATGTCCTCTTATTCCTACATGAATCCGAAGGGCATCTCCGAACTCAGGAAGAGATGCCGGAGGAGGCGGCAGGGATGTCGGGAAGCATCGAGAGGCTGCATGGCCGGCGCGGGAAACCATGTGAAAAAACTTTAGAATAAGACTTAGCTCCAGACCTACTTACTAGCGTTTGAGAGCTGGTTTAAGTGTGCTTCAATTCATCATCAACTTCTCTCCATCTACGTACGATAGTCTAATTCTCTCTAGCAGAATTTTGGTAATTAAACACGAAACATAGCTTAGAGTTGCTATTAGCTAAACCTAAATATGGATGTGCTAATTTTATTATGCATCAAAATAGAGGTCCATACAATTTTGTATGGTAAATTTTTGTCTCCAATCCAAACTATACCCTATGAAAAATAAACTAAACTAGTATTGGCAGAGAAACTTTCTTAATTCTACGAAGTGTCATATTTAGTACTAGATTATCTTGGGATTGAAAGGGTAGTAACCTATAAACTGCATTATATATTAAAGTGTAAATTTATTTCGATATGAATGCTCGTTTTGTATTCCACTATAGATCGATGTTGGACAGCTAAGAAAATGGGAGAATAATTCAGTACTTAGTGCTGCAAAAAATCAGCAATTTAAGGCAGGTTTCGTATGAGTATTTGATTTTCCTATGCGGTGATGATCAAACATACACATTATTGCAGTATGTGATTCATTCCACCTAAATTAATTTAATTATCCACCTTACTTCAGGGGACTATATAGTCTGCAGTTCAACAGTAATGCCCTCCACCGGTTTTCTATGAAAGAGACAAACGCTTTACCTCATACACCCTCTGTCCTATAAAACAAGTGTTTCTGAGATTTCAGACAAATTAAGCAACATGTGAAATGACCTTGATTGCCCCTATTTATTTACTATATTTGATATTACTTGATTGTCACGTGCACATGCACATACTAAATAGGGTAAAAAAGACTAGAATTATGGGATAAATTTTAAATCCTAGAATGACTTGTTTTATGGGACAGAGAGAGTATATATTATAGAGCACGAGAGCATGTTTGAGTTACATATAGCGCTAGGCCAAGCGACGAGAGCCAACAAAAGAACTAGAATTTGCATACAAACGTTCCATTTTTTATTTCATCCAATCCAGTTACGCAAATGAGGACATATCTACAACTATACCAAAATTTAATTAAGATGGCATTGGCGTAGTGATCGTTGCAAAGCAGCTCGTAACAATTTACTGTTTTTTAGACATTGATAATTGAGGCATAGAAGTGGAAGGCAACGGGCAAAGTAACACTCCCAGGATCCAATTGATGTGTAGCTTGTTAAAGGAATATCCAACAGTCCAACTACTCTACAAGCTAGGTGTACCAGATCAGCCATCTGCATCGCCGTTGGAAAATGGACAAAATGACTCGTCTCTGCTTGTGGCAACCGATCACCTGGGTGCAAATAGATTACACGGCAGAAGGGTGATGTAACGCTGCTCGACGTCGGTCCGTAGCCTACAGGTGTTTTGCTCCCTGCTGCTAATCGAAATGGAATGTCACGGCTAAACGGGTACCGGCCTCGTTGAAAAATGACATTATCATATGCATAGTTATACACATATGTATGGTCTAAATGTCATTACAGAAATGAAACGTTTTGACTCCTCCTAGGAGGGAGTTAATTATACAATGTGTATGCCTATTCATCTATGGAGAAATTGATGCACTCTATTGGTATCGATACATATCCTGATCTTGCCACGTTTTGTCTCCTGCTGCTCGTCTCAATTCGAAAGGACTAGAGCATGGGTTTTAGAATTCGAACCTGCACAGGCGGCAACAATGAACAGTCAGTTTGCTCGTGATGGGTGCTTGCTGGCAGCGGCAAGGATGCTTCAGGCCGCTGGCGCAGATGAAGTTGTGCCGTGCACAAGGTAGCAACGGTGGGGTCCTATTTCCTATAGCAATCAAATGAGCAGTGGGATAGGTCTACCATGAACTTGCTCATTACCTTTTTTTTTCTTTACTATATATATTGTAGAAAACACTATCATTGAAATCCCGGGAAAGCAAATTAATTATTAGCTATGCAGTTGTCTCGGAGAAATTTGTAGGTATGTAGATATGGTGTACACCAAGTTCTGTACCGAGTGTTTAATTTTGGAGTTATTATATCTTATCGTTCCCACCAACCAATTAAGCTCCTGTACCGGCCGCAGTCTACTCCTAAGAAAAAATTAGGATCCATGAGATGGACTAATAAGCAATATGTACGTAGGGCGGTAGGGGTGTTTCAAACATGGAATTGACCGTGAGTTAGCAGAGCTTGGGCTGCTTGGCTCCAAAATCTAATTTAAATCCTTTCCACTAATTACAGGTTTTGTGTATGCTAACAATACAAAGACTGAGAACGGTCTTAATTAGATTTGTACGTATCACCTGAAGGTAATTATCTTAGAACTAAAAAAATGCAATGAGTTTGACATTACTGCCGGTTAAAATTTGACATTTATGCCGGCTTTTTAACTGGCTGTGCAAACAGCACTAAAGCTCCCAAGCCAGAAAAAAAAATTGGGGTGGGGGTGGGGGGGGGGCAGATTAAGAATTTAACATATTAGGAAAAAGGTGAATGCCAGCACATTATTTTTGCATTATTGTACTCCCACTTTCAACACTATACAAAACCGGGGTGAAAAAAGGAGCAAGAGAACAAGCTAATCTAGAACATTCTCTCCACAAGATTTTCACAATAACAAGAAGGTCTGTGCTTCGCTAGAAGATGGTATGTACAAGCTAGAAAACTCGGACTGGGAGGCACCTGGAACAAAAGAAGTGAAAGCAATTAGCGATTAGGCGAGTACGTCGCCGGCTGCCGCATGATTAGTAACTATTTGTTATATTCGATTAACAGCTAAACCACCACAACTTGATTCCAGTACTCCTGTATCCACCAGGGCCAGTGTTTAGCATGGCAACAACGTGTTTTGCCGAATTAGTACTAATTGAGTATTTGGTAAGAGAAATTAGAATTTTAATTAAATTTGGATAGATTATAGCTTTCAAATTGTTATGATTTACGTTTTTTTCTCTAAACATAGTCTGGATGCCGATGCTTATATACATGATGTCTACGAAGGTTGCGTTGCGCAAGAAAAAGGAAAAGCTTAAAACATGTAAATGTGTTGATTGAATCATAGAATCGGGCAACCAAAAGACATTTATTTAAGTTCAAAAAATAAAGATATCTATTTGTTTAAATTAACCCAATGGTTGCAGTTTTATTATCTATATGATTTGGATGAGAATTGTTTTTCGATTATCAACCCATTCTCAATATTATCGAAAAAGTATGTCTAAATGGTTTTTTTACTCAAAAATTGCTTTTATATATATATATATATATATATATATATATATATCGATTTGTATCTAATGATTATACAAAGGGGCCCATGTTGTTCGTTTCGTTCTGGGCCTCCAAAATCTTAGGACCGGCCCTGACTATGGGCTGGGCAACCATCCATGTGTAAACAAGCAGCAACATTGTGTTTGTTGGGGAATAATCCCATATTAAGGGTGTTGCCTAAATTAATGTATATAAAGACTAAAATGCCGACGAGCGTGTATTGCATATATACCAAGAGCCACGGACACCGATATAATTTACCATCACACATGTATAAAAAGGGCCCTCCAAGGACAAAGAAGGGGACTTCTCCCTATTCCACTCACTCCATTCACTATCATCTCTCAGTTCACATACACTCTCCACGGTCTTCCATGGCCAAGCTTAGACTCCCTCCAATGAAGGGTTGCCCTTGGCACACAGGTTGGAAATTGTTCCAACATTGTTAGCAAGGAACTTTAGATGCAGTAGAACATCGCAGACTCACTCTAAGAAAACTGCCTCTTTCCATGTCATTAATATTTGTCCATGTCAAGGACGTAATACTGCTTGTGTTTTGCACTTCGCAATATAGATGCTGGGCCGAGCTGAGATACTCCAATGATCAAGTGAGCTCTGTTGAAGATCCTTAGGTAATCTTTATTCACGGATTGATTAGTTAGCTTCCCCAGTTTCTTAGCAGTTTTAATTAAGGCCAGCTGACAACCCTGCGTGTTGACCAAGTTAACGAGTCCGCGTCGCATGCCACGAGCTCGCTCTGGTGTGTAGTTGAGTCCGAGTCGGGTGCCTCATCACGGCGTTGCAAACTAGGGACAAGCGCATTTCTGACCGGTCTCTGAGGCCGTCTTTTCTTTCGCCGATGAAAAGGAAGAGAACAAGAGAAGCCGGTAAATGGGACGGTACCAAAATTCTGCTCTGTGTTTTCACTGTTTGTTGTCTTCTTCGATTTCGGTGCTCACAAGTCGTTCGACCAGTAGCCAGTCCAGAGATTGGATGACTGTGTATCAGAACCATGTCTCTGCCAATGCCACATGTTTGAGGAGCCGTCCACGTCGCTGGTGTCGGCAATCACCGTCAGCCCATCCGCGACGTGGATGCCGTCGTGCTGGTGGGCGTGACCACGAGGTCCGGTTCGTCGTGAATGGTTTGGCGAACTACCCAGTGCTTCCGAAGACCAATTACAATGATTGGTCTTTACTGATGCGTGTGATGCTACAATGCGTGGCCTCTGGGACGCCGTCGAGCACGGCAACATCAACTACCACGAGGATTGTACAACACTCCAAGTCATCCTGCCTTGCCATCTGAGATAAGGGCACCATCACCACCATGCGCGTCGGCATCGACTGCGTGTGCAAGTCGAACACACAGATTGGTGCGCAAGGAGTAAGAAGAGATGGAGTTTTGGGCGGATGAGTCCATCCACAATTTATCTCAATGCTTCAATGCCGTCATCGATCAATCAACTATCTGTTCTTGGTGATACCAAACCACACGACAAGGTGATTGAAAAGTTTCTTCGTGTTGTTCGACCCAGGTTCACACAATTACTTGGTGATATCAAACCTTTTACTTGATGTCTCTACACTCTCAGTGGAGGATGTCACCGGGAGGTTCCGTATTGCCGAGGAGCTGCCACAGGCAAACACCGGCGTCAACAGTAGCAAGAGGTTTTATCACCGTTGTATACTAGTCAATTACCAGTGAACGGTAAAGATTAAATTATAGTGGTTAGTATACGGTAGTATAGACTTATACTACACAATAGTACTATAGAGAGTTTGTATACAAAAGACAGTCCTAATTGTATGATATCATTGGGCAAGAAGTTAAATATTGTAAATTTAAAATTAAAAGTTGATGGTGTGGTGGATAATTTCTTAAGCTAATAGTTTAATTATTATAGTAACCATATATTTCATCTATATTACTCTCACCTAGTACTAGTATTGGGTACAGTAATAAGCCCCTACCACCAAACAGGTAACGAGCACCTTACACCTTAAAAGGGCTCATCGACATATAATATACGACCTACCATTACCGTCTCAAGAAATGTCACGTATCATATGGCGGTAAATCTGAATAGCCTTTTGTTTATATCCGTTGTCCTAGCATATATTACCGCCCTTCCTAAATGCTTGTTTTTTATTTGGACAGTGTGAGTATTACTAGCGCGCATGCACACCCCCACTCCTACTTTGATGGCTGTAAATTTAGATAGAGCTAATAGTTCGTGGTCCGACTCTTCAATTTTGACTTTCTTCGGTAAATAACACTGCCAGCTTTTGTCTTTTTGAAATTAGGTAACACAAATTATAGTCACCATTAAAATAATTAAGCGATTCAGCAATGTCCACATCAAACAGATTACATGGAACTCCAGTCGGCTAACATATATATATACATGCACATGCATTCTCTGCTCCTTGATTTACAACATATTAAGTAATCCCGACAACTATATAACGCCGTCATTCTTATTGCTTAAAAATAATTGTTACATTTGAGCTAAGATAGTATAGGTAATCATGTAATGTAACTATGCATCGTGCCTGGATAAGTGAAAAGCACATCGACATGGCATAAGCAACTATGCAAAAATGCAGACGGTCGTTTTCTTTTAATAGTTATAGGGTTTGTGTATGCTAACAATACAAAGCCTGAGAACGGTCTTAATTAGATTTGTACGTATCACCTGAAGGTAATTATCTTAGAACTAAAAAATGCAATTAGTTTGTTATCAAATTTTCCCAATACAGATTGAAAAGCCATCAGTAAAAACACTTTAGTTTTAGAAAAAAATATTTTCGTCAAAAAAAGAAATCAACCATGTGGTTTGTCAGGATGCCCAAACTAATTGCGACATTTTGTACAATAGTGATCATTTTTTGTAATTCATGTGAAACTTCCTCAAAAGAAATAATTATAAGACGAGTTCAATCAGGGAGAGAAGCGAGGTGTTACATTTTTCTCGCGAGGATAGAGGCCGATGATAGAGAGGGCGGGGATAAATTGTGCCGGTGTCAGTGGTGAAAGTTACGAGGGATTTGGGAGATGGAGAGTGGATAGAATTTATATGAATTTTTGGATTTCAGGGTGTTTAGCATAAAAGATTAAACATATTTATAATTTGAAGGAATATGAGGAGTAAAATAGAAAAATAATAAGGGCTGACATGAAAAACTATAGCCAGTAGTGAGGCCATTTTGCATTATGGAAATCGAATGGGTAATCTTATCCAACACGGCATTTGAGACCTCATGAAACAGTCTCTCTTGTGAGGTGAGGAAAGAGAAAGTGGGTAGCCGATGGCGGTGAGCAAGAAGGCGATTTGAGTAAGGGTTTGGAGTGTCGCAAGTCTGGGCTCTCCTATGGATTTTAAGGATTTTATAGGTGGCGGTCGGCGCAAAATGACGGCCAGAGAAGGGTGTGGCTACAACGGCACGTGGTACGGCTGGCTGCCGCGGTGGCGTGCGGGGGATGTGGCACGGCTGGATACGGCCAGCGGAGAGATGTTGTCAGATGACATGGTGTCTAGACGAGCTTGTTGGAATCCATGTGATGGACAACTCGAGCGGCGATGAGATGGAACGGGCAGGCCGGCGCTGTGCGGCAGTGTGTTGGCGACACGACAACGTGTGTGGTGACCTGGCAGCCAGCCCGACGATGTGATAGGTTGGCGGAGGACAGGCCGGCGGGGATCTCGCCGGAGTCGAGATTGAACACGGCGGGGCCATCGCTGCTGAGACAGGACGTTGACGACAAGGGAAGATATTTTCCCCATAGGAAATTCGTGGAGCATGTGACGTGCGAGAGAGAGGAAAGGGATGGGTGTGCGTGGCGCTGGCACGCAGGTGCACACGGATCAAGCAGGCACTGACATGAGCGTCCAGTCGAGGGAAATAGGCAACATGTGTTGAAGAGGACTGGTTCAGGCTACCCATGTTTTATTTTTCATTTCAGCAAATACGAAGAACTGCACTACTAAATAATAATAATAATAATAATAATAAATAAATAATGAGAGATTAACAAGTGGTTTCAGTATGCATTGAATGTCTAGATGATACTCCGGGGGATGAGCGTATATGAAGTGAGCACTATAAAGATGCATGCTCGTGCTGCTTTTGATGAATGATAAACCATTCAAGATGTAGCGCTTTAGAGACATACACAATAGAACTATAGAAGTGAAAGGCGTCTGGATAACAAAAAGTAAATTATGTGGGAGAATCACTTACTATCTCTTCTAGTCCTCGTTTGACGCAAGGATTTTCTCCCCGAGTAAATCGATCACGTCGGGTTACTAGGTTGATAGCCTTCCCTCACCCAATCCCACCGATCCCCTGTGGGAGAGATAATCTTATCTGCTTAGAAGTTTGGATGAGGGTGGTATCAGAAGGGGTATTTGAGGGCAGCATAGGCATTAGATCTTCATCAACAAAGGCATTTTTTTTAACAAATCAACAACAAGGCACATTATACTCAATTCCTGCAGGGTTATGATGCCGTGTAATACGTACTAGTGTAAGATGCTAAGATCAGTATTTGTATACCTAAATATTAGTTGAAAAAGTCCTTAGCCTCGCCTACCATCATTGGTCTTTGACATAACCTAGTACTTCAGACAATCATTGGTCTTTGACATAACCTAGTACATCCAAATTTATTTTCTTTTCCTTTTCCATATAATTTTACTGTACATTTGAAATGAAAGAATAACCTGAAACATCACTGCATATAAGAATTTACGTATCAGTACCTGCAGATAGGCTCATAGAAAACGGAATTAACAAGTACTACATCCGCACCAAAATATAGCAATCTAGAAAGGGGATGGAAATCCAATTTAATTTTATAGGAAAGAAATTCCAACTCCACTGCTGTTAGTGGGTAGAGAATATCATCACTTTTCAATCACTAGAAAGATTAGATATATAAATGTTGGGGGAGTGGCCTCTGTGGAAGTACAGAGGGTACCCTGAAGCCACTACTACTAGAGGCGGTCGACCGTGGTCATTATTCCTCTAGAGCCCCACATGGGCCTCCAAAGGGGCGCCTGCCACTTCAGACTACTCCGGAACAAGGGGGCAAATGGACATGACGAGCAAGGCCGATGAGGCTCCAGGGGGCTCCGGAGTGGGGCGAATCCCCGGGGCCTCTCGGAGTATCTCCGGGTCCCCTCCGCAGGCGTCGGAAGGAGTAGGCGAAGCCCATAGCGCAGAGCGTGGCTGTTCTGTTCGGCTAAGCTCTGTGCCCCCCACAGGTCTAGAGAGCGTTGGCTAAATAACTACGGTAGGGTTCACCTATCTCTCAAGTCAACTCGATAGGCGCAGAAAGAGGCCGGGTTATCCGGAGGGAGAACCGTTCGGACCGGGTGCAAGCGAGGAAACAAGGGGCGTATCCTATGGAAATGTTATTAGCCTGATTTTCATGGTCTATCGACGTATCGCTTAAATATAGTGAATTCTCGAACTTATTATTAGTTTAATATAATAGTTTATTTTCTGAAATAAATTACCGCTTTAGAGTCTTCCGACTGTTTCCGACCTGTTTCCTTCCAATTAATTCCATTTCCGATATTTCCATATTTCTGATACCGTTTTTATTTCCACCTTACCGTTTCCAATTCCGTTCCCAATAAACAATATATATGGATGTGATAATGGACATGATTTGCTCGTTTACTGGCCATTTTCATCCCTATACGTAGGAGGTAGGGGTGTTTCAAACATGCAATTGACCCCGAGTTAGAGCTTGACCTCTACGCTTGGCTCCAAAATTCAATTCAAATATTAAACACTAGTATAGAATAAACAACCAAGACTAGTTACAGCTTAATATCAACAATCAGAATAAACAATCAAGACTATACCGCTTAATATCAACAATCAAGACTAGTTACAGCTAATTAGTCTAGGCTATTTATATTAACTAGATTGCTAATATTAATGTCATTTTTTAATAAACGGCACTAATGTGGTGTTGTTGAAATTGTTAATATTTTTTTAACTGACATTACTGTGGTGTCATATTAGTGCTTAGTGCTGGTTCTTCTGATGGATTTTGTGTGCGAGAGTTTTTGGGCGGGATCTTCATCACCCGTGCCATTTAGAATAACAGGCATCGGTCGATATGGCAGCTTGGATGTGATTTTTTTAGTAGTGTTTAAAGTTTTTATAAAAAATTTTGGGAACATATGACGTCTGACCAAGATAAATCAATTTAGCCTTGGGCTTCCAGATCGTTTTACAATTTAACAGTCTTTGTCATGCAAGAATATATACATCAACAATGAGGGGATCCCCTCCCTCTAGGGATGATGGTAGGAGCATCATGTTATCTAGATATAAACTGCCATATATTTTCATGTAAAAAATATAAAAACATTTCATTTCTACTCAGGAATTTATGCACACACAAAATATTGCTTGGGTTTGAACTTTACAATAGATCCAGAATGGATAGCTGAATGAAAACGATCCCGTAGTTCAGCTTGTGGAGCTCGCACTACCAAGAAACTGAAAATATAATATGACAGCTTGCATGCCTCTAGATTAAGAAATAATAAATTAATAGGAAAAAGGTGCATGCCAGTACATTATTTTTGCATTATTGTACTCCCACTTCAACACTATATAAAACCGGGGTGAAAAAAGGAGCAAGTGAACAAGCCAATCGAGAACTTTTTCTCGACATGATTTTCACAACAAGAGGTTTGTGCTTTGCTAGAAGTTGGCATATCTACAAGCCACATAACTAGGTCTGGGGGGCACCTGGAACAAAAGAAGTGCACTATGAGTTGGGCGACCATCTATGGCAAAACAAACAGCCGCATTAGTGCGGTAGAGAACATAACATGCAGTACGTACAATATCCCAGGACTCACTCTAACACAACTGCATGCCTTTTTCCATGGGCATTGATCAAACGACTAACGGTAGTCAAGATCAGTGCAACGTTCGCGGTGCTTTCTCTAGCTGCCTATATTCCTTTTGTTGGCAATATAATGAGGCATCCTAGCCAGACTGGCCTCGTTCGATTCTGCTGATAGCTTTGGATCGTAGTTGTTGCTCTCATAACTATTGTTAGTAAAACAACAAACACTACTCCGAATTTGAGGCTAAAACCTACGTATACTAACCTTATATCAGATTATATGTCAAATCCAACATTTACATTACCAACTTAGCTTCATTAAATTTATAAACAAATGTATTTTTATAATATATTTTTTTGGGTTGAAAATGTTAGTATTTTTTTACTTAAACTTAAAGAAGCAGTTTGACTTTGGCTTTAATGAAAGCGATTTATAAACACTACTTTGACAGTGACTGACGAAAAAAAAAATTAAAAATGAGGAGTATTTTTAAATCTTTTCGGCTAATAAACAGTACTCTGACAAAGACGGGGAAACACTTTTTTTTTTATAGAAGGTAATTTTCATTACCCAGCTTTTTAAAAAAGCCTAAGACGAACAACACAGAGTCTTATACAGAACAAGAAGGGAAAAAGAAAAATAAGCCAACAGAGGCAGGCAACACACATGATTGCTGCCTTTGCTGGGGGTACCAGCTTTCAAACAAAGCACGCCGGCACAAGCTAACAGACAGAGTTTCAACATCTAGACTTCGCTTAACCAATTCCCAGGTCATCAGGTAGATTGTCTATAGGCCTAAGTTCTATTAATCTTTCCTTCAAGGAAGTGATCCATCTCCCCAGAACCTCTGCTTCTTTTTCCTTTTGCAGCAGCTTCCACTTGTGTAGGTCTGGCATTGTGTAACTTTGCAGGAGAACACTTCATAGGTCTGGCATTGTGTAACTTTGCAGCATTTCTAGCGTTTTCTGACCCTTTTATTGACCTCCATGCAGGAGAGTTAGTTACAGACATATATAATTGATCGACTAAGACGCCAGATGTATCAACCTACCATTCCACGCCGTATGGCTACTAGCTTGGTCTAGCCGTATGCATCACGCCAGATGTATCAACCTACCATTCCTCGCCGTATGACGCCAGATGTATCACGCCGTATGTGATGAGTAACTGAGAAACTACAACAGCTTGAACTAACTACTACTTTCTGTTAAGCCGGTCATGCAGAACTACTTCTACCAACTAATTTAGACCGGAAATAACTGAGAATAAGACAAGCTCAAGGTTACAGTGATCACAACGGAAACTTTTACAACGACAAAACTACCGGCTGTCAACTGTAACGAGTTTATTACCAATTTTTATGCAAATACAAAATAAGGGCCATCGGCGCCAACTTCATAGTTCTAGAAAAAAAAAATCCATTTTTCTCTAAAAAGCGTGCAACGACATGTGCTTATAGTTGGCATGACCAAATAGAATATCCTATCATTTATGGACAATTGTAGTACTATATTATCATTCTTTTTATTCTTTGTGCTACTTCAATGTGTATAATTATATATATGTGATAACCGGAAGAGAAGCGATAATGTGACATCAGAACTGGCAACCAAGAGAACTCATCGAAAAAGAGAACTCGTCAATGAAACAATGAGATGTACGTACACACTGAAATTTAACACTCGATGCTTAATTAGCGCTACACAAAATATGTTTGGATTGGGAGGTATCGAGATTCAGAGGAGAAAATTGTGAGCTGCAGTAAAATCATTGCTTTCATCCGTTTGCATTAATTCTGATTTCTGAACAAGCACAGCATATGCACCATGTGGAGGGCAATTTGGGAGCAACGGGATGACATCAGTCGCTAGCATGAATAACAGTTTCCATTTTCTGTCATCTGTAGTACGTCGATGATAATTAGTGTATGAGCTGAGACAGTGTTATATGGTGCTCCAGGGATATCTCCTTCGAGACAACAGAAAACCACAAATTAAGTTGAGTAGATCTGAGGATGAAGACTAGCAACAAGGAGGACACACCTTGTTCAGTTATCTGACTTCTGGGGTGTGTAGAGAGCATCAGTCTGTTGCGTGTGTTAGAATAGCCCCATTCTCCATATCGGCAGTTAACCACGGAAGCACAAGAAGAACGCCATAGAAGATCCAAATGTGACGACGACACAGATACACGATGTTTTTTAACGTGCTTCGTGTCGCGTCCCAAATTCACCCTAAAATTTCTACTCATGTTAATATATTTCTAGAATAAATTAAAAATCTTTAGCTGAGCCTATAACCTAATAAAAATGCGGCAAGTAATAAATTAATCCGGGCAAGGAACATTTTCCCAGTGTTCTCTAGTGCCCCAAATGCATAAAATAATTATACATGAATTTATACATCAGTTTGGTAATTGTAAACATCAACAATAACCCATAGGAAGAGAAAA
>CM002479.1:13312292-13337459 GCA_000325765.3 Leersia perrieri
TATATATATATATATATATATATATAATTTATTCCATGCTTCATGGTGTATGGTCACACACTACATGGCACAGAGCGCGGTACGAATTTTGGTAGCGCGCACACAACCTAACTACATATATATAAAAATCTTAACTCAGTTTTTAGATGTGTGCGATGGAACAATCAGCAGGTAGTGAAATTTTAACTCGGCATTCATGTGTGCGGGATGCAGTAGAATGATTGCATTTCATTTAGTTAAAATTTTACTTACAACATGGTTGTGCGGGAGGGGAAAATGAGTTTTGTATGTCACGCTACGATTTTGGTACTGCGCTGCGCGGTATGTAGCACTATTTTCTAAAAAAATATTATCACAAACTATTATTAGTGAAAAAGAATCTCGAAGATTGTATCTACGTTTACATTTTGGGACTGAGGGAGTATTAATCAATTAACTTTACTCACGCTAGCCGTACATCATGGAGAGCATTATTCTCCCAAAAACTAGCAATGACATGGTTCGTTGTAGGCCAGAATAGAACAAATTAAAGCTGTGGACTTAGTCTAGAACAAAGGTAGTGGAATTAATATACAATTTTTTTCATATTATGTGCTGCTTCAAGAATAAAGATAAAATGGAGGCAGAGAGAGGGTTAAAAACAGGGCACCGTGGAGCTTCTCCATGAGAGTTCACATATCAGAGCGAGTTTCAGTTCCTTGGAAATACATATGCAGTATATCGATGTAGATAAAATTGGGTGGCAATGGGAACCTAATAAGCGCAGTACTGGTTGATCAATCAGGTTTCCAGCCAGAGGAGAGCTAACGAAGTAACGAGATTGACCGGAGGTTCTCACAATGAGCATTACTACAGTCCTTCCCTTTAGACCTGGTAGGATCTCCCGGTACGTTACATCTAGTCGTCCGTTGTATGAAATCCAACGGTTAAATAATCTCAGTATGGTGGTACCGCTACCGATCTCATGCGTCGGAGTGCGAGGTAAATTCCCATCGAAGCTCCGAATCGACGTGGGCTCCATACGCTCATCCTGGCTTTCTGCTATACAGAATTACAGATCGATCTTCTCTCCCTCTTCCATATTATCTGCATGCAGTAGGATCGAAAACAAGAAGACAAATCAACTAGAGGGGGTGAATAGATGGAACACCAAAAACCAGTAACTTTTTGCGAAATAAAAATTATCTTCCCTGTCGCAATCCGGTCTGACCGCTGTGTCTAGCCCGGTTTGACCGCGTAGCCGGTCTGACCGCGCCGACGCCGGCGGTCTGACCGTCGGGGCCCTGGAACCGCCGCCAAAAACATGATATCGAAGAGTTTGTACATGTAGATCAACTTTATTGCTTCAATATGTGTTTACAAAGTGCAACCACAACACTCCTCTCCAAAAACTCGAACTAAATCGAATCCTAGGCTCAAACCCTAATTTTACAACTTGTCTCTTTCAAAGAAAAATGTCATATGAGAAGACACACCCCTCTCATATAAATACTAACGAATATGGCTGTACAAAGCCACGAATTCTACTTGTACAAGACTCCTACTCCAATTAAGAAACCTACTTGTACAAGAAACCAACTCTATCCTTCCTTTTCAAACTTGGACTCCTTCCAAATTTGACTCCGATCTCCATACGTATACAATCCCTCTTGTATATCATATGGATTCTCCAACTCAACATGCATTATCCTCTAGCCTTTTAGTATCCCGCGTGATCTCTTGATCCTCTGGACATCAACTTCTCCCAAGTCAACTCCGATCCATCACTGGCAATACTCTCTCGAGTCCTCAAACGATACCTACATATGAATCAACCAAGAAACCATAACCGATCACAAGTTCTCACCAACTTGATTCATTGTTAACACACAACAGTATTATTCACGAATAGAAACCATCGAGAAGTCATATCCAACAAGCAAACTTGAAATCCAAGAAATCAATCCGAAATCAACTCAAATCGGACACAGTCGGTCAGACCGCCACTTCAACGTCGGTCTGATCGGTCCGAAAAAAATCTCCGATTGCGTACTGTATCAGGCCGGTCAGACCGCCGGTACAACTCCGGTCTGACCGGTCCATTCCGAAAAACACTTCTCAACCAAAAATCAAATATCTATCAAACCAAATTAATAACCAATTGTTCATCACAAATTATATAATCAAAACCATTGATTTTACACTTGCCTCTTCCCTCTGTCACTCTGTGAGGCTGTGATTGTGTCTCATCGAGCGCTCCCAGATGGTAAATTACCATGCTGCTCGTTCAGATGAGATAATCTATCCATGTCAGCATGAGTATATGTGACATTTGTGAGAGTTAGAATCAGTTTTTTTTTTTTGTAAAAAAAAATGGTGGCGTTGTCATCAATTTTTTCGTTCGATTCATCCTCCGTGCGATTCTGCTGCCTCTATCTCCAGTGAGTGGCTGAGCACCCGGCCGCTTGTGTCTCCTCTCTCAACAAACGAATTGTCAACATCAGCCAGTACAACACATTCCAGCAGATGATGCAGAATGATGATCCCAGTTGCACAGCGTGCATGTAAGACGAGCCGGTTTGGAAGCAAGTCAATGAGTGCCGGACAACGCATCGTGGAAGGCTGGAAGCTGTGCGGCGTCACAAGGTAAGACAAGGAAGAGGGCCTAGAAGAGATCGATAGTGTCGAGACTATCAGGGGTTCACGGCCTCCACAGCTGCTTCCTATTCCTTTTCCCCATTGTGCCCTTTTTAAATTAGAGAAATTTTACAGTCCAGCAGAGAAGCGCGGTACCGCGTGGTACTATTTTCTGACCGTTGGATCAGTCATATCCAACGGCTGTCATTTCGCGGTACCACCCAGATTAATCTGCTGTCTCCTGTGGTGCTGCCAATGTGGAGTGGCATGGAAGGGTACAAACGGAATTTCACAGAGGAGTTTAGGCCAATCTGATTTGCGGGATTGGCGGTTGGTGCGGATGTAGATTTGCAGCGACGGCTTGGTGGTGACCGGTACGGCGGCCGTCCCCAGATTCGATGGCCTATCCGGCTGTAGTGTTTGGCTGGGCCAACGTTGGCATGGACGCCTGGGATTGATGAGGCCGAAGGTCCGAAACCGACTCCCATCCCTAACCCGACGGCGCCGCCCCGTCAAACTCTTCCTGCTCGGCGGCGCACGGCAAGCCACCTCCTTCCTGTCCAGTGCAGCAATTGCTCGCGTCTGTGTTTCCTCTCACTAGGCGGCGGCGCCCCATTGGCCTCACTCGCCACGGCGCATGCAAATCCATGGCAAGATCCATGCACCATGCGCCGTGGCCGCATCCACGGTCGCACGAGGCTGTCATCGTTATGTCTAACTGCAGTTTTTTCGAGCAACTATGTCTCGACAGTTCAAACGTTGATTCTGGCGGAGACGACAGCCGCAAGGGCGACAGCGGCGGCAGCAGCATGAGGTTGGTGGCGATGGCGGCCAAGTGTGGATGAGAATCGGCAGCGTCACAGCAATCGCCAAGCGATTGGCTTCCGTTGGCGTTATAATGGGGAAAGATTAATCAAGTCGAGCCTGATTGCGGTGTGGAGTTAGCTAAGTGTAAATTCAATCCTACCCCTATCAAAACAGATGGTTTGATCGATTTCGGTACCACCAAGTACTGGTACCTCCCAGTACAATTTGCAGGACCGGAGTGTCAACGGTTTGTACCCGTAGACCAGATATGTCGTATGTATGGGGAAACGTTGGCGTAAGGACCAATGCTACACGACATCATTACAGAGGGAGACAAAGTTTTTTATACTGGTTCAGGCCCCTGAGAAGGTAATAACCCTACTCCAATTTATATGAGATTATATGTGGGGTATCCCCTGATCACAGAGAGTGCAATATGTGGACTTGTGGAATCAGTGAGATCGTAGTCGAGGGATTCAACTAGGGAACTCGGTGACTTGAGTTTCTGGTACTACGGATTTTCGTATATCAGGGGCTATATGGTGGTTAGATTGATCTATTTTATGTCCTCTTCTCCCCCAGAGGTCTTGTATTTATACCTATAGATATGTCTCCTTGTCCAAGTAGGATTAGGAAGACCAATATGGTATGGTGGGCCCAGCCGAGTCTTGATCGAGTACTATATGTTATGTGTTATGTGTAACCGTGACATGGAGGCTGGATTAATTTCAGTAGCGGGAGGTATAGGTACAAACAGTTGGACCGGAAAAAAGCCTCTTTTCAGTATCCAGATTGAAGAGCCTATAAGTTATGGACGTTTTTTTCTTGAGTAGGTAGCTCTCTCAGCATATAAAAGGACAGCAGAAAGATCAGAAAATATGGCGACCGAGAACTTGCTCATGCCGTCTTCTATTGAGAAATTCAGTTATTCACATGCATGGCGTAGCGCTGTAGCTACATACATAGGATTGGGAGACATGGCGAATCAGAGAAGTTCTTTGGGAGAAAAATCCTGGAGGTTGTGATCTCAATATGCTGTTAAACTCCGATTTTAACTATGACGGAAGTAACTCTTCGATGGCGTCCGCATCCTTACCTATATAAAGCGAGAGAACCGTTGTGGATGGGTGAAGAGATGAAATGCAATCACACCGTCACCAGTTCGACATTGCTAGTAGGTTGATGAGTTCGTTAGCCGACAGTTGGTTCTAAAGCAGACAAGATGATGTCTGGTTGCCTGAGATTGTCTGCTCAACGAGAGCACATACCATCCTCAGTCATGTATGGCAAGTATATTTTGTTCTTATCACTTCTATGAAGAATTTCATGATTTTCCTAAATTTTGATATGAATTTTGCCCCTTGTTTTGTTATTAGTTTTCAGTAATTCAGTTAGAACTAATAAGGGTAAGCAAAGCCTTGACATGAATTTTGATATGATTAAATATGGTTCTACCTATAAATCATGCGGCAGATTTTTTAGTGGAAATCAGTCAGATTTCGGACTATATGTATTATAGATGATGAAGACTTACTATAACCATAAGAATAGTACAACATGGATTAATAATTAATTGGTAGCATAACTTAGTTAAAATACACACAACATAAATTAAATTCCATATGAAAATCTATCGAACTCAAAACTTACACTCTAATGTAATAATAATTACAATGTAATTACATTTTCATTACATTGTAATTACATTGGTAATTACACTAGGAATGCGTTGTAACTCATCTTTCCTCAGCTGTTTTAGCACGCGAGCAGTATACATGCGTAATAGACAAGCACGACACGTGTGAACATGAGGTGTGAAAAGCGTTGATGCAGGGAGCCGCATGAAACGGTGGCACAAGCACGGCCACTCAAATTTAACTTGGCACGAATCACAAAAGCACATTCAAAGGCTAAAAAGCTGACAGATATGGAGAAAAAAAAATCTGGCGACAGAAATCAAGCAAAATCGTTAAATAATGGTGCCAAGCGCGAGATTAAGTTTGTCCTTCACAACCGGCAACTTTAGAGGCCTTACATTTTCCTTTTTAACCAACAGTCGTGACAGCTCGGGAGAAAAACTAGAGGGCAGGTAGGGGTGGCCAGGGACCCAGGGTGACCAACTAGTGCGAGCTTCCAAACGTACATAGGATTGGGAGGCATGGTAAAGGAAAACGATACTGGCTCTGAGGTATCAGAATTAAGACTTTCAGTACATCTATAACACAAGCAACTCTATAACTGTGCTCTAGCCAGTCGAGCGAAGAATATACATGGATGGGAAAAGTAATGCAAGAATATCATTGGTATCAATTCGTCCAAGACCTGCAGACAAACATATCGCTCGACATAGAGACTCTGCTGAAGCTCCGTACATGCTGTGCAATTCAGGTTTTGTCAACTTGATGAAAAATTTTCGGATAATCAGAAATTATGACCACATAGTGGTGGCATCCATATTGGCCTTCCGGCCCCATTAAGGACGTCCAAAATATGTACAGTCATCATGCCAAGATGAAGCAATGCAAGATGTAATATTACTTGATTCCAAAGCTAGAGCAATGTATATCGCAACTCCCAAAATTGTAGCATTAGCAACTCATCAATGAATTCGTGTACATGACCGGCCGGGTGATAAGGAGAAGAAAAATACGGCAGAAGCGGCGCACGAAGGAGACGAGGTGGTCGCAGCTGTGCTGTGATTAGGACTTAAGTGTAAGAGGTCGAGCAGGTCGTCGTCACACAGCCAGGTTGAGAAGCAGTCAAGGAGCGTCCATGTGTGGCTGAGTTGCTCACCTAACCTACATGGGCCACACATGGTCTGCGTTGGGCCTAAAGAAGCCTAGTATAGAGAGTAGAAACCCAACTACATATATTACAACTCAAAGTTCCAATTAGTCATCTAAAGTTCTAAACAGATTGAATAGCTTCAAGACTGTGACTTTATAAGGGTGTGTGACCTAGTACATTATTTTTGACTTGTAGTTCCCACTCTAGGCGGATAAAAAAAGAGCTGAAACAAAAGCAAGATAAAAAGAAAAACAGGGGAACCCAGGACCTAGCTATGTAATCAGAACTTTAGAGCTTTACAAACGTGTCTTGGAGCTATACAAAGATAGGATTGTGAGGTATCATGAATCAAACGGGCATATGACATCAGGAGTTGACGCAGCGTCTACATTGAGCTTATGAAATTCTGATGCTATGAAAGATCCATGGTCATTTCACCACAACAGAACTGCCTCTTGCATCATGTTCGAAGAAGCCAGGTGTAGTTGGAAACAGAGTTACGAGACTGAGATATAGTAGAGAAATTAAGAAAACTAATTGAATGACTGTATTACGACAGACATTGGAAGCTCCTCCAGGTCACCTTTTTTTTTGGTCTAGATTCATTTTTCTATCTAACAAATGACTACTACATGATAGGACTTTTCTGAAATCAATCAACAGTGGCAAAGGTAGCATAGCCAATTAAATACAGTAATGAGTAGTTGCACAAAGCTAAACAGGCAAATATGATCAGACTGTGAAACTAGAGCTGGTCATGTATCCATTCTCAACTGTAAAACGGTAGCAATCACTGTGCCAAAAGTGATTTTTGCAAACGCCGACCCTTTTTTTTTCAAGCAGCCCATTAGTGGAGCCGTTTGAAAAAAATCGGCCCGACCCGACGCCACCCAGGGCCACCCGCAAAGACCATCTTTGCAGATGGTTATCCTGATGAGCCACCTCGTCCGAGCTTTGCGGACGGCACAATAGATGGGCCATCTGGAATAATGTCATTTTTATAGGTGGCTCATTTAGTTAGCCGCCTGTAAATATATGTAAAACAAAAAAAAACAAGGAGGCCTTATCTACTCCCACCCTGGCTGCACCCCCCTCCCCTTCTCTCTCTGAGATGGGCGTGCGGGTGTCGGGCAGACAGCGAGCGACGGCTCAAGCGGCGGCACAATAGCTTCGACGTCGCGGCTGGATCTGACAGTGGTGGCCCCGAGGCGGCCAGATACGGTGCCGCGCGGCGTCTTCGAGCGGCAAGCAGCGGTGAAGAGGCTTCGAGCCTAGGGGCCGGATCCGGCGGCGGCGAGCAGCGGCGATGATGACGACAGTGACTCTGCATGACGGCAGCTTGGGACGACGGACCTAGAAGGCTGCAGCGAATTTTTTGAATTTTTTTATATTTTTGTTGGCTAAAATTCTTTTTTAAGCAGGTGAATTGTCCACTGCATAAAAAACTTTAATTTTACGGGTGGTTGGGGAGCCGGCGATTTATAGTGAATATAGTATTCTATACTACATAAGAAGGAAGATAAATGTTGGCCAGCTAGCCATTAGTCAATTTCAAGGTTAGTGCAGTGACCATTGAGGGGAGCTATGAATTAATGCGGTGGTCACAGTGATATGCGGCAACAAAGCCGATTGAGTGGCATAACTTGACCTAGCCCAATTACATGCTTGGGCTGATCACACATCCACCCGTCCTTCAGGAAGCTGTTTGAGCCTGGGCCGATCAAACATAGGCCACTCGTTAATCCGTTATGGATGCTCAATGCAAGCTATTTATTTCATTATCTGTAGTGATGCAAAGTGTCAAATGCCAACTGATACTTAATTGTTCGCTACTTCAGGAGACACATGCATCTAGAGTGGAGACAGGCAAGCAACGACAACGGGGAAACTTTTCCATGAGATCTACGTACCAATAATGCTTCGTATATGCCTAGCATATACAGTGACCCTTGTAGGATTGGGAGGCATGGTGAAGCACAAGAGTGCATGCTGAGTTCGCCAGACATAGCTAGCCTGAGATCCTGGCTTGTCTAAGTAGCAGCATATATTAAGGGTAGAAATTAACTGTTGAAGCAGTGAACCCATTTGGGTCTAGCCATACAGCACAACTGCTTCTTCCATTGTGCACGATTGGACCAACTGAGGGAATAGTGTAAAAGAAGCTATTTGTACCAGACACGATATAATTCGTTACATGGGTCCAAATTATGTTTTCTTATTCAACCTTATATACACTGGGCAATTGCTTCCGCTATCTTGTCCTCATGCTATATTGAAATGTTTTTCTCTGTTTTCTTTTTCATCCACATGCATGCAAGTCGTGAACGTGCGTTTTGAACAGGGCCGGACCTGGGGGGTGTTGTGTGTGTCAGCCGGTGCGGCCGCCCCAGGCCCTCAAAATCTAGGGGCCCATCTATCTATACAGTATATATATGTCCTCTATAATTTTAGTCCATGGGCCTAAATTAGACAGTGAATAGCCCAATAAGGAGATCAATCGACGAACCACGACGCACGCACACGGCCGCTCGCACATCGCACCGCCAGGGCCCAGGAGATTAGTGATACCGTGGCCTGCCCTCGATTAGCTATCGCTTCGCCGCGTGCCGCAATTAGCGATTAGCGAATAGGATTAGCCGCACCACCTGACCGCCTCGACGGCTCGACTCATGCCCTCGTGTCCTCGGCGAAACGGCGAGTCGGCGACTCGCCAGTTGCCACGCGCCCTGCGCCCATGCCGCCGTCCATCGCACGTCATGGCATAAGCCGCATCACGCATTCACCGATTGTCCGATTAACGCTGACGCCCGCCAGCGATTCATCTGCTGTTACTGCTGCTTGAACGACTGACGGGCGAGCCCTAATTTATACGGTAATCTTTCTATCCTTTTTCCTCTTTAATCTTGGCAAATAAAAAAATTATTAGCTCTTACTACTTAATTGATGATTGTTTTTTTAGAACAAGTGCAATCATGTCGTTGAGAAAATATGCATCTGGTAGTGAAAAAAGGAAAAGAAAAAAGTGTTCTGATGATTTCATTGAAACACAACGAGGAGCTATTGACAAATTTTTCACAAGTAATGCTAGCGCGTCAGTGACCCCAAATGATGAGTTGGCGATAGTTGCTGTAGAGGAAGAGGTTACAACTCATAAGAATTTAGAAGAAGAAGAAGAAAATGTTGACAACTACGTTGGTCATAGCAATGTAAGTGGTTCTGATAATATTGCAAATAATCAATCTGCTAGTGTTGATGAACAACCAGTTCACACTTGTGATATTTATGATCCATGAAATTGGGATTGTCTTGATAATAAGGCAAGAGACATATTAGTTGACAAAGGGCCTATAAGAGAAGAGAACATTGAATTCCCTCTAGATGATGCCTCAAGACATTTTTCATATGATCATTATTCTAGAAAATTATGCAATGGGGAGGTCCATGATAAAAAATGGATAGTTTATTCAAAGCATGTTGATAAAGTATTTTGCTTGTGTTGTAAGATCTTTAAGTCTAACACTATTAGGAATCCGAGTTCATTAGCAAATGATGGATTTAGAAATTGGAGGAAAACTAGTGAGACGCTTAGAGATCATGAAAAGAGTGCTGGGCATATTAGTAACATGACCAAGTGGAATGAATTGAGGTCTAGATTGCAGAAAAAAGAAACTATTGACAAAGAATTGCAGCAGCAAATCGCAAAGGAGAAAGAGTGCTTGAGGCAAGTTATGTTCAGAATAATAGCCATTGTGAAATTTCTTGGTAAACGTAAGTTTGCTTTTAGAGGAAGCAATAAGTAGCTATATCAACATAATAATGGTAATTTTCTAGCTTGTGCTGAGATGATTGCAGAATTTGATTTGGTAATGCAAGACCACCTTAGCCGTATTCAAAATAAACAAATTCACTATCATTATCTCGGTCCTAAGATACAAAATGAGTTAATCTCTCTTTTAGCTGCTGATATCACAAGTTCTATCATGAAGGTTGTTAAAGAGGCCAAATATTTCTCTATTATCCTAGATTGTACCCCTGATGTGAGTCATCAAGAACAAATGACTTTATTAGTTCGATATGTTAATTTGTCTGATGGCAAGATAAATATTGAAGAGTACTTCTTGGGGTTCTTGAAGGTTGATGACACATCTGGTTTGGGTCTTTTTAATGTATTGCTTGAATCTATGAAGTCCTTTGGTCTAGATATTGAAAATGTAAGGGGCCAAGGCTATGACAACGGTCCTAATATGAAGGGGAAACATCAAGGGGTAAAAAACGGTTAATTGATGTAAACCCAAGGGCTTTGTACATGCCATGTGCTTGCCACAATCTCAATCTGACTCTTTGTGATATGGCAAAATCTTGTAGAAAGGCAGTTTCATTTTTTGGAATTGTTCAACGCATATATGTGTTATTTGCTAGTTCTACAAAAAGGTGGGATGTTTTGCTTAAGCATGTTCCAAATTTAATTGTGAAATCTCTGTCCAATACTCGATGGGAGAGTGGAATCAAAAGTGTCACAACAATAAGATATCAAGCTACCGAGTTAAGGTCAGCTTTGTTAGAGTTACGTCATGCTTCTGACGTCGATCCTAAGGATAAAAGTGATGCAAAAGGTTTATTGAGGCACTTGGCAGCTTTGAGTTTATTCTTCGTAGGATTATCTGGCATGATATTTTATTTGCTGTAAATAAAGTGAGCAAGAAATTGCAATCACCAGCCATGTGTATTGACTCTACTTTGAAGCAAATAAAAGGGATAATGCAATACTTTGAGAAGTACAGAGATGAGGGGTTTTCTTCTAGCTTGATCATAGCTAAAGGTATTGCAACTGGGATGGATACTTTGAGAAGTACAGAGATGAGGGGTTTTCTTCTAGCTTGATCATAGCTAAAGGTATTGCAACTGGGATGGGTGTACCGGCATCATTTCCAGTAAAACGTCGTGCTACCAGAAAGATGCAATTCGATGAAGCACTAAGCGAAGAACAAATCCTAGAAGCTGAGAGAGCTTTTGAGGTCAAATATTTTTATGTTGTGGTTGATATGGCAAACACTTCTTTGAAGACCAGATTCAAAGAACTCATGGTGTTCAAAAATATATTTGGATTTTTATTGAGCTCAAGCACCTTGAAATCAATGGATGAAATTGACCTTGAAGAGTGTTGTACTAAATTTGCACAAACTTTCTCTCATGATGGTTCATCCGATGTTGAGGTACATGAACTTATTTCTGAATTAAAGGTTATGAAATTTACTTTGCCAGATGGTGAATTGTCTGCTATGGAGATGTTCAAGCATGTTAGAGATGTGGATTGTTATCCTAACGTCTCCATTGCTTATCGAATCTTATTTACTATGCCGGTAACCGTTTCATTCGCCGAAAAAAGCTTTTCGAAGCTACAATTGTTGAAGAATTATTTGAGGTCAACAATGAGTCAAGAAAGGTTAAATGGATTGGCGAATTTATACATCGAGAAGAGGTTATTGGATGAGATCGGCATCAATATTACAATCGATGACTTCGTATCGCGATATGTTAGAAGAAATTTTTAAAAGTGCCAATAAGTGTTTATGATTATGCTATTTATCTTTGAAGTTTTATAATGTTATATATAGATAAGTTTAGCACATCAAATATTAAATAGTGTGTGTTTATAAGACTATATATATATATACATACATTAGTTTATGTATACATAGGGGTCTCCATATAAGTTTTCGCCCTAGGCCC
Source organism: Leersia perrieri (assembly GCA_000325765.3). Taxonomy (NCBI): domain Eukaryota; kingdom Viridiplantae; phylum Streptophyta; class Magnoliopsida; order Poales; family Poaceae; genus Leersia; species Leersia perrieri. Next base: position 13,324,233 of record CM002479.1, read on the forward strand.
CCAAAATCTCAGGACCGGCCCTGGTTTTGAATGCCATCTAAAAATAAATAAATATCCACTTGCATGCAAGTTGTGAACGTGCGTTTTGAATGCCATCAAGATTCTATTAACATTTCTATCCAAAAAGTTGGAACCACGAGTTTTCTCATCCTTACACATATTGAATAACATAAAAATAATGGAGTTTATCAGGGTGTATAACGACGATATGGATTTTATACTACTTGACCATTGGCATATAAAGCGAAAGCAGAATAAGAGGCACACAACCAAGAGTTTCTTCATGAGATATACATTCTAATGGTGGATTCAAGGCTACTGCTTTGCAAGCGTGTTGCATAGCCACCGACATATAGGACTGGGAGGCATAGTGAACCATAGGAGTGCTCTGCTTCTTCCCCATCCATCAAGACTGAAAAGTGCACCAACAACTGAGGTCACGGACTCTAGATCAAGAGCATGTTTTAGCTATAACACAGTTGCCGTTTCACTTCCATTGTGTCCAACAAATCGAGAAAACGTGTAATGACTAGTGGGCTACGGAAAGCAATCCAAGAATATCAGGCCTACAATGCTCCCATGCAAACGGATGACATACAAGATGGCACTGAATCCTTACCGTTTGTCATGAATGGGATGGTAAGGGTTTGGATGTGCAACGGGACTCTTCCATGTTGGTTAATTTATCGGTAATTTACCGATTAGAGTTAGGAAGGGATAAAATCCCACGTTACCTTTCCTAACAAGAAATCTAATAGATAAACCATATTGTGTGATCGGTTACAATTCGGTTTAGAATCCCGAGGCCCACCAGCGTGCATATATAAGGAAGAAGACCGGAGGGAAGAAAGTGACGCCTAATTCTCTAACGTCGACATCCAACCTAAATAGCTTTATCGACAAAAGCCGCCGGTAGGGTTTCGTGAGGCTGTCTCAGCCGGTATCGTCAGCTGTGCAGGAGGGCATCGCTACATCAACTAAAGAAGTCGACGTTGCAGCTGCCCTCAATCCCCGATGGCAAGATCAGAGAAAAGGAAAGAAGAAAAGGAGAATAAACAGAGAAGATCAACGTCAACAGAGAAATAAACTCAATTGATGGCTTCAACTCAAGGTTAGTGATTGATCTAATTCCACTTAAGAGGTGTCAGTAAATTCCAACATTCCAATCTACTGATAAGGTTTCATAGAATGGCAATATTGTGAAGACGTCCAAATTCAGTTTCATTTACTGAACAGAAATAGTAATATTTCGAAGCTAGCACGAAGGGTATATCCTAATTTGAACAATAGTAACATTCGTGTCCGACAGTACATAAATATTTTAGAAGGTTTTCGTGCTATGAAGAAACCATTTACATCCACAACAAAGTAGCGTAGTAACGAGCTGAAGCAGAAGAGCATTGCAATAGCAGGGTGCACAGGTAGAGATGTGATCAGAGATGAGCTGTGGTGGAAAACTTTAGATGAAGTGGGAGGGAGAGCAGGCATGAATTTGCTGGCTATGGAGACACAAAAGAGTCGCAACCACGCTAGGTAAGACGTGGCGACGGTGAGATCGACATGTCTGGCCCAAGTTATTAAACCCAAATATTAATTATATATGTGCATGCCATACAATTTTGTACTGAAATCTTTTATAATCTTTGAAGGGCTGTTTTGTTTCCAGGCTCACTAAGCTATGACAATAAGATCGAATTGCTGCTTTTGGCGCAAGTTCGGCAACGACGATCCATATTGGGGCCGATGTGGTTTTAGTTGCTAGGAGAGTCTTCGTGTGCCATTGTCTTTGGTTTGTCGGAATTTTGTCTTTTAATTAACCATGCAGTTGTATAGTTTCTGGGTCCGATTTTTTTTTTGTAAAATAGGCGAATTCTCTTCTTGGTATAAAAGTGGGAACCAAGTTCCTACTTTGGTTAAAAATAATTGTGGTTTTTCTCCTTGAAAAATGCATGTTATGTATGGAATACCATCTAAAAGCTTACATATATGCATGCCATTATGCCATAGATCGTACATCATAATTATCCTGAGCTTCACAACGACCGGAAACCACAAAATTATTAGCATACTCAAAATAAATAACAATGAACCGAGTTATATGGATCAGAGTTTACAAGCTCGTACAAGTTACTACAGGAGTAGATTTATAAAACGAGTGCTGTGAGCCTGTGAGGGCAGCCGGAAACTTCTCCGAGAGAAAAGAGAGATTCAGTGCTACTGCTCTATACACGTACGTGTACCATATCTACGCACACATGCGATTGGGAGGCATGGTGAATCAAAGAAGTGCATTATGTGTTTAGTAATCGTCCATACCCAAGCATGTAGCAGTACTGAGGTCGCAAACTCAAGATGCAATAAAACCTCTTTGGTTTTGCTGTAAAACAAATGCCTCGAGAACAGTTGGTTTAGCCTGGCCTGAACCACCAAGAAAACAGGGTGGAGCTGCAGGGAAGAAATGTAGTAACATCATTTCTACCCTGCTCATATACCAGAAACACGAAGTATCCCAGCTGAGAGGTGGTGCTGATGCATCGACAAGTACAGATGAAGCAAAAGGCGGATGGGGAGGGGTTTGCTGTACTAGAAGATTCATGGAAACAGTAATTTGAAACACACTAATTTTAATTAAGCTTCCAGCAATCAATTAGCAACCTTTGTAGGTATCTTTTTAAATTCTGTTCTCTTGTGCCCAACTCTCCTGCAAATAGTACAGTGTGTAGACCAGAATTGGACGGGTCGAGCAACCGTGCGACTCTCAATGGCTTCACAACTGATGCTCAAAATGACAAAATCTCAATAAAGCTCTTCCTTTTGGGATGCTTTGAGGCATTGGACTTTCCTCTATTTTTTTCGTAAGTACATTATTTTCCCTCCCGGTCTGAACAAGATGATTTTTACAGAGTATAAATGTTCATTATCAATGCATGTATGAAATATAATAGCAGCATACATCCTTTGGTAGGGCACTTGATTCTGGTAGGAAATGGCATGGAATTAAATTACTTAATTATCTTTGAGGAGAAGTGTTTTTCGACACCCACTAGCATATATGGTGTGTTAGCGTGTATGTGAGTATGTTTCAAGAAGGATGGATTGGTATAGGCAAATTCCCTGGGTATAAAAAATCCCGTATTCGATTTGTTGGTCATCAACAATTGGCACGCCAAGTCGGGAGATTCTACTATTGCTAAAACTAATCCAAGATAATACAGATCAGAGGACTTTCATATAAGGGATTCTATGATGAACCTGGCTTGGGAGAAACTACCCGATCAGCATCTCGTGCTTTAAAAGTAGGATCTCTCTCTGTCTCTGTCCCAATAAGGTCATCAACACCTTCCTCTAACGAGAAATCAAGATATCATTGTCTTAGGATGACAGCCAGCCACTCGCATTATTACTTGTCACTATGATGATCTAATCTCCCTGACCATCAAAAGAAAATATAGAAGAGTTGTTGGATGAATTAGCTGGCTCCAAATGGTTATCTAAATTGGACTGGTACTACCAGATTAAGATGGTGGAGGAGGAAGAATTTAAAACTGCTTTTCAGACTCATTCAGTGCACTTCGAGTACAAGGTCATGCCCTTTAGAGTTATAGGAGCACCGGCTATACATTTCTAAGGTGTGGTCAACGACTGATTTTTCGTTTTGACAGGTTATTATAGGAAGTTTGTATAGGATTTTGGCTTCATATGTAAACCACTGACCCATTTACTCAAAACGAAGGCTAGATTTCAGTGGTCTGATGAAATTGAAAGAGCATTATAGACACTGAAGCAAGCTTTAGTTAATGCACCTGTTGTGGCCATGCCTAATTTTTCTAAAGTATTCATAGTGGCGATTGATGCCAATGAAGGGGATTTAGGTGTTGTTCTTAGCTAGGGTGAGCACACCATTGCTTATCTCAGTAAAGCATTGGGACCCAGGACCAAAGGCTAACTACATGTGAGGAGTGCATGATGATTTTTTCGAGTTGTGAAGCATTGGAGACCCTATTTGCAACATAAGGAGTTCATAATATTGACTGATCAACACACTTTAAGGCACCTTACTGGTCAAAGATTGCACCGCCCTTGGCAACAGAAAGCATTCACTAAATTATAGGGACTCCAGTGTAAGATATGCGGTAGGAAGGGATCAGCCAATTCTGCTGCAGATGCTCTATTCATGCAATCCCACAACAGCTAGGCTAAGTTGATCAACATTTCTTCCTGCACTCCAAATTGGCTCTTAAACATCAGCAATGGCTATGAGAAGGACCCACAGTCCATGCAGATTACGACTGGACTACTAGTAAATCCTAAGGCCAGAGAGCATTGATCAGTGAGTAATGGACCCACATTTTTGTTTGTGTATTATAGATTTAATTTAGGTATGCATGTTTGTAAAATGATTTATGATGACTTAATATATGATGTCAAGTTTTTAGAGAATTTTGTTGCTATTTGGATGGCATGTGAAGTGCACGGCCCGTGCCTAGGTGACGTATTTCTTAAATTGTTGATATTGATTTTATAAATAGAGGAACAATTAGTAAAAAGCATGAGTAGCTCAAAAATTATGTTTATTCTGATATAAGATTATTATTGATTGCGTATCTATTAATTCTATAATTCAAGTGCGAGGACAGAGCTCAAGCTAGACTGGGGCCGATATCACGCCATCATTGGAATTATGTGGTAACCAAGCGCTAGATGTTTTATTTTTTCCTAAAATTATTTGATTTTTAAATTTATTAGAGCGCTACATGGTGACTTAGGAGCGCTTAAGAGGACATTTAATGATCCTTATTTAATAAATAAATCTTTACAATGTAATAGGTATTCACTTTTATATATGTTATCAACTTTCTATAATATTTTATCATTATTTAGTTGCCATGAACTAAATAAATTAACTTAAGATTTAATAACCATATAGCTACCTAATTAGTTTTTATACATTAATTTCAGGATGAGGGCTAGGTAGGATTTCGGTTTCTTTAACGTAGATCTATGTTAATATTTCTGCATCAATGTAAGTCTATATTATACTCATGCTTACCTACATGCGGTGAATGGGATCGAGGAGCACCGGCAAGAGAGACAAACATAATAACATTATGTTTAGGGGGTGGGGTATACAATTTTTTTTCTTACTAATGATATATGTAAAATAATAGGTCAATCGTATCAGACCAAAATCAAGGGTCATATGTCTCTAGTTATAAAATACCATCATTGTTGATTCAGTGTGAACAAATATTTATAGAGTACGGTACAAGCCTCAGAATGACTGTGATAGCCAACATTAGATCTAAAATACATGGATTATGATTCATTTGCCAGTTCATTATATAAATTCAACATAGGAGGGCGGGGGAGGCCCGGGTGGCTGACGCTACCCGCCACCGATGGCCGCTCGACTCCGAGCCCACCTCCACCGGCCGCTTAACACCGAGCCCGACTGCTGCTGCCGTTCGCAGCCACGCTCGTTGCCATCGCCGTGCCGCCGCCGCTCCGCCCCGGCTGTGCCCGTGCCTCCGTCCGCCGCCACTCGCCGAGTGTGAGAGACAGAGAGTTAGCGAGAGAGAGAGCACCGGAGGGAGAGGATGAGAGTGAGGGTGAAAGTGAGAGAGAGACAGGCTCATTTTTAAAACTTTTTTATTTTTCTAGACGGGCCACTAGGTAATCCGCCCGTAAAAATAGGATTTTTTCAAACGGACCACATAGTCCCCCACCTGCAAAAATAGAGCGCGAGGAACTAGGTGGTACACCTGCAAAAATTGATTTTTTCAGGGAGTGAGTTCAGAGCCCTGCCGAATCCTATTTTGGCAGATGGCTCCGGTGTCGAGCCCTGGGTTTGATTTCCCGTGAGAACGAATTTTCCAAAATTTAACGGCTTTGTGCTTTCAGTGGGAAGCAACGTAACCATCGACAACAAGACGTCCGTAGTGACTTTGTTAATCTTAAGAATTTGCTAGCCCAGTCTTCGAAGATGCTCATAGGGGTAAGGTTTGCATGTGTGCATTCTTAGGGGTGAATGTATGTGTGTTGTGAGTGTCTACGTTATACCGTGTAATTTTTTTTAAAAAAAACTTTTGGACGCTCTATATAACGGAAGTCTGTTGAACCATATACCAACACACATATATAGGATTGTGACTGAACGGAGCGCAGATCACATGGATGCGGGAAATGAAATCTGTGCAAGGTTATCCTAGGCAGGTTTCAGAACTCAATGTATGTGTTGGCAACATTAAATTCATCATTTATTTTTTGAAAGGAGAGCAAATGCCTCGTTTATATTGACAGATGTGAAGAAAATGGTACAAGATTATGGTAAAAAAACAAAAAAGAGAAAACACACACCACACCACACATCTATAACCAAAACCCTTGCCGTTGGAACACAAAATCGGCACAACATCACCCCAAAGGTGAAGGATTTTCGAAGTCGGCACACATATGTAAGCTTATGATTGAAATGAGTACAGCTTTGAAAATGTGCACACACATATCTAGGATTTGGAGGTGTTGGAAATGAAATCTATGCAAGGTTATCCTGGGCAGGTTTCAGAACTCAAGGGAAGGCAACATCAAATTCAAATGGATCTCTTGCGATTATTATTACCAACAATGAGGACACTGAGATCATCCACGGATCTGTTGTATGTCGTACTGTGAATTAGTATGGTCAATCAATTTAACTATTTTATCTGCATCTTTTTTCAGTTTGCTCCATAAAATATTAGCTCTGAAGTATACTGACAGCAGGCCACTCTGAGTAGTAGGGAACTTTGGATTCACAGGCATGCGGCGTAGGATATGAGAGCAGAGAATTATACGACATAACATCGGAGAATTCTGCAATTATTTATCTTCTATGGACACAAAATGGAACAGTTTCAGCGTGTGAATAAGGAGATCTGTTGTAGTGAGGAACTAATTCAGGTGCAAATTAAGTACTGCATATAATATTGTATTATTCTGGTCCAGTTGTCTGAAGTAAAAAGGGAAAATTGCATCAATAGTTTATTGTCCTAGCTAACATAAATACACAATACCTGTTTTTCTGATGTTGATTTCTGAGTGTGACATCAATACAACTTAAGCTTGGAAGTCCAACATCTATTGGAATGCATCTGAACCCCAGCTGATACAGCCCAAATAATATATATGGGTCACACTTCAGAAACATGCTCAGCCCAGCCCTGCTATGATAGTGACAGGTAATCTTCCTTTTGGGTGAAAATTGTTGAGGTAACTGAGAGTGCATTAAAGAGACATTAAATCGAATTACAAATGACTTTGTAATTCAGATGTGCCATGTACCTTTGGGTGAAAATTGTTGAGGTAACTGACAGTGCAGTAAAGAGACATTAAATCGAATTACAGATGTTCCATTTTCCTTGACTACTGTGAAATTGCAACCATGTACTTTTTCTGCACGCGCAAATTGAAAAAAAAAAGTGGACTCCTATAAGAGTATTTTCGAGTTGTGTGTTCTGCTTCTGCATTTAAAAGGAGAGAAAAAAGGACTATTAAGATTGACGAGTCATTGGTTGACGAGTATGTGCAGTGTAGCCTTCTAGGATTGGGAGGCAACAGGAATTGAAGAAGCGCATACCAAATGGGCTAAATTTCCACATTCACACGAGTCGCGGCATTGGGGTGCACAAGTCTTGGTGCAGTGAAACCTCTCTGGTTAAACTGCAAATCAGTTACCTCTCTTTGTTGTAATTTGACCAATCGAGCAAACCGTACTCGGGAGGACAGTGTGTTGTGCTGCAATTAGTGCAATATATAACGTCTAAGATGTCACCAGAAGAGAAATGCTAGTAACATGTAATTAGGCCTACTGATATGGCGATGGGAAAGTGGGCCGTAGTTCGGCAGCAGCGTATAGTGCAAAACGCTCAGAGCCGTGTGCATAAACCCAGTTTTACCAATGCGTGCTGGGTAGGACAACCAAAGTGGTGAAGAAGGCTTTTAGTTTTTCTTGCGACCTGTTTTATTATTGACGAAACTTTAAGCCTGACTTAAAGTTTTGTGTATTTGCAGTAAATTGTTTAATACAAAGAATGCTCAAAATTTATGGTCAAAGTCAACCATATAAAAAAATTATCAAAACCATATCAAATATTTATAACCAGAGAATGAACTACCTGCTTCCTTCAATATAGGACCATTTGCTATGCGCTTCTTCAATTGGTCAAGTAAAATGAAGTGCAAGGTTTAAAGTACAAATACTAGCACTGCACTGTTATAGAGAACGACGCAAGCAATGACACAAACAGTAGCATCATTATAGATATATCTGAAATAGTTTGACAAAAACTATGCAAAAACTGATAAAATTTGCAATGAAACGACTACCAATTAATGCACTGGAAGCGAGAAACGATGTCCTCATCTGTAATTTGCAAAAAGAAAAATTTCACGCTCAAGAAAGGTAAGCTAAACAATAATTCAAATTTCAATCTCTGCAATATACTGTCTTCAAATCTATTAATTATCTTCTTTTTCTTCTTTTTTCAAATTTCAAGCTTTACAATTCAATTATTGAGTAATATGTTACAATAGGGAACGGCTCAAGGGGCATTTCAGAAGCAGATGGTTAATTTTGTAATGAGAAAATTTTACTTGTTGGTGATGAGCGGCAAGTTAGCAACTGGGGAGGGTGGAGCTGGCCAGAGCTAGAGCCTAATTAAGGGCACACCGTATCACCCAAACACCCATTGGGAGGTGCCCTTAATTAATTAGGCTCGTCCCTTCACCTTGTGCCATGGAATTTTTGCAAAAAAAAAAAAAAACACACCATGAGTTAGTTTCTGAGATGGATCCGTCGTCGCCTGACGAGATGACGGGATCGTCTTGTGCTCCGTGCAGAAAGACGGCTCCAGCAGCGATGTATGGCCTGCCTCCTCGACTCGTCGCTGCACGGATCCTAAGGCCCCTTTTGAAACCATGTATAAGTTTTGGATTTTTTTCACACGTAAAACGAGACAATCCATTAAGATAAGATTAATTAAGTATTCACTATTAAAAACTTGAAAAATAGATTCATATGATTTTTTAAAGAAAATAGATTCATATTTATATAAACTTTGTTTATAAAAAAACATCCAGATAATCATTTTGGAAAGCGTGCTAACAGAAATTGAGGGGAAGAAAATTCTTTCCATGCACCTTCAAACGAGGCCAGTGCTCGTGCGCGGTTGTGATTTGGGCACGCACGAGTGTAATTTGTTACATGCATAGAGTTGACCGGTTAACTCGCTATATCACAACACAAAATCCCCTCTAGTTCGGTCATAAACTGAAACTGGGAAAACGGTGAGCTGACGGAGCTGATCAAGTCCTATTTCCCAGCCAACATCTACGTGCACAACGAATTAATCCAAAGCTAACAACAATCGAATGGAGTCTAATGCTACTATGCAACTACCAGCCACTACTGAAACAAATGAAACGTGCACAGGATTACATCATTTAATTCAACGATGGAGAATTTTCTAAAAACTGGATGGCGGGCACACAATAGTATACAAGTTAATATTCACACTTGATTTTGGACATATGCAAAGCATTAAATTGCTTAGAGACGACCGTCTATTGTGTGTCTTGTCCTTTTTAATTGTCTCTATGTAGTCTCTTAGAGATGACGACCCTCGTCTTTGGGTTGTACATGCCCTAAGACGTCGCACGCACAGTACTCTCTCGTGTATGTTGTCAGGGTGGATGGGGACATGGAGTGGCAGTTGGGCTTAGTCCAGGCTATTGGACTTGTTTAGGTGACCAAATGTTGTGTGGGGGAGATGTGGGCTGCTAACATATGTCTCTGGGATGTATATTCATTGTTGTTCAATCCATGTCCTAAGAATATATGTATAGTATAACTATATATTGTTTTTTTGTTGCAAAATACAATAGGTATTCAACTGAATACCCTTTATCATAGAAGATCCGCCCCAGGCAGACATTATTGCCATGCGTAAATTCAACAGTATAAGGTTCAAATATATTAGCACATTTGGAAAGTAGGATTCACATATTCTAATATTCAAATTCTGAATCCCAGTTTACAAAATCTTGAAATCACATATTTAGCATTGTTCATAAACACATATTCAAATATACTAATAAAAAAAGTTTCATGATCAGGAAATAGTTGTGTAACTGGCATCGAGGCTGGAAGAAAAACTAATGACACATGGGCAAGGAAGTGGAATAAGGAAGGATTGCTTGTAATACTAATACAGATGTTCCTGTATCAATTTTCTTCTAGCTACTTGAAACTGCATGTATTTACGGCAGTGCCACTGCCAAGATTGAGTAACACTTGAGTCATTATGGACTTTATCATTTATGAGTATGTACCGTCATGGACCGTGTACGTCTTAGCTATGCAGCAGCCAGAATTGGTCTTGGTATATTGTCTTGATGTAATCATCTAAGATCAATTAAAGCTTTCTTTGTCTAAAAATGAGTATGCACACACTAGCAAGGAACAGACTTTATATCTAACACTTTAGTGCTGGACTAAATTGAGACTGAGACTTAAAAATATCTTGAGTCTCGGTTGGTGTTACTAACCGGGACTAAAATCCACTATGGAAGAAATCATCTTTATTGGGATGGTAAAAAATAGTCTCAGTTCCCTATTAAGAACCAGGACTAAAAATCATTTTATTCGGGTGCGGCGACGGGGATGAGAGGCCGATGGGAGGGAGTGATCCAAGTTCGGCGCGTGAGGCGACGGCCCGCGCGGCGTGCTGGGCGGCGGTGACAGGGACGGGAGGCCGGAGGGAGAGGTCCAAAGCGGCGGCGATGACAAGGTCGGCCTGCACGTGTGGCGACAACCAAGCGGCAGGCCGAGCGGTAGCCAAGCGGCCTGTGCGGGGCACGGCGACGAGGACGGGAGGTGGCTAGGAGGGAGTCCAAGGCTGGGGCAACGACACACGCACACGGGGCCACGGCAACGGCCCGCGCGTCGGTGGCCAAGTGGCCAGTTGCGGGGCGCGGCGACGGGGAAGCGAGGCAGGAGGGAGTCCAAGGTCGGGCGGTGGCCTGTGCGGGGCACAACAACGGCAGCGAAAGCGGCCGTGGGCTAGGTTTGTTGGCCAGCGAAGTAGCGACGGCTTTAGTTGTGGATTTTTTTCCTTATTTCATGAATGATTTGTAGTGAATGTTGTATAATTGTTGTTGATTTGAAGATGATTTGTAATTGATTTGTGGTTTGTGGATAGACATTAGTGTGTATGATTTTATTGTGAATGATTTGTGGGAATTTAAAAATAACAATGAAAAAAAGAGAAAAACAACTAGGATGGGGTGATACCTTTTAGTCACGGTTGGTAACTAAACGTAGTCTTTTAATTCTGATTATTTCAACTGGGACTAAAAGGGATCCTTTAGTTCCAGATTGCCTGTTTCGGTCGAAAAACCAGGACTAAAGAGGTTTTCTAACTGGGATTAAAGTTCATTCCTCTACTAGTAACAGTTGTAGCGTAGAAACCATGAGAAAAATAAGATCAGAATCTGCATGGGAACCAAAAACTCCACCAGATCGATCTACATACTAATGACAGGCATAGAGCTTCACTAGTTACGTGTAGTGTACCCTACACACACAGGATTGTGAGGCGAATTGGCCAGCCATATATCCATGCTCAATCTAGAGGCAACGTTTATGTAGAAACCTACTGACGTGCTAAAATTTCACTGATTAAACTGCAATCCAACTGCCTCTAGTTTGTGGACGGGATGTCTTGTGCTTGTGGTTAGCAAATTAGCAATTGAAGTGGCTGTACTTGACATTCCAAGAACAGCGGTGCTTCCTTCAACAAAAGGTCACCAATTCGTCGGGTGACATGTGCAAAGCAGTAACAAGTAATTACGTCTGCTGGTCGTGTTGACGAAGGAAATGACGGGCAGAGTTCTCCAAGCTAGTCTAATGTAAAGTCGATACTCCTCTAGTACCACGCCGCACGCATCTGTGAAAAATAGTAACGGCCTAAAACTTCTTTTGAAGAGTTGGCAATCCTTAGAAAATTTTACACTACTGTTTACATATGTACCTTATGATATCTTCCGATACCTTCTCAACAATGGTAAAATCGCCCAATCACCTTTGCCATGTCCACAAATTCAATTGATCACACTACTAAACATGAAGATGATATCATGAAGATGTCCATTTTAGTCCTTGAGTTGAAGTACCTAAACCTCAGCAACCTATTCCACGTGATCAAACAGTCTATAAGGCTCGGTATTTAGCGGACTATATCTCTTACAGAGTAGTGCTCCCTACTAGCAGTATTATACTGTGAGTAAAAATTATATAAATCGATCGTTTGAAATAACATATTAGTCATTTACTAATAAGTGAATAGGGGTTTTTGATCTCCTTCATAAAACAGTAGAAGACACCTGATCCGATCGACTTCATTCCATCGAAATAAAGGCCACAATTCAGCGTTCGTTTCGACGGTAGAGGCGCATTGGCCGTGATTCCGGTGGGGGCATCACTTGGATGGAGATGCAAAATTACAGTTTTACTCCTCTGCGGCTTTTTTTCTTTAGATGATCGAACCCTACAAATTTCTACTAAAAAAAGTTTATAGATCTATTAGATCCATTTTGTTTTATACTGCTAGTAGAGAGCACCGAAGCGAACCTCTTCACATTTTCAATGCAGGTAGCGAGTCTCCTTGATCATTAGTCCACAATAGTCGTTGTGACAAATCAAGCAAATACCCTTGAGAAGTCCATTGCGAAGAGCTCGCCTCATCGGATCTGATGTCTCCATGGCACGGGGGTGATCCAAAATGCCGGGACGCTGGCGACTAGTTCCTGGCGTCCTTTCTCCTCCTGGCAGTACAAGTACAACTGAACCGGCGAACGTGAGAGCAGGGCGATCACAGCAAAGACATTTGACAATCCGGTCACCACCGCTGCTTCCATGCTATCTGTTTCACCAGATCGATTTTGTCCAACGAAGTTGCTTTTGCTGGTCAAACCTCACGGATGCTGCTCTAATTCCCCTTTGTTTTGTTCTCTATAGAATTTTCTGATCTAGGATGTGTGGCAATTTGTGTTTGTTCTGATGTAGACTAGGGTTCCCGATCTTCCGAAAGGTTCTGATAACCAACGATTTGGGCAGAGTCGCAACACACGTCGATCCGGCTTCTTGAGCCCCGCAATCGCAGCACCACGTCTCCTCTGGTTACCACCCGT
>CM002479.1:13343005-13376066 GCA_000325765.3 Leersia perrieri
GACGGCGCGGGGGGCGCCGGCGGCCTGCTCGTCGGCGGCCTGCCCACATGCAATGTTTTTTTTAATATTTGTGATGAATCTGGGATAGACTGAGATGTATTTTTTGTTTATTTTGTTGATTTGAGATGGATCTGTGTCTTGTTGTATTGATTTGTGGATGATTTCAGATTGATGAGTATTATTTGGATGATTTTGTTGTGCATTTTGGTAAAGATTTGCAGAAAAAAATAATGTAAAAAATAGAAAAAAAAACAATAACTGGAAGGGGATCAGGTGCTTGCGTTTTTCTACTTTTTAGTCCCGGTTGGTAACACCAACCGGGACTAAAAGTGGAGTTTTAGTCCCGGTTATTTCAACCGGGATTAAAGGGAACCTCTTCGATCCCAGAAGCGTAGTTCCGGTTAGAAAACCGGGATTAAAGGGGTTTCCCAACCGGGATTGAAACCCATTTCTCTAAGTGAATGCATCAATATTTACCTTACCTGTAGTTAGCTTCCAATCAGTTAGACAATTATATGAATTTATAGGATATTCGTCAATTGTACATTTTATTTGGTTGTACAAATCATATGTAATTTTAAGAATTATTTAATAATATATTTTTAATTTCCTTTGCAACGTGGACTGTTGTGTGACTTCCCATTGTGAATTATTTCGTTTATAACGTGGAATGGAATAGTCAATTTGAAAGGAAAACACATCAAGATAGAGACGCTTTCATCTCTCTACACATTGTCTCTACTAATTTAAAGTCAGTTTTTAGAACATCTCAAATCTTATTTGAGACGTCAAACATAGTGTCTCAAATATTACTTGAGGCATTTAACACAGCACCTCTAAATTTTGAGACGGTCCTTGGGGAGACAGTTCTATAACGCTTTTATAAGACGTCTTTGTATTCCCCTAAAGACGGTTGAGAACGTCTCCTCAAGGCATATAAAGTGTCTCCTTAGGGGTGCTTCTCTTGTTGCACACATGCGCGGGCACCCTATCTTAAAGATATACTGGTGAATTTTTCTTGAAATATTACATGATAACATTTTTTTTTGTTCGTTATCTATAATTATAGAGATCGTATATATACTTCATCATTAGGACACATGAGACAAATATTACGTAGAGATGAATCTATGTATCAAAAGATTATCTACCTAATTAAAGTGTATTTGGCAAATCTTTTGTTCCAACCCCATAGTCGCATATATCTTACTGATAAGGCTCTTCAAACTCCATACCCAATAAGGCTCTTTCTAGATTTGTCTCTTATACTCCCATGCACCATAAAACTTATTTTTAGATTTTTTTTTTGTCTAAACACTATAGGGGATGACCCCACAATTAAATTTTATTTATTTAAAAAAGAGAGTACAAAGAATACAAGGTGTTAATCCAGAAACTCAAAAAATCCCTATCCACATCCTTCAATCTAAAAACTAAAAGAGATAAATCACTCTTAAGAGAGGATCTTCAAGAAATAGGAGTTGGTAAAATTCCTTCAAAGATAGTCCCATCCCGTGGCTTCCAAATACTCCAAGTAGCATAAAGCAAAATCTCCATAAAAAGAGATCCACTGTGCATAAAGCAACATATTTTTTTAGATATTTTAGATCTAATTTAGCTATCCATGCATGTTTATAGAATGTTATATGATGACTCAATATGCATTGTCTTTATTATAGATATTTGGATGCCACAAAAAATGGTACATATGTGTTAAATGACATATTCTTCTTGCAAAGCAAAAATATTGGGCTTTAAATAAAATAACTATTAAAATAGCTTGGAAAGTGGCTTTGTGTTTTCAAAAATTATAGCCTAACTTTTGTTTTTCTTATTATCTTTAATTGTTTAAAAATGGAGAGAAAGGAGAGGTCCGGTGAGGTGGGGGTACAGGTGAGTGAGGGGAGGAGGGGAGACGGGGAGATTTGATTATGAGGTTTGATTTTGTTTTAAAGATTATTTTTCTAATTAATTGGAGTGCCACGTGGTGGATTAGAAGTGTTTGTTGACCACTACCTAGAGAGTCTTGGGAGAATTGGTTAATATTTTATACAACCTATTTTAAATTTTTAATATGGATGTTTGGTATTTTTATCATGTAAATACTTCTTAGTATAAGATTTTTTTGTAAATTTGTGCGTGGATATCATAAAAAATGATAGTGCATGCAGCACATATGGGTACATATATAGAGTTTTGTGTGAAAATGACAGTAATTATAGTTCCATTAATTTAAAAAGGAGAACCTTTTTGCTTACTTACTTTATTTACCAACATCTGTACTTAGGTAGTTATGATCGTTTCACTCATTCTAATAAGCATAGCTACGTTAACGAAGAAAAAATAATAATTTTTGAGTAAAACTTTTACATCTAGATTATTCATGATTTTAAATCCAAGACTGAAAAAAACCTATGATGAAAAAACTCCAAAACTAACTCTAAAATTGAGGTTCAAAATTCAAATATTGGCTTATACCGATAAGCCTAAGTGCGTACGATGAGACCTTATTCGTCACACATCTATTCGCTACTAAAGAATTTGCGTCTTTTAGTGCTAATACCAAATTACGATTATTCAAATAAAATTTCTAGAAAATCCTAAAAGAATATTTGTTAGAATCGAATCATTGTAAATGCTCAGACGAATAAAGCCTAACCAATTTGGGACTATTCAAATGATACTTCTAACATAATGGATAAATAGATCTAATTAGTGGCTTAAAAAAAGTGAAGATTAAGAAAAGAGGTTGCTGGGTGCATGCGGTAGGCAGGTGGAGAGGACAGAAATTCGGTCCTAACTTATCTTTCATGAAAATAGGAAGAGGAGGGGAGGTTGTGCTCATGCAGATGGCCAGAGGCAGGTTCAGAATTTTTGTTTAGAATCAAATTCACTTATCCTAACTAATCTTGCATGAAAGTAGGAAAAGGAGGGGAGGTTGTGCTCGAGTGCAGGCACGTCCACAAATTTTGTATAGAATTAATCCTAACCAATCTTAACTAATTTTGTATTTTCTGTTTTTTTCTCAGAATTTATCTAAATAGTTAGAGCGCCACTTGGTACTTTGGGAACGTTTATAGGATGTTTACTTGGCGACTTGGCGACTTAGGAGCTACGTTTGTAGTATGTTTAATGGATTTTTAATAATATATAGATAGATGGATCTGAGATTGATAGAAGAAAAATTAGTCCCTCCGACCAACATGAAAGTTGTAGATTATTTTCAGTAGATGTGTGAAGTACTATTCTTTTCTATGTTTTTTTAGGCAATTTGTAAGATCAGTGTATAACGATTAATGGGTCGATACAGATTATTCATATGCTAGTCAACAGATAATTTAATGTTTTAGTTCATATTTTCACCATCAATTCATTTATGGCGTTCAATAGAGGATTAATGTGTGGACGCACTCCACAAGTGTGGAGGATTTTGGTACGAAAGGTGTTACACTCCGTTAGACCGCCAAAGTTAAAAGACAAGTGTATACTGAACCTACTAAGTGATTATGTGGACGGTTTGTTGTATTTTGTTGCTATCGGTGTTTATTTATTCTTTTTGAATGTGCATGTTTATGAGATGCTTATTCTAGTTTTAAAATTTTAAATAATATGCGTAATCATGGAGTTTATCTATATCTTTGTCCAGGATCATAGGATCCTATGAGTAAGAGTTTATCTACATATAACGTATGTGAAAAAAATATATTAATACTACAACTCTGATAAAGATGGATATGTGAACGTATTTGCATAGCCACGGTTGGAGGAAAAAATTATTAACATGTAATATGTGAACATGTAATTGCATATTACATGTTAATTTTGAACGCTATTCCATTTCAATTGAAGAGAATGAAATATGCAATTACGTGATAATTAACATATTATACATGAATGTTAGATAAAATTGCACTAGAGTTCAAAATTATAGTGTCATTCTCAATATTTTTCCTACAATGAACTTTGAAAATTATATTTTCTATCATATGAAAAACTTTTATACGCTAACCACGCAGTCTGCACGGGCCACCACACTAGTTATCTTTACATTTGAAGAAATTGTTTGTAGTAATACAATATGTACGCTCAGTACATATAAAAGACTAAGGTAAGTAACTAGTTATTTGAGCATGAGTTTTATCTTCCTGCATTATTTCTTTAACAGTCACTTGCACGAGACAAACCACATGTTTTTCTCAGCACATTAATACAAATTGAATGATACTACGTACAAAGACAAGGACTTCAGTACTCATATTTGGTGCCACCAGAGAGCATGTGTACAAACAAGCCATGTTTGTACGATATATACGTGTTCATAAAACTAGCTAGACCTATAGCACAGCGGTGGGAATAGAGCAAGCTTAGAAAGAACCTTCATCTTGAGAGTATATATAGCTGCAAGAGATTGCATGTTGATCAGTATGTACAGTTCGTTGCATAGGGTTGTGAGGCATGGGAAATGGAACCAGTCCAGGACTCTACTCTTTCTCTAATTGGATAGTGTGCAGCATTATGTTTACCATGCCTTGTTGGAGAATTCTTGAGGTCTACAGCAAGGAAAACGTTCGGCAAGGGTACATTGCTTGAAGAGAACCACACTGTAATCTCCAAAGTAGAGCGAAGGGAATAGGGTTGGACTGTATTGATATGATGGCCGGTTTGAACGGTGTTGGCCCAAACTGTTTTTGCCGTGCCGTGCCGTGTTATCCTCAATATTTGTTAATGTTACGCAACCAATATATGTAAGCATGAGCCCGATTAGGCTTCGGCATTCAACCTCATTAATACAAACTGAATAATATCCCACTCCGTAGGAAGCCAAGGACTTCGATCAGTAGTCATTTTTGGTGGTACAAGAGAGCATGTGTACACACAAAGCCATTTTCGTACGATTTATACTAGTTTAACAAAAAAACTAGCTGTTGCATGTTGAGTAGCGCAGCAGCAAGAGATTGCATTTTCAGCATGCACAGTTCGTTGGATAGGATTAATTTTGAGGCATGGGAAATCGAAGTAGCTCAGCATCGCGTGTGACATGTCATTTTCGAGAATACACGAGGTTCAGCAATCAGCACCTAGGAAGACATTCTAGAAGATAATTTGCAAAAAACGCACCACACAGCTAGAATTTCTCACTTTCTCCGGTGTGTGCATCAGCATCTCTGCCATAGTGTTGTCATTTCTTTTGTTTGCTAAACGGAATAAGTAACTGACTCATTAGAAGAATAAGTGCCACATACGGTCCCAGCGCTAGACTGTGTCCTTCAAAAAACGGTATCCGGTGGTCTGGTTGAACTTCACAATTAATCTTCCTTTCACACATTAGGTTATCGACCGGGCCAAAAAAGTAGAAGGTATTTGAGCTGTCTTGGATTATTAGATTGAGCTAATGCTCTAACGCAATTCAAAATTCATGGCAGTCTGGCTGCCTGCACCCACCGGATCAGAACCGTATGCATACACCTATTGGGGATTGGGATTGTTCTAGGTTTTTGGGTATATATGGTCCAACTCATATAAGTTTTTTAATATTATAAATAAAACATGTCAATATGCAATACAAGTCTACAATTGATCAAAAGTGAATCATGACATTATTGAAGTTTCTTACAAATATCTTAAATTCAAATTTTATCCAAAAATCATCATGATTACAAATATCTTAAGGTTTTTGAAGTAGTTGCAAGTGCATGCTTCCTCAATAAATGCATCCAGCCTGAAAAGTACTAAATTTAACATGAGTACATTTTGATAGGATTTGGTTTGAATTTGATAAAATGAGAGCTGAAAGAGAAGAAAAGAGATGATTGAGAGGGCATGTGTTGTTTCTACACCTTAGAGTACACATAGGTGAAATTTAATGTTTGTTTGCTACTCTCCCCATATAAACTACTCATGCCAAGCTTACAATTTCAAGGCTACCAACAAAAAAATCTGACAAATGGGTACATATTAGGTGGAGAAATTTAGTGCTTAACATGCATATAGTGAATTAACATGCAAATAGGATTGGGAGTTATTAGTGATAAAAGAAGGGCTAGTACTAGGAAGAACTCTCAATCTAACGTTGTCTTGATGGATTTACTAGTTACCTCTCAATCAATGAATATATAGAACATGGTGTTCCACACTCAGTCCTGGTACCGTGAGAATGATGCTGGTGGATCCGTCTTCGTCGCTGAGCAGTCCAAGCCGGAGTGAAGAAATTAGTTGCTCGCCGGACACCGACTGGTAGATCGGCTGCTACCGCTTCATCGTCGCTGTGCCTCCCATTACTGTGCATCCTGGTATCTGATTTTATTTTTTATTTTCTTGTGGTGATGGTGGGGGGACAGGTTCAGTGTGTTCTCAGATGTGAGCATAGAACTTTTTATGATATATAATTCAGCTATGTGCCTTGGTTCTAGGAAGGCTTAGCATGCTACGCGATCAAAGATAATGTACGTGGGGTTTGCTTAATATTTGCACGCCGCACAATCACAGATGCGTGACTCGGAGACAGGATGACGAACAAAGAAACAACTCTCATTTGAAAGTTGTGGTGAGAGAGAATTAACGATAGAACATAAAAGGGATCTTACTCATGTGAGCGTGTCCAACAAACTAGGTTACCACTTACCATCTCTAAGATTGACAAAGTTACTATAAACATATTATTGTAAGTGGGTATATCTTCAACTATTATAAAAATAATTTATCATAACTACGAGTACATCACCTATAGGAAATAAACCCGAGTGTGCATGTTTCACTGCAATGAACCTTTTTTTTAAGGATGAACCTAAACTACCTGAACTTCGCTCAGTTTGCAAGATATGATTTAGTTATATGGACGATTCTTATAGTTGTTTAGCTCGCTCAACTAATTGAATGTGCATCGTTGATAAATAAATGCATCCAAGATCAAAAATACAAGTTCATCAGAGTACATTTTGATAACAAGTTATCGTTACTTGATCAGAAAAATGAAAGCTAAAAGAGAGAAAAAAGAGAAGATCGAGACAGCATATGTTGCCTCTAAACCGTAGATCCAATGTACGTATTAGGTCCTATTTATTGTTGTTTTGCTATTCTTTCACATCTAAACTTCTTTAGCTTGATCTGACAATTCAAAGATGACTAACAAAAGTTCTTACTGACGAGCTCATACCAAGCGGGGGATTTTAGTGCTTACTCGTTATGTTTTATAATATAAGAAGTTTGATTATATTGCTCGTAACGTTTGACTATTCCATAGAACTTACTTTATTTTTATTTTATAACGTTCTGTTTTATATTTGTTTTGTTTGTGACTTACTTTATTATGAAAAATACTTTAAGCATGACTTATTCTTTTGTATATTTATATAATTTTAATAACAAGATGAATTGTTAAATGTTGGAAGAAAAAAGTCAAAATTTTTATATTATGAAACAAAGGGTAATAACATTCATAAGTGAACCTACAAATACAATTGGGAGGTATTAGTAATAAAAAGAAGTGCTTGTGCCATGGATTCAAGACAGTTTTTGTTCTAGGAGAAACTATATGCCTAACTCTGTCTCCATGGATTTACTAGTTCTCAGACCTCTTACAAACTAAGTTGCTTCTTGTACCGTGCTAAACACAAAAGTACTGATCATGCATGGTTCTGCACGGGACATTTGGTGAGCAGTAGAAACTTTCTTGGATGGGGTTCTTTGAGTGAATCAGGCTTTCTTCTATCGATAAATATCAGAATGATCTCAATTATTTTTTACAAAGTTGGTGATCACCAATTATTGTTTATAACTAATTTATACTTTACCGTAAGTTGAGTGAAGGTCGGGAATTGTCTGTACAGTCAACATTGTTCGTTGCAGTTCACTAGCTACGTAGTAACGTTCAGCACATACAAAACAGTGAGGTCAGTAGTATCAGTTAGTATTTGAATGAGGTTACAGCCTAGCGGGCTCAAGTAGCACCAATAGGTTTTGGGTTCAACTCTCCAAAGGAGCGAATTTCAGTTTAAATAAAGAAAAGAAAAATACCTCTACTATAGGAGCCTCTCCTGCTGTTTTCGGTAAAAAAAAAAAGTTCAGCACATACAAAACAGTGAGGTCAGTAGTATCAGTTACTTGAGAATGAGTCCATCCTACTGCATTATTTCTTTGAACTGCTACTAGCTTGCACGATACAAACTAAATGGTTTCTCATCACATTAATGCAGATTGAATGATAACGTACAAAGCCAAGGGCTTCAATACTCATTTTTCTAGTACTAAGTTAAATACCAGTACTTTTGCTAGGGTAAAAATATATATTAATGTTTGCTAAAAAAATATTTTTTATGATATGTATTATTAATTTTTCTTATACGAAATAGTCATCTTAATTTATTGTGGATATCCATCTATATTTAATTGGTTTTTTAATATTAAGAAGTTTAAGGGCTAAATTGTAAAATTCAGTGATAGTCAGATGGTGGTGGCACATTTACTGCCACCACCACTGCTACTTTTGCTACTTTTTATAGGAATATAGATAAGAGAGCAATCTTGAGAGTGTATAGTAGCAAGAGATTAGATTTTCAGCATGTACAGTTCGTTGCATAGTAGAACCGTGAGGCATGGGAAATCGAAGCCATCGAGGACTCTATACTTTCTCGCTTGAATAGAGCTCAGCATTGAATTGGACATGTCATTGTGGCAATTGTGATTCTTGACTAGTTGAGTCCTTGTGCATTGCAATGGTAAAAATGTCTATCAAAGTTCATGCATGCAAAACAACATCAATATGCACAATTTCGAATTTTCCATTACACTTAAAAATATTAAGTTTGTTAAGTAACTGTGAACGGACGGAGGGAGTAAAATATCCACGTGACTATCTTCTAGTTCTTTCTTTCTAACAAACAAAGTAGATAGAGTTCAAGCTAACCACTCCGACTTCATATCTGACAAGTCTGATGGAATTACAGTTATATCTCCTCAAGAAGAATTGGTGCAAAACCTGAATGAAGAAACTGTCAAAATAATTTGGGACAACATGATGTTAAAGCTTCATCTTGCAATAAATTGCTCTTGTTAGAGTTCCACCTAGGATGACAATTCCATCTCAAGATAAGAATATAAAGAACATATATAGAATATATCAATTTGCGCAAGGAGAAAAATGGATGCAGGTTAGTACAAGGATATAACGTGAAAAACTAAAAAACAGAATTGCACATGCATGTCTCTTTCTGCAATTAAGCTCATGAAATGGAAGCACCAACGCTGCACACCCGTAACCACAAAATGTATCGTTAGCACACTAAAGGGCTGAACTATTGAACTCAAAACTGGTCAATAATAAGTTGAAAGCAAAAATTTCCGTGATTTGTCACATGCCACGAAGATAGAGTTCTTAACAGCGCTACAGCAGTAATTAAGCTCCCTGAATGTGCATGCCCAATTTTCAGAAAACCACCAAGCCCACAAGAGATGACAGGCTGTGCCACAGCCTCATGCAGCGACTCCAGGTGAGCCATTGGTTCACACAATTAAGTAATTAAAAATTAATACATCCACAACAGGTAGTACTCCACGACAGGTAGTACTCACTCTGTTTCATAAAAATACTTTCTAGCATATTATAGAACATGTTTAATGAGAAATCTAGGAACATTGTTTTTAAATAATCGATCCTTTTAAATTTTTCGATATTAAGAGTTAAAGTTAAAAATGTTTGACTTACGTTTTTGCAAAAATAAACTTTTTTGGGACGAAGGGAGTTATAATTAAAAAAGAAGAGGATATAAGCAAGCATGATGTGAAAGGTTAATCATTTAGAGTTGCCTTGTGTATTGTCATGACCTCCCTGTACATGAGGAATGGTACAGAAATTAGAATGCGAAATCTACATGTACATGTCTAAACCGCTGAAAACTCACCTGTTCTTCGTGACAATGATGGGGTGGAGCTGCCAAAATTGTTATCCATTGCAGATGCGATGAAGCAAAACTAACAAAATCACTGCAGCTTGCGACGTAACCCAAAAAAAAAAATTGAAAGGCTCAGGCAGAAAGAGAGGGAGAAATGAAAAAAATGGACAGGTAGTTCTTGTGCTAAACAAGTGGAATCAGTGGAACTACTTTCAGAATGCAGAACCTGTAGGTTTCAGCCTAGGTTGCGACAGTAGCTCTGTCTGGTTGTTAAATGATTATTTTCTGTTTCCGATGGAATGAAATCAAACGTTGAGACAATGGCCTTGTTTAGATTCAAATTTTTTTTCCAAAAATGTCACATCAATATTTTGGCATATATTTAAAGTATCAAAAGTATACTAATAACAAAACAAATTACATATTCCGACTGTACACTGCGAGACGAATCTTTTTGAGCCTAATTAAACTATGATTCGCCATAAGTGCTACAATAACCAACGTGTACTAATGACGGATTAAATAGGCTCAAAAGATTCGTCTCGCATCGTACAGTCGGAATATATAATTTGTTTTGTTATTAATCTATGTTTAATACTTTAAATATATGTCCAAACATTGATATGACATTTTTGGCCGAATTCTTTTTGAAACTAAACACAACCAACGTGAAAATGGTGACAATTTGTATTTGGAATGCCACGACAAGGAAATTGCAAAGAAACATAGTGAGATGCATGCAAGGACGCCAGGGCGACGCAACATGCAACCTGCCTTCATGTATCACCACCACCTATTAACCTATTAAAGGGTTCGGTTTATCAGAATCGGAAACAATTTTGGGGTCACCAAAATTCCGAAATTTTAAAAATTTGAGATAAAATATTCAAATGAATTTTAAAATTGAAGATAATTTTAAATGAATTCCATATGTTTTTATGGGGATAAATTTTAATAGCTTCTTGGAGCTAACAACGTGGGAAAACAATGCATAATATGGGCCATATCCAATTACATTTGGGGATTTTGATTGTTTGGACCTATTTTAATCGAAATTATTGAAATTGATTTCATATTGGGACCCACCGAAATGACCGAAATTTCATTCCGGAATTTCAAAATCAAGGGCGCCCTTTTCTTTTAAGACTGAAATCTGAGAAGAGCAGCGAACCTAATCATGAGAGATAAATATGCCAGTGCAGAGTGTACAAAACTGTCAGTTTCCAGAGAAATCTGTTGTCTCCTCGATCCTATTCTCAGCGAAGAACAAAGAAACACATGCCGTTTACAGAAAGACAGTGAGATAGAATTGGGGTCAATCAGCAGATGAACCCATTTTCAGAATGACAGTGACTTAAGAATTTTGAACGACAAACGGACAATTTCCATATGCTTATTCTAAACCCAGATGGATAGGTGATGATAAAGACAAATAGGGGCGGCGGCGCACCTGCTCGTTACACCTGAAGTCGCCGTTGCGGAGCAGGAGGACTGATGCGGCGGTGGCAGCGGGTTCAATGCATGCAGAGTAGGCGAGGGCACGATGCGGGGTAGCATGGGGAGGGGAAAAAGAAGCATCCGCGTGGGAGGAAACGAGGCGACGAATAGGAATGCATGCATTATCAATCTGCCGAATTTACGACGACGTTGGAGTGGATGGAAAATTTATTATGTCGTCCTCTCTACGTCTCAGAGCAAGTGCCTGTGTGAAGAAGAGAGATAAAATAAAAGGAGCAAGGTTGGTTCTTGGTCAAAAGAGGCTGCTTTGCACGTGCTTTTAGACAGATGAATTAAATACTTAAGAGAGAGACAGAGAGAAGAGAAGAATCTTACAGCCAACCTTATAGCTTATCTATTATACGTAGCTTTAATACTATTCTTAGATGAGCTTATAGCTTGCTGCTGACTATATTATTAAACTTGCTCTTACAGAAAGCAAAAGATTCCTCTATTTTAATAGGAATTAATCATTTGGTGTGAACATGCTAGTCTTTCTCTAAAATTAATAGTTCCTAAACAACCTCAAATTTCTCTATTTCTAAACCGTCAAATGAGCCATAATTGCAATGTAAAATGAGAGAAAGAATTTGTTAACCTCTCTACCCAAAATGGATGTAGGTATGGAATAAGTCTTCTCCACAAGTAAGAAGAGGCGGCCGAGCTAGAGCAAGAACTGAGCTTTAAATGAGAAACAACATGCTAGAGCATGAGGAAGAAGAAGATGGATATAATTAAGTGTGACACCTTTAGTCCTGGTTCGTACATCAAACCAGGACTAAATATGCCCATTTAGTTTCAGTTGGAGCTACAAACCAGACTACAGTATTAGTCCCGGCTGGTAATTCCAATAGAGAGTAAGAGGCCCTCGGGCCTTTCCTAGGAGAGGTAGCCGTTGGGCCAGAAATACCAACCGAGACTAAACATAATTTAGTCTTGGACTCAAAAAGTATGTTCTCTGCATTGTATCATTCAGCATGTACAAAACAGTAAAGTCAGTAGTACCAGTTACTTGAGAACGAGTCCATCTCCCTGCATTATTTATTTCAACTGTTACCGGCAAAATACAATTAAACTAGTGAATGACCGGCTAAAATTAAATTATACTAGTGGTTAATATATGGTAGTATATACCTGTAGTACGAACATTTATATAGATTGGACGGTGCTAACTGTATGACCTTATTATGCAAGAAGCTAAATATCGTGAATCTAAAATTTAAAGTCGATAGTGGGTGGATAGTTTAATTAATAGTTAATAGTTTAATTACTACAATAACAACATAAATTAACGGATATACTTAATCCATACTACTTCCACCTAGACTAGTATTGGGTATCGTAAGAGAACCCTTAAAGTAAATGATTTCTCATCAAATTGAATGATAATGTACGTACGAAGCCAAGGCTTTCAGTACTCATTGTTGTTGCTAGTATAAGAGAGCATGTGTACAAACAAGCCACTTTTGTACAATTTATACTAGTTCAACATAAAACTAGCTAGGCCCACAGAATATAGAGGTGGGAATAGAGCAAACCTACAAAGACCTTCATCTTGATAGCAGCAAGTGATTGCATGTTTACTATGTACAGTATGCATAGGATTTTGAGGCATGGGAAATCGAACCAGTCAAATACTCTATCTTTCTCTGCTTGAATAGAGCTCAGCATTTAGATGGACATATCATCGGGGAGAATACATTAGGTTCACCAGCTAGGCAGGTGCACGACAAGGTACTTTGCTAGAAGCGCATCACACAGGAATCTCACACCTTTTCGGTTGTGTGCATCTCTTCCATAGTGCCGTCATTTTTTTGCTGCGATAATGGGGATTTATATGGGCTAACTCAGCTTTCCAGCCTTTCTCGTTACAAGAGTATACAAGGGCCACACACGATCCAACTACTAGCTAGATTGTACCCTCCCAAAAGAGGTACCGGGAGGTGTGGCTAAACTTTCATAAATCATAATGTCCGTTTCATACATCAGGTAATCAGGCCAAATTTTGTATGGTATTGGAGTAGTCTTGGATTATCAGATCGAGTTAAGCTATATATAATGCAATTTTCGAATTCATAGCAGTATGACGTACCAGGCTTGCTATACCCACCAGAGAGCGATGCATATCACGGCAATTGGGATGATTCTAGAATAGCATCAGATCAGACGAGGGTCTCTTATTTTATTATAGCTGGCATAGTACCATTAGAATTGCTAGTTAAAATCTATGTGATTTTATTAGAGATAATCGATATTAAAGGTATGTAGGGGTTTGTCTCATAATTATATAAGTGTTTTTTAATAAAATTATTGGTTGTGTGTCTTATAGCAGAGGCCGGAGATGTAAACAATTTTCGTTATCTAAAAAGTATGCAGAATTTCGAATTCTCCATTACACTAAATTTTTTTGTTAAGTAACTGTGAAGAGTAAGATATCCACATGACTATCTTTTAGTTCTTTCTTTCAACAAATAAAGTAACAAAGTAGATAGGGTTCAAGCAAACCACTCTGACTTCATATCTGACAGGTCTGATGTAATTACAGTTCTATCTCCTCAAGAAGAATTGGTGCAAAACGCCAAAACCTGAATGAAGCAACTGCCAAAACAATTTAGGACAACATGATGCGGCAGCTTCATCTTGCAATAAATTGCTCTTGTTAAGTTCCAGCTAGGATGACAATTCCATCTCAAGAAAAGAATATAAAGAACATATATAGAATATATCAATCGGCACAAGGAGAAAACTGGATGCAGGTTAGTACAAGGATATAATGTGAAAACTAAAAAAAAAAAACAGAATGAAAATGCATGTCTCTTTCTGCAATTAAGCTCATGAAATGGAAGAACTAACGCTGCACACCGGTAATGGCAAAATAGATCGTTAGCACACTAAAGGCCTGGACTATTGAACTCAAAACTGGTCAATAATAAGTTGAAAGCAAAAAATTCAGTGATTTATCACATGCCACGAAGATAGAGTTCTTCACAGCCCTACAGCAGTAACCTCCCCGAATTGCATGCCCAATGCCCACAAGAGAGGACAGGCTGTCCACAGACATGCATCGACTGCAGTTGAGCCATTGGTTCACACAGATTAAGTAATAAGAAATGATACAACCACCATAGGCAGTACTCCATCCGCTCCAAAAATAAAAGTATATTTTTCTTTTTGACATAGTCTTCAAGACTATACTTTAACCAACCATACTCATAAAAAATAAGTATTTTTGAATAAAAAAGTTGCATATTATAGTAGCATTTTTAATGAGAAATCTAGCAACATTGTTTTTATATAATTGATCATTTTTAATTTTTTATATTAAGAGTCAAAGTTAAAAATGTTTAACTTTAGGCAGTTGCAGAAATAAATTTTTTCTAGGATGGAGGGAGTACATAATTAAAAAAAAAAAGAAGAGGACGTAAGCAAGCATGGTGTGAAAGGTTAATCAGTTAGAGATTGCCTTATCTATGTTGTCATGACGGGAGTACATGAGGAATGGTACAGAAATTAGAATGTGAAATCTACATGTGCATGTCTGAAATGCTAAAAATTCTCTTGTTCGTCCTGAGAATGATGGGGTGGCAGTACGCCAACATTGTTATCCATTGCAGATGCGATGAAGCAGAACTAACAAAAAACTGCAGCTTACGACGTAACCCAAAAAAAACATTGAAAGGCTCAGGCAGAGAGAGAGAGATGAAAAAGTTGACAGGTAGTTCTTGTGTGAAACAAGTGGAATCGGTGGAACTACTTTCAAATACAGAACCTGTAGGTTTCAGCCTAGCAGTTTTTATTGTTTTTTACTCTTTTTTAGAAAACTTATTTCACAATTAGATCCCTCAAAAAATTAATTTTCACGGCGCCAATAAATATTTATAAATTGGTCCTCAGTGCCAACGTCATTGGCGGCGTGATACTTAACGTTTACGATTTTCGTGACCACGGTATCATAGGTACGGCGCTAACTTTATTGGCGCTGCGCCGTAGGACCACGGCGCTAATGTCGTTGGTGCCACGAAAAAGTTCATATCCGAAATTAGTTTTTTAAGGGGTCTAATTGTGAAATAAGTTTTTAAAAGGTCTTAAAAAAGTAATAAAAGCTGTTGAGCCTAGGTTACGACAGTATCGGTGTCTGGTTGTGAGCTGATTATTTTCTGTTTCCGATGGAAATATACAATGAAAACAACGTGAAAATGGCGACAATTTGTATTTGGAATGCCACCACAAGGAAATTTCAAAGAAACATAGTAAGATGCATGCAAGGACTGGTCTAGGCCTCTAGGGCCACGCAACATGCAACCTGGCCTTCATGTATCACCAACCTATTTGCTGTCTTGCTGAAGGGCGCCCTTTTCTTGTTAGACTGAAATCTGAGAAGAGTGCCTAACCTAACTGTCAGTGATAAATATGAAAGTATAAAGTGTACAAAACTGTCAGTTTCCTGAGAAATCTGTTGTCTCCTCGATCCTAAACTCAGCGAAGAACAAAGAAACACAACCTGTTTTCAGAAAGACAGATAGAACTGGGGTCAATCAGCAGATGAACCCATTTTCAATTTGCATATGTCAAATTTGAACTCGCATGTTTGTGGATAGATGTGTCATATATTAATCTATCTTTTCAATTTTTTAATAATTTTTAACACAACTATATAGTGTACCCTGTATATTAGATGTTTTTTTAGCTAGATTGTGAATGTAATTAGAGAAATTTTAACCTTTAGTCCTAGCAAAGTGGATGAATAGGGATGAATGCACTAACCAATCTACTGAAATTATGATGATGTTGGAGTAGATGGAAAATTTAGTTTGTTTTCTCTCTACATCTTATAGAAAGCAAAAACATTCCTCGAATGGGAATTAATCATTTGGTGTGAACATGCTAGTCTTTCTCTAAAACTAATAGTATCTAAACTATCTTAAATTTCTCTATTTCTAAACCATCAAATGAGCCATAATTGTAATGTAGAATGAGAGGAAGAATTAAATAAAGTTTTCTCCATGAGTACGAAGAGCCGGTCGAGCTAGAGCAAGAACAGAGCTTGAAATGAGAAAGAACATGCTAGAGTATGGGCAAGAAGAAGATGGATATAAGGGGGTGTTTGTTTCCAGGGACTTTTTTTAAGTCCCTGTCACATCGGATATTTGGATACTAATTAGAAGTATTAAATATAGACTATTAACAAAACTCACCCCATACTCTGGACTATTTTGCGAGATGAATCTATTGAGCCTATTTAGTCCATGATTAGCGAATGTGATGCTACAGTAAACATTTGCTAATCGTGGATTAATTAGGCTTAAAAAATTTGTCTAATGAATTAGCCTTTATTTATGCAATTAGTTTTGTTATCCGTCTATATTTAATACTCCTAATTAACGTCCAAATATCCGATATGAAAAGAATTTAAAAAAAAACTCCCTGAATCCAAACAAGCCCTAAGTGTTGCACCTTTAGTCTTAGTTCGTACCTCAAAACAAAACTAAATATGCCCATTTTGGTAATTTCAACACGGACTAAAGGCCCCCAGGCCCTTTGCCTAGAAAGGTAGCAGTTGGGTCGGGAAATTTAGTCCCATTTGGTAATTTCAACCGGGACTAAAGATAATTTTAGTCCTGGGTCTAATTTTACCCGGAGTAAATCTAGAGATATTCTCTACTATTGCAACAATCAACACGTACAAAACAGTAAAGTCAGTAGTACAGATTGAATGATAATGTACGTACAAAGCCAAGGCTTTCAGTACTCATTGTTGCTAGTATAAGAGAGCATGTGTAGAAACATAAAATTTATACTAATTCAACATAAAATTAGCTAGGCCTACAGGATAGCCTACAAAGACCTTCATCTTGGTATAGTATATAGCAGCAAGAGATTACATATTTACTATATACAGTATGCATAGGATTGTGAGGCATGGGAAATCGAAGCAGTCCAGGACTCTATCTTTCTCTGCTTGAATAGAGCTAAGCATTTAGTTGGACATAGCACCAGGGAGAATACATTAGATTCCGCAGCTAGGCAAACATTCCACGAGGTACTTTGCTAGAAGCGCATCACACTGGAATCTCTCACCTTCTCGGTTGTGTGCATCTCCTCCATATAGTGCCGTCATATTTTTCCTGCGATAATGGGGATTCATATGGGCTAACTCTGCTTTCCAGCCTTACTCATTAGAAGAGTATACAAGGGCCACATTCGATCCAAGTACTGGATTGTGTCCCCGAACAAGCGGTACCGGGAGGCGTGGTTAAACTTCACACAATATCCGTTTCACACATCATGTAATCCAGGCCAAAATTTGTAAGGTGTTGGAGCAGTCTTGGATTATCATATCGAGTTAAGCTATATATAATGCAAATTCAGAATTCATAGCGGTAT
This sequence comes from Leersia perrieri, assembly GCA_000325765.3. Classification (NCBI taxonomy): domain Eukaryota; kingdom Viridiplantae; phylum Streptophyta; class Magnoliopsida; order Poales; family Poaceae; genus Leersia; species Leersia perrieri. The sequence continues at coordinate 13,360,774 of CM002479.1, forward strand.
GACGTACCGGGCTTGCTATACCCACCAGAGAGCAATGCATATCACAGCAATTGGGATGATTCTTGAATAGCATCAGATCGATCAGCCTCTCACGGAATTAGCATCAGATTAGCCGTAGAATAGTAAGCGGGACTACCCAGTGGTGGCAGCGCGGGTAAGTGAAGGGAGTGATTGAAAATGTTATGAGGTATTAAGGAGTCATAGAAACCGAGTCAACAACTGCTATGGCTTTTTTTATATTTATTATTTACAGCATTTGTGAAAATAAATCCCTGTTTTAAGGTTTCACAAAAAATATATTCCTCTGGTCTTGTAAGACGGTTTCTATGACTGGTCCTACCGTTGCGTAGCAGGATTATATTGATGTGAAACTTTGAAACAAGAATTTCTTTGGATTTGTTTTTAAGAAATAAATATAAAAAATCAGCGACTCGATGAGCATGTAAAAAAACGGAACCCAATCCAATCCAAATGGTTTGGTTTGGGCCAGTTTGACGAGTTGAACAGTCTTGAGCCAAACTGTACACAACTCTACAGCGCATTGCGCCATATATGCTTCTAGGCATGGCGTAGCACAATTTTTCATTGCCGTGCGCATGCCATATCTTTTTGAGCCGTGTCAATACATCGGGAATCGGCTGGGCTATAAATGTGAGATATAGATGCTCCTATCCCTCAAAACCACACTGTGCAACGCGTATATCCGGGCTAGCACAACAGGATACATGCATGTATAAGAAGGCAATGAAGGCTCCCACACTGGAGATTGTATCGGCAATTGAAAGATGCGTGGTTGTTTTTGTGCCTCTCGGATGTAATGCATGTAAAGCTGAGACAGTTCAAACAAGAGCAGAAAACCACTCCATGAGCACATATCTGTATGAGATGGATGCAGCGCATGCACATACTAAAGACAAATTAACAATGGGATTATGAGGCACCGAGAATAAAAGAACCGTGAGTTTGTACGCATCTTCTGAAGTCAAATAGGATGATGCGTAATATATGCCCTGATGATTTACTCATTTCTAGCTTGTCTTGTGGCCCATCTGCCACATTAGTTTGCTTGAAACAAAAGGCATGCACTGTGTCATCGATGCTACACGATATGCATGGTTACCATGGCTGAAGCTGATTTAGACATAGCAACTGTATGTGATAAACCCACTCCACAGGAATGAATCGTTTGCAAGGACTCCCATGCATGCAGTTCCTTTTGTCATAACAGAGTGTGAGTGATGAAGAAAAGTGGTAAACAAGAAGGGTAAATCAACAGTAACAAAAAGAAACCTATATCTAGCAGTAAGACAAAGACGTCAGTAATAATATAATATTCACCTCAAAAAAGTACAAACATAATCTCTCTTTCTGTTTGCAAGCAAGATTACGTCGTCCTTAGTAAATTTTGTACACTGTACAATAATGCTCTTGAAACATGCAAATTCATGCATCAATCTTGTGGGGGTAATTTCCATAGTATTCATGTATCACAGGATAAATAAGTTCAAGAGAGATAAGTGATGCGAATTTCTAATTATTTTATGCCATAACCGTAAATTCCAGTTATTAATTTGCTCTGGAAACAGAACAAATCTTTTTTGTTGTACAGCATTTTTTTTAGTAATGGATATCACCAGGGCTCTGCATAATACAAGTTACAACCACTTATAACAAGGTTCATGGCACAAAACCAAATACAATGTAACTACCAAGAGAAGATGATGAGATAGATTTGATACATGACAAGACAAAAGAAAGAGAGAGAACTTATTGAAACAGCAATTTTATTAACGATTCTTTACCCAAAGTAGGCAAAAATTTTCATGACCTAAATCTTCACATGCAAAATGAATTCTACATCTCCAAAACACCTTTGCTGTTGCCCACAAAATCAAAGCTGGTATATCGACATGAAAACCGTATATAGTATTTAGCTGAATTTTCTTTAAAATGTGCATATCATTCCTATTAAGTCATATAGAGCCCAAAATATACCAGTGCACCTATTAAATATGCTTTTTCAGTTTTTCATCAATACCAACAAACTAATTAAACTCGATCCCAACCATACGAGCAAAACTACTAATTGTTGGTATAGCATGTAGTTGTGAAAATATATTTCTTGAAGATCGATCTAATGTATATATATATGAATGTTGGTTTAGTCCCGTATCGCTAATTGATGATAAAAAAGAAAAATTAAAAGATGAGGGTGGTTGTAACTCATCAGGCTAGTCTCTTATATGCTTTAAGGCCTATGAACTAAAACTGTGGCTCTGTTTGCTGCTATGGTGGAACAGACCCAACGTGACTTGTGGCTCTGTTTGCTTCTTAGAATCTTAAGCTCCCCCAAACAGGCCATAAGCTAAGATCTAAAGTTGTGACTTAGGTTGACCCTGTAGTGCAACATGCCCAATATGACTGAGTGGTCCATATTTTTATATATGAATAAAAATCCAACATGACAAATAGGGAAAACAAATAAAGGAAATGCATATATGAGAAAACTAAAGAAAAAAGAACTCACAATCTTAAATTTGCAATCAAAACATAGCGTTTCGGTTGGCCTAGTAACGTGAGATATTCTCCAGTCACTCAAATGAACGGTGCAACTCATGCATACATGCATGCATCTAAAAATGGCCAAACCCTACAGCCATCTATCTATCTAGAGCTAGATTCACCTACCAATCACCCATAAGTCCGTCACTCATCCATGCATCCCCATCCAACTCATTCCCAAAGATAACAATGGCACCTCATCTCCTCACCACCTCTCTATTCCTCAGCCTCGCTTCCCTCCTCACCGTCACCGTCACCGTCACCGGAAAACCCCATGTCAACCACGGCAGATTCAAGGCCGGGCCATGGGAGGACGGCCACGCGACGTTCTACGGCGGCCGGGACGGGTCGGGGACGACGGAGGGCGGCGCTTGTGGGTACAAGGACAAGGAGGTGGAATCCTACGGCACACTGACGGCGGCCGTCGGACCGACGCTGTATGACAATGGTGCTGGGTGCGGCGCGTGCTATGAGGTGAAGGGGTCCAAGGGGACGGCCATCGTGTCAGCCACGAACCAGGCACCGCCGCCGGTGAACGGGATGAAGGGCGAGCACTTTGATCTCACCATGCCGGCGTTCCTTCAGATTGATGAGGAGAAGGCCGGCATTGTGCCTATTTCCTACCGAAAGTATGGAATTTCATGGCTGTTTATTCGTTTGGCTTGCATGCATCTTATCGATCGATGACATTGGATCAACAATATAATAAAAGATTGGTACTTATATTTATGGCTCAACTTAAAAAACAGTTTACAATGTAAATTCTATATAGTTACATTACATTTGTAAGTTTAAAACGTACAATGATGAAAATTTCAGTACTCACATTATTATATTTTATGCACGCTACGTATATATAAGAGAATTATGATAAAATGAAGATAGAATGGATACAAACCTACTTACATAATTAAGAGATTTAGAAGTGACAACATAGTTTTAGAAAAACCAATACACTAACCCATTGCAAAAAAAAAATGCATAGTTGATTAGTTGTATTTGATGATTGGCACTAATTGGTGGATCATCAATCTCTGCATGTAGGGTGGCGTGCGTCAAGAAGGGCGGGATCAGGTACACTATAACGGGAAACCCGAGCTACAACATGGTGATGGTGACGAACGTCGGCGGCGCTGGGGATGTGGTGGCGCTGATGGTGAAGGGAAACAAACGTGTGAAGTGGACGCCGATGAAGCGGAGCTGGGGGCAACTATGGATTACAGAGAAGAACCTCACCGGCGAGTCACTGACGTTCCGTGTGATGACCGGCGACCACCGCAAGGCCACCTCCTGGCACGTCCTCCCCCGTGACTGGCAGTTCGGCAACACCTACCAGGCCACCAAGAACTTCTAGATCAATCGATCGATATGATCGATCGCCTAATTGCATATGATATACAGATCTTCTGGTGTGTAATGTGTCTATGTGATATTTTAAGATGGCATGAATGAATATGTATATACGTGTTGTGCAAGAAGTAGACTGTTGGAGTTGTCGTCGATGAGGGAGATGACAAACTGAGATGGAAATGCTCTTGGATATATAAACGTTGTGGCCCATATAGAATTAAGGACCGTTTCTTGAATTGCCTAGCATATATGATGTTGCATCTAAATTCTTTAGAAAATATTGCTATCAAATGTATATCTCCTAGGATAAGTTTTTTCTAAGTCAATTCGAACTGGAGTTAAGATTAGATTTATCTACTTCTACGACCCTTGTATATATGGGGCCAGAGTGTGACAATTGAGGCCAGGGTGTGACAATTGAGAGATAATGTAACTGAAATTAAATAGATATAATAAGAAGAGAGCTTCACCCTAAATGTTGTGTTGAATGTCTACTTCATCGATGTTCTCAGGTGAGGTGAAGAGTACGGGTGTTACATATCTTCTGACGCCTCTATTAAAGAGGGAAGAGAACGGATCCAATAAATCCACTAATATAGCAATCTAGAAGGGGATATAACCCCTCCTAGAACCATGTATCTGGAGAATCATGATTGTTATATATGGTCTAGTGGCGGTCATATCTCTTCTTAGGTTGCTATATCATGTGATGGAGAAAGTACATACTACTTCCAATTACATGCTTCATCAATGCATTCATATATATATATATATATATATATATATGTCCACAGGTTATATGCGACTTTAGTCAGATCAAGCAATATATATCAGAGGAATAGAGACAAAAACGCAAGTAGCTCTCACACAAGAAGATTGAGGGCGGAAGTACAAGGTGTATGCTAGCTTTAAAAGTTCAACGAGAGGAAGAGCATTCCATGAGCACATAGCCACATACTTGTCGGAGATAGATCCAGTATATACACATAGCGAAGACAAATTAATTAAACATATATGGATGGGATTAGGAGGCACCGAGAATAAAAGGACTGACCTCAAGGTGTGATCAAGTTTTCTACGAACGTTCTGAATTCAAACAGGAGGACGCTTGGTTTATATATGGTGATTTACTGGTTCTCAGATTGGCCTTGTAACACATAAGTTTTCGTGAAACAAATGGCACTGCTGAGGTTGCCACACGACTTCTCTGGGAGCGAAGCTGTTCTTGGACTTTGATCACACCACAGGACTCTGATCGAGAAATTGCAATCTGGATTGGCACCTATAACTTTTCCTTTGTCCAAGGCAAAATTAATTTGAGTGATAAAAAAGTGGTATGCAACATGAGCAGAATAGAATGGTAAATCATTATCAACAAACAGTAACTAACCAAGATGTCAGTCAAATTTTAGACACAGAAGACAGGTGATTTGGTCTTCACCTCTCAGTAAATTAAAGTGCAACAAAAAATTATGGCAAAAAGAAGCTTGTATTTCTCTTGGGCCATATATGGGCTGTGTATAGTAAGGTGAATACGTAAGGCAGGTGATCAGTAATTTCTGATTATTTGGTATTCAACTCAGTAGACACAAACAAGATGAGCAAAAAGAAAATTGTTTTCCCTTGCTGTTCGCGCAACTGCACACAAGATTCATCGTGTCCATAGTAAATTTCAACCATAGTATGTTAAAAAAATAATGCTCTTCTAATATGCCTTCTGCAAAATTTACTGGACTATGGTTATATCAACAGCTTTATACATCAAACTAGTGAGGGGTGAGTTGTGCCTTACTGTAGTGTTCATATTTTACTCACTTGATAAATTGGTTCTGAAACAAGAATAGGCTAATTAAACTTCATCAGACGACTCATTCCATGTTAGTTTTATTTTATGCCTGATGGTATTTCATATGCAGGGGTGGAGGAGCACAATGAGCGCGCGGTCATGTGTGCATATGTGCGTGGCCAGCGGCTGAGGCACCTTCGTCCATGCCATACAAGTCCATCTCCCACTTTTCTTTTTTAATATTATCCTTCCCTGTCGCTTCATCTTTTAGTGTCCGTTAGCGCAACATTGACTGGCTATCTCGCAATTACTTTTATTTTTTATTTTATGAGGATTTGCCTATTTTTTCTCAAGATATTAAGAGGTACCATGTTTTCGGTTGATAAGCTTTAACTTCAGATACCATACTTTTAGGTAAAACTTTGGTCTTGAGATATGTTTTGAAGGACCATAAAATTTCTCGTTTTTTATAGTTGTGTATTAATGTTATATAGGCATTGAATGGGGGTAGAATGAACGAGACCAAAATCATAAAATTCTTATACCTAGATAGATTTCTCTAGTTTTGTGTATGTATCACCATAATATAGTAGCTAACTATCCTAGCTACTACTGGTAGAGAAAATGTTGCAGCTCTTTGAATATGCAGTTATGCACATTGAGATTGAGATACATATATACTTATATAGGATGGGCCGATGGGGATGTATCAAGAGATTAAATTAGTGCGAAGAAGTCCTTTGCAATAAGGGTGGGCCAAAAATAAATCGCATGCCCGAGCGAGCCTACCCAAGCGAAGCCGAACTCTATATGGGTTTGTCCAACGTTCAGTTGTGTGCTCGGTTTGTATTTAGCGATACTTCAGTGTGCGTGGTATCTCTGACAGTGTTCAGTTCATATTTATGTGATGTGTTATGAATGATTGTTGTCTAAGAACAGGGTCACTGTCAAGGAGGAAGACGAAAACAGAGGAAGTTGCTCTTGGATAGACGTTGAGGCCCATAGGCCATAAGGACCATTTGAATTAGTTGGGCCATATAAAAGTTGAATTCAAATAGTCAAACAATATAAAAGGTCGACAGTTTCATTCGTGTCTGTCAACTTGTAAACCAGGTGCAGAGGCGCAGAGCATCCCCAACTTCTAAAACCCATGAATTGTTGTGGAAATATTTCTGTAGCTATGCTAAAAATGAAAGTAAAAATATTACAAAAATCCTTGTAATCCATGACAGACAAATTCTATCGTAGATCACTAGGAAATCATCATAAACATTACCATCACAAACTAATATTTATGATGTTTTTTATATTCTGTCATGTATTGAGCGTCACGGTTTAACTCGCATAACGGATTTACAAAATTGTCATAGATTGAACGCGATCTGTGACGTTTCTCAACCGTCATAGAACAGTCCTAGGCCCCTATAGCCCAACCCAAGCCTAGTGTTTATGACGGAATAAACATCACAGACGTAGGTTAGTATTCGTCATAGATTGAATAACAACATCATCACGAGTGTGACATGGCTGCTGACATGGATGCTGATGTTATCGCCGTGGCTCACTTATTAGTGAGCCAATATATTAGTGGGCCAGCATCAAAAGCGGTCCACTTAGTGCAATGACCTGCAGCTCTCTAGGATATCAAGACTTCTCAGTCGATCACCCATCCCAAAATTACTCTAGGTCAAGCACTCTTAACTTTAGAGTTCTCTCGGGATGAGCTCATTGGAAAAGTTACAGTTTGTTGGTATGAGTATCCTATAATTGCTATTAATGGGTAAAATAGGTATTATCCAATGAGTAAGGGTAAAAATGGGTAATGTATATATGGGTCTCATATTTAACAATTATTCAAAAGTTGTACAAATTTGTTTCTCTGTAAGATAAATCAACCCTATAAAATTTAATTTAATTTGATTAAATTTTATAATGTGAACACGAGTTTAAAAATTTTAGGATCCAAGTTTAACATTATACAAGTATAAAATGAGAACGAGTAAAGTTGTGGGTCCCACATTTAAAATTTGCTCCGAAATTGTGCAAAGTTGCTTCTCTATAAGATATATCAACACTATAAAATTTAATTGAATTTGACAAAATTTTACAGTGTGAACATGAGTTTAAAAATTTTAGGATCCGAGTTTAATGCTATAAAAAGTACTCCATGAGTATGTGTAAAGTAGGTAATCATGGATATTAATTACCCTCTTATACCCAAAATTTAAATGAATATTTTTTTCTACTTATACCCTCTCTAAATAATATGGATATTCATTACCCATATCTAGTAGTAGGTCTAGGTACGTCCATACTGACTGGATATAAAAAGTTTGGTTCATGCTGATCGTAACGAATTTTATACAACGTCACTAGGTAGTGGGCTAGATTATGACGAATTTAGTAAAATGTCACCATATTATGGTCTAGATCTATGAAAAAAAAATAACTGTCACGTATTCTGAATACGTCACGGAAAATCCGTCATAGATTAACAGGTTTCTTATAGTGAAAAAACTGAATCGTTTTGTACAGTACTTAATCATTTGTGGACTAGGTAGTTAAAAAACTGAATAAGTTATACATTTGACCAATCACGGTGATTGAATCACCTAAAAAACAAAGAAAACTGAGATGATGTGATTTCTATGAAAGGAGGGTAAGTTTGGATCATAAAAGTTTGATCACTGAAACACTAGTTGATACCTAAATTTGGCACTAATAGAGAACATAGCAAATTTGATGCCAATTTAAAAAGAGGCTAGGGTTTCCCCGTCAAGACCGGTCAGACCGCACACTAGCCGGTCAGACCGGACACGTGCCGAGAAGGCAGCGGCCGAAACGGATATGGCCGGTCCGACCGGGCCTATATGGCCGGTCAGACTGTCGGGCCCCGAGCCCGAGTCTAATTAAGGCATATCTCTATTTCTTTGCGATGGAAGTATGGTTTTAGAGTCCTAATTGATTTCTAAGCCTAGTAGGACGTGGGAAAGACTCCTAGGGTTGCAAGACCACCCCTCCCTATATATATTGGGAGGCTAAGTCCGGTTCAAGATACAACGATACACAGAACAACAACACAACATATAATACAATTGAATTGCTCTTCTACCTTTACTTTAGTCATGTTTTCTCTCCCTTTTACTCTCTTTTACTTAGACTAGCCTTAGCCATAGATCTTTATCGGTTTGCGCCGTAAACCGTCCGTCTTCCCTGCGAGAGTGCAATCCTCTTTGTAGGTTCGTCCCGTAAACCTTCCAATTCGCTCACGAGACAGGTGTTTACCTCTATTCTGATCTAAATCGGCCTGGAGGCTGGTTTTGTCCCTATTATATCTAAATCGGCCTAGAGGCTGATTTGGTTATTTCTAAACCCATCTCGTTATTGAGGTGGTTGGCGACTCCAAGTTATAAACACTGCAAATCTTTAGGTGAGTCACATGTTGGCTGGAAAAGACATCAACAAGACTAATAACAATAAAGTAATTAGCGTCATGAGAGAAAAGAAAGAAGAGGAACAATCCATTTGGACCAAGAGTTAACCATTCATGGACTAGTTAAACTTTGGTCTAGGTGGTTTAATAATTAATAGCATGTGTCCTTATCTCAACAACTTCCAACTGTATGCTTTACTCAACGCATTGATATATCCAGACGCAATACGTACGATATATACATGCTATTTTACTCTGATCAAATTAACGTGATCTGTAAGAGAGAGAGATAAGAAGGCAAGAAAGGCTCTCACACATCGAGTGTGAAAGCAAAATGTTTGTGTGCTAGTTTTCACGTCTCCATATATCTGTGAACTGGAGAGGGTTCAAATGAAAGAGAGAAAAAGAGCATTCCAAGAACACGAGATAGATCCAGCACATGCACGTAGTAAAGAAAATTAATTAAATATAGGATTAGGAGGCACCGGGAACAAAAGGAATGACATGGTTTTCTGCGCACCTTCTGAATTCAGATAGGAGGGAACATGGTTTAATGCACTGTTAGAGAGCTCCAAATATTAAAATAAACTTTAGGAGTGGAGAGTGGAGTGGAGTTGTGAAGCTCTATACTTTTAGTTTTTTTTCAGATTCGTTAGGCTCCAGCTCCACGAGTAGTGGTACTGGAGCCGGAACTATACTAAATGGACCAGATTTACAAGATTAATTTCGACTTGTTTTGTACGTAACACATCTGCATCATCAATTTCGGTGGAGATATGGCAGTGCTGAGGACGCCACACGCCATGATCTGCTATCCGGACGACCACCCCAGTCCCCTGCTGTTCCTTTTTGTGCAAAGAGAAGATGAGAGAGAGGAAGAACTCAAGATGAGCCGAATAGCATGGTAGATCAACATTGACAAAACTAAGATATCCATCAAGCAGTTGACAGACATAAGTAATTTGTTATTCACCTCGGTAAAGTAAAACTAAAACTTATTGCGAAGTGTACTGTTATTCCCTTGCTATTTGCACACAAGATTACGTTTATAGTAAATTTCCACTATAGTAATATGTTAATAATTTTCTTGCTCTTCTAATATAAACGCTACTTGAGAAATCACTTGTTATCTCAACAGCTGGTTCATCCAATTAGAAATTAAGGTGAATTATGCCTTGCCATATTTTTTCATATTACTCACTTGATAAATTGCTTATGAAAAGAAGAGGCTAATTAAACTTCAGCAGAGGAGCTAATTCAACTCAGGAGCAATAACTAACATTAGCTCACAGCCTCACACCCAATGAAAGCGCACAAATTGGCTCGCACCCTTTTTGTGGATCAACATGAGGAATTACCCGAAACTTGATGGTGTCTTAAAGAACGGAGTCGCCAACCACCTCGATAATGAGATGGCAACAAGTATAACCAAATTCTGCTTCTAGGCCGGTTTAGATGGATAAGAGATCAAAACCAGCCTCCCGGCCAAATTAATCAATTTAAAGGTAAACAGCCATCTCATGGGTGAATCGGAAGGTTTACGAGACAAACCTACCAATAAGATTGCACTCTCGCGGCAAAGGCGGACGGCTTACAAAGCGAACCGATGAAGATAGATGGCTAAGGCTAATTCTAGGTAAAAGGTAGATAAAACATGGCTAATTGTAAATCTAAACGAATGATTCAATTGTTGTTGTAGTATATGGTGTTGTTGGTTGAACCACGCTTAATCTCCCAACATATATAGGAGGGGTGGTCTTATAGTCCTAGGAATCTTCCTCGCGTCCTATTAGTCTTAGAAATCAATTACAACTCTAAAAACATACTTCTCACACAAGGAAACCCTAAATATGCCTTGTTTGGATTCGGACCCGACGGTCTGACCGGCCATATAGGCCCAGTCAGACCGGCCCGCCGGTCAGACCGCCGTACACGATGCGGTTGGACCGGCCTTATCCGTTTTAGTCGCTGCCTTCTCAGCATGCGTCCGGTCTGAATGGCTAGTATGCGGTCTGACCGATCTCGACAGAGAAACCCAGACTGTTTCCAAATTAGCATCAAATTTGCTATATTCTTCTTTAAATGCCAAGTTTGGGTGTCAACAATATGCATTAAGGAACTTGTGCCTAGGGGCCCTGTGCGACCGCTCCTTTCGCACGCCCTTAAGAAAGGGCCTTTGTAGTTACACACAGAACCGGATTTTCGGTGCTCTGTATGACCATAGTTACTGGAAATGTGAAAATAGAGGATGAGGTAAAACGACGCTATTTGGTCAGGAAGCAAACAGTACAGTACAATTTGGTACATGTGCTATATACTATCATGTCAAAGGAGCGCTAGCTGAGAGAGGGTATAGAGAGCCATTCAGAACTGCAATCGGCATTCAAAACTGAGACATGAGAGATACATCAGTAGTTAGCATTCACATAGTGCATTCACATACATGTATAGGATTGGAAGGTATCAGTAATCAAACTAGTCGTGTGTTCTTTTTCACTATAGCAGACAGCGTCCGTCAGCTAGCTACGATGTGTTTGTTTACCATGTTCTAGGTTGGTTTCTAACACAAGCACACAAGCAGCTAGTATGTCGACCTCATGTTATGACGAAGAGAATGCACTACGAAGGCTGTGATGCGGAGAATGGCGTGATGCAGAGAAGCACCTCTGACCTACGCTTTGTTCTCTAGTTGGCGCCAAGTTCAGTCCTCCTCGATCTAGCCTGTACCAATTTCCGTATAAACCAAATGTCAGCCTGCTCAGAAGATTAGGGGGTCACTAAAGAGATCTATCGTAGACTTTATTTAAAGACCAAACAAGAGCATGTCACGCGCGCAGTAACAACCATCAGAAATTCAGACTTGAGACACAGTTACTGTCACATCGAATGTTTATACGCTAATTTAAGCATGACATATACGGCTTGTTTGATAGGGACTTAGTCCCTGTCACATCGGATGTTTATACGCTAATTTGAAGTTTTAAAAATAGACTAATAATAAAACTGATTATATAAATGAGAGCTAATTCGTGAGACGAATTTTTTAAGCCTAATTAATCCATAATTAGTATATGTTTACTGTAGCATCAATAGGCTAATCATGGATTAATTAGGTTCAATAGATTTGTCTAACGAATTAGTCCAGGATTATGGAATGGATTTTGTAAGTAGTCTATTTTTAATACTTCAAATTAGTATCAACATCTGATGTGACAGGGACTTAAAATAAGTCCATGTTATCCAAACAGCTCCATAGTTTTGTGCATTTGACAAAAAAGAATTAAAACACTGTGAACAGTAAACATATATTAAATTGTCATCGGTATCATGCATATGGAGCACACGCATCCATACTCCAATAAGCTCATCATTAGGCTGTAGAAATTCTCAAATTGATAACCAAAACATTAAAATGGGATTTTATTGAGTTTCGTAGGCGAATCGTGCACTGTTTTAATTAGGTCTCCAAACTAGTTATAACTTATAAGTGCATGCTTGGACGCGACAAGGCATTGGGCATCCGATATTTGTAAAAAATCGGACGTCCGCGATTGTGTTTCAATACGTGTATGAAAGTTGTTTCAACGTGTAGTAAGAAATGTTTCAATGGCCGAAAAAATATTTCAATCGTACCTTATTAAAACTATTTTGTTGAAACATTTTTCACTATGTGATAAAACATCTTACCAGTACGCACTAAAACACAAAGTCCGGGCATCTGATGTTTGGGCTCCCATCGGATACCCGGACACTAACATTTTTCACTGCATCAAAGCCCAATTGTACGAGTTTACGAGAACTGGTTCCTCTATCTTTATTTTTACGGGCTAGTCAAGTGGTAACTTTAGCCCCATCCACCATTTATTGTTCATTCAACGGAACAAATTTTTCCATCATTGTTCCGTTGGATGAAAAATAAGTGGTGGATGGAGACTAAAGACACCATATGACTCTAGCCCCTAATAGTAATGGTAGAGGAGCTGGTTTCAAGTTTAGGGGACTACATTTTCAAAAGATTTATATATTTTACTTTCTGGTCAGATAAATAGGGGAGCTGAAAGAGTGGAAAGAGTACATATGCCATGCAAATTTTTTGCTACTCCCACATGTAAACTCCTGGTTGAGCTGAGAATTCGAAAGAGAGCAAGAACAGAACATATATACCAATGAGTATATATCAGTGAGTAAACAGATAAATTTTTAGTGCTTAGCATGCGTACAATGAACATACATATGGAAATGGGAGGTATTGGTAATGAAAGTATCACAAGAGGCATGGGGTAATTCTTGGTTGATCTCGGCTACGAGAAGAACAGGATGCAGCACCCGTGACCCTTGTGCACATCGTGGTAGTTTCATAACTACACAATTAACTCCCTGATGTTTGCACCGTTTTTAAAATCGTGTGATTGTGACATGATGCGTCTTGATCGGAGACATAATCAAAGCTTTTAAATTGGAATCCCCCCTCCTTCCCCATAGCGATATATATATTAAAAAAAAAGAGTCTTGGCTGTTGGAGAGGTGCTGGTTTTTCCACCTCTCGCACTAGCATTCTTCCTATAACACCAAACAAAACTATCGATCATAACTAAGCGCTGAGAAGGAAGCAGTAGTGCAATTCTTTGCCATCTCCAGATCGAATGACGCCATTGCAGGCGATCAAGGCTGAGATAGGGAAATTCCTTGAAGAACGAGCAACTTGCACATTCAGCGAGATTGATTACCGACGACCTTGATGATCAAGCTCATGATCTCCTCATGTACAGGCTGCTACAATCTACATGAATCAAATGGAGGAGAACAACTACGGCTAAAGCGGCATGAAGTACGTCACAAAATCTGGTCAGTTAAACCCACCAACTCTGCATAAGGAATTAGAATTCAGGTAATCATGTTTTAGGATTCAGATCATTACAAACTATAACAGTAAAAATATTTAGTTACACGAAGAAATGTTGGCGGTGATTAACTCGATGAATTTACTAGTTTTCATATATCTTTGCCTGCAAAGCCGTGGTGCTGTTCAGTGTATGGCTCCCTTTGAAAAGTTTCCCATGTCGCTTTGACAATCGGATAGTGGAACGAGCGCTGAAGATGATCCAATAAAAATGCAGAACATTCAAGCGAATCTAGTTTCTCTAATCATGAAGGAGGATGTCAATCAATTAGAATTAGTAGAACGTCTTAATTACTACGCCGGATTTAATTTTTTCCGAGCGGTGCCCGCTGTATTGGCCCAAAAAGATCTCCGATCTTTCCGGACAGCACCCTGTTCACACGCAAAAATGGATATTTGCAGGCGGCATCTGGCCATCTGTAAAAACATTTTCCCCAATTTAAAAAATCCAAAAAAAAAAAATTGCCAGTCATCAAGCTCGCCGACAACCTTGGCCACCTCGCCGCCACGGCGCCACCATCGCCAAGCAGCTCACACGGTCCAGGCCATCGTAACCAAGCAGCTCCCCTGGGCCCAGCCGCTATCGTGCTCGCCACCGTCGTCGCCGAGCAGCTCCCTTGGGCCCGGCCGCCATCACGCTCGCCGACACCGCCGTTGTCGAGAGCTCGCCGGCGAGCCAGATTTGGCTTGCCTGAGTGTCGCTGCGCGCTGCCACTGCCTTGCCCGAGCACCGTCATTGCCAAGGGCTGCCGCCCAGCTGCCGTCGCCCGTCGGATCTGGCAGCCGTCATGACCGCCACGAGCCGTCGTGCGGGCCAGGCCAGTTGCTACTCGATCCACGCTAGCCAGGCACTCGCCGCCGCCGCATTCTGTGGTTCCGAGCACCGCCTCCGTGGCCTCATCCCTGGCCAGTCTTGTTGCACCAAGCCTCCCGCGGAAGTCTGATGTTTCTTTTCCTGCAGAAACAGATTTTTTTTCTCTTGGTTTGATTTGAAATGTTTGTTAACGAGGGAGTCTGATGTTTCTTTTACTGCAGAATCAGCTTTGTTTTCTCTAGGTTTGGGAGGACCATTTAGCTGAATATGTGCAGGCCACTACGGGAAACAGGGTGTCTGCCGTGCGCCTGGAGCGCACGGCAAAGCCCCAAATCCGCACGGCAAATCCTTTGCCGTGCGTTTTTTGCCTATGCGCACGGCAAAGGCTGCACGGCATATACCTGCACGGCAAACAAGCCTTTGCCGTGCGCCATATATCGCGCGCACG
>CM002479.1:13376166-13408746 GCA_000325765.3 Leersia perrieri
CCGGCCGTTCGTGGGTGGGGCCCAGGTGGTTTGCCGTGCGTCACTTGGTCGGCGCACGGCAAAGATTGGTTTTGCCGTGCGCTTTATATTTGGCGCACGGCAAACTGCCCTTCTACCGTGCGCCGCGTGGTTGCCGTGCGTTGCACTGTTGGCGCACGCACGGCAAAATACCGTTTTCCGGTAGTGGGCCATGGTGAAGCACACTTATGCTTGCCGTCAGAATCCTTTCGCCATGGAGAATGCAAATCTTCGCCATAATCTAGCCGATCAGAACCAGCGTATCGCCGCCATGAATCGCCAACTCGACAAGCTGCAGAGCGACCTCGACATAAAGAAGGAAGTGGAACTTCTCCACAAGGTCGAGATTCAGGAGCTGCGTCATACCGTCGCAGCCCAGAAAATTAGTAGGACGAAGATGCTTCGCTGTTTCACAGTGATTATGGCGTTTGTATTTTGGCTTTGTTATGTCAAGTAGATTGGGCTGTTATGTGTGTGTTATTGTACTCGGTATTAGTGCAATGTTCTTTCCTACGGATGACTTGTTGTTGGTTATGTCAGTTGACATGTGTTAACTATGCAATAACTACGTCTGTTTAAGCCCCGCGGTATTGTTTAATTTGCTTACAGTTACTTGGCGCTAATCATGGTTAATTATTGTGATGGTTCTAGATAATGGGTCCACTGTGCTTTACCTCGAGTCCACTGTGCTTTACCTCTATCCTGTTCTAGTTCATTCACTAAACACTTCATCTCTCCACTCGAGAAACCCCTCTCTCAAGAACTGATAGATGATATTCAAAGATTGCCGGCCACTGCTCTTGTTCGTCCCAAAAAGAACTTCATCTTAGTTGTGTGAACGATATATACTGTGCTGTCTGACTTGAGTTCTGCGAGGTATTTCCTTTAAATTTTTTTTCTGTCAACATAATCACTTTGGTCCCGGATGCATGCTGAATATGTATGTTTTTTTGGATTTATCATACAGCTCGGGCATGGCTTCTAGTTCAGTTGCATCCAGGCGGAGAGAATGGGAGAGGAGAAGAGCAGCCAGGCAGCCCGGACAGCTGCAACTGCCCACCCTGAACGATAGCGATGACGACATCGACGACGACGCAGATGAGGACTTTAGGTTTGTGCCCTCTGTTCTTGGTCAGGAGTCGAGTCCAACTTCCCGTAGCTCCGTGAAAAGAATCTCTGCAGTTGTGGCTAAGATGTGTGATAGGAAGAAAGAATTAGTGAGGGATATTGGGTTCGGGGGTATCCTCAAACTGCCACAACTGAACAAGATAGACAGGAGCTTCACATTCTGGCTCTTGACCAGGATTAATTGTGACAAAAGGGAGATAGTGGCCGGCGAACACCTAAGTGTAGAAATGTTTGATAAGGACGTAGAATGTTGTCTTGGTATTCCTAGAGGCCCCAAAGAGGTCTGTAACCTAGGTACAGATAATGGTATGGAGAAATTTGATTTCATCCAGTACACCATAGGATCAGAGGAGGATGAGCACAATAGTCTGAAGGCAGCCACGCTCAATGTTGAGTCAGAGTATCCTGATGGAATGAGTATTGAGGAAGAAAATCATTTCAAGGTCTTATTTGTTGTCAGCCGGCGACCCGGCCGGCCCCAACCTCGCCGTCGCTGCCTCCCACACCCACCGCGCCCCCGCACTGTCGCACCCCTGCCGCTGTGCCGTGTAGTTGTAGACACGGTCATCGTCACGCGTCCGCCCCAAGTCGGGCCAGGCACCGCCCCGCCAGATCTAGATCTGAAGGGGACGGGGAGGCTCGCCGCCGCGCGCCCACCGTTTGGCCTCGACGTCGCTAGAGGGAGCCGAGAGAGAGAGCAAAGAGCCAAGAGGGAGAGGAATGTGTGAAAGAGAGAGTGAGCAGAGATCTATAGCGCTGAGAGTTATAAGCGTTCCTTTTCTTTTTTTTTTTCTTTTCCTCGTTGTCTTCCCTTCCTTTCTTTTCAACTTTTTTTATTTTTCCAGGCAGACCACCTAGTTTTCTGGGCGAGTGACGACGACGCCAGTCCGAACACCATTAGGTGGCTCTATTGTTGTACCGCCTATAGAAATAATGTAACGTCGTCTGAAAAAAAGATTTTTGGCCTAGTGATTATCTTTGATTAGAATAACACTGTAGTTTTAGATAATGTCTAGAAAAAGTAATGGGAGAAGTTAAGATGATGCACATCACAGAAATGAAATGAGTAATAAAAAAAATGAGACATCAACAGAACCAAAATCTCACAAGGAGTGCAATAGACAACTAATAAGTCAGGTAGAACGTTATGTAATTTCTGTAATGCTCTTCAAACGTCTACGTCTATACTTTATCTAAATTAATGGGCTGATGCAACATGCCCCAAAACACCTTCTAAGGTGAATATAATGAGTTGAAGGAAAATTTGCAATATTTTCTTTTACACAGAAATGTACTTTTTTAATAAAGTTAGAACCATGCATTGTTTAGACTTTAATTATACTTCTACCAAAAGTTGAGGTGAAGGTCATGGATATGCTTAGTGAACATTGACTCGTCAACAACATATTCTACCTCCATCACATAATACAAGGCGTTATCAAACTTAGCACAGTCTTCAAAATTAATCTTCGATAATTTCTTATATATTATAGTAATGTTTATAGCAACAAAATCAAGAAAATGAAAGCAAATTCAAATGTCAATTCTATATTGAAATAATTCTTGGTCAAATGTTTTGAGGTTTGAATCTTTAAATATGTGCACGTCTTATATTATATTATGGGACGTGGGACGGAGGATTAGTAATTATTTTCTGTTGAAACTTTAGACTCAAGAGACCCAGAGGTGGTGCCAGATATGCACTGGCATACCCAAAAATATTCAGAAATGATTTAGTATGTAATATGCATTATTGGGCTCAAACATTTTGGGTGCCTCACTAACCAAAAGCCCAAGAAGTAAAAGACTAGCTGTTGCAAGGCCCATCAGAAGATGTCGTTCTCCTTTGGCTAGCACTCACGCAGTAGGGTTCGGGCACTTGATCGAACCAGCGAGCGTTGGCGGCGGCGTGGCGCGCTGCTGCATTTCATCACTATCGGCGGCCTCAACGCAAGTACAGCGAGCGCCGGTGGCAGAGGCTGCTGGCTGGGCTAGGCACTCCATCGTGCATCGGCAAACAGCGCACCAGCGGGCAGCGGCGGCGAGTATGCATGGAAGACAGTGAACGCTGAGGCGCTGACCAAGTTACCTGGTCCAGTTCCAGTCATTGTCCGTCCAAATCCAAGTATACTTTAGGTTCTTCAGTTCTTTGTCTCGCTGATTTTTTTTTCTTAACAGGGGGAGATAGATTGATTGAACATTGAAAACTAGAGAACAAACTTAAAATTTTGAATACATGCTTTTGTGATTTGTACGCTGAGATCAAGTTGAATTAATCAAATTAGAACACGAAGAATAATCATCAAACTCCGCCTCATCAGGCCATGCCCTATGCTTCACATTTCTGATGGTGATGAGAAACTTTAGAACATGGAGGGGGGTAACTGAATAAAGTGAGTTATATTTGGTCTTATTCTGTTCTTCAATTCATCCTCAGGATACACCACTACTTTCCAAAAATTAAGACTATATTTGTGCCGTTGTGTGCATATAGTGTTTGATTTGCCTCTCTTCAGAGCAACCATGTGCACACCCAAGACCAAAAAAAAAAAGTTGGGTCCGCCACTGTCAAGATATTGGTAAATTTGAAAGATATTGTTCACTATGTTAATTACTTGCAACATTCCACGCATAGAAACACAAACACCAGTTCCTTGAGCTTGAGTTCATCTTACTGCATTATTTCTCAGCACATTATGATTTCTTTCAACTGAATGATACGTACAAATCATGAAGTTTATTACTCAATCTCTCTTGCAGTAAAAGAGAGCATGTAAAACAGGGCATTTTTGTACAATTTATACTACTACTTAAAGTCTTCAACATATATAACTATCTAGGCCCAGAGCTGTGAGTAGAGCAAACAAGAATTCTCATCTTGAAAGTATATATAATAGCAGATAATTGCATGTCTAGGATGACATGTCATTTCATAGGGCTGAGAGGTATGGGAAATCAAAGCAGTCCAGGACTCTAGGCTTTCTCTGCATATTGGAAACTTGTTCGTCACATTTCGTTTCAAATAGATCCAAATAATTATGGGAATATATCCTATGGACACAAGCCTTTCCGTGCACACTCCGTGCACATCAATGTTATCTGATCGTCCGATTAATCGCGATTAATCGTCCTGATCGGTCCCTGAACTCCGATCAGGTGCACCTAAGTCGATCAGCCGATCAGACATCTGATCGTCCGATTAATCGCGATTAATCGTCCGATTAGGGTAGAAAACGATCAGATATTTGCCTCATGCTTCAGAAAAAAAAAATATGTTTGATGCTTTACAAATCGAAACTCACGATTAAGTGACCATCTGATCATCTATATTTGCTTGATGCTTGATTTATACTACACGGTATAGAGATTATAGTATATAGTATAATATATATGGGCCCTGGACT
Source organism: Leersia perrieri (assembly GCA_000325765.3). Taxonomy (NCBI): domain Eukaryota; kingdom Viridiplantae; phylum Streptophyta; class Magnoliopsida; order Poales; family Poaceae; genus Leersia; species Leersia perrieri. The sequence continues at coordinate 13,380,717 of CM002479.1, forward strand.
ACTGCTGATACAGGATTGATCAGACTCGATTAATCGCCCTAATCGTCCTGATCGGTGCCTAGGCGATCAGGGCTGATCGACCGATCAGACAACATTGGTGCACATCAACTAAAAAATATCACCAAGAATTCTAAAAAAATTGTACATATACTTACAATAATACCACACATATCTGTAAAGTTTCATCTCAAAATTCATTATACACAAAGTGTAATAAAAAAAGATAAAATTCTGACAAATTTTTAGTCCAAAAAGCTGTCAGATTTTTCATATTTTTGTTACGGCTAAAATATAATGAATTTTAAGATGCAATTTTACAGATGTGTGTAGTACCATTAGAAGCACATGTACAAATTTTTCTAGATTTTTCGTTGATAATTGTTAGTTGGTGTGCACGGGAAGTTTGTGTGCATAGGATATGTTTCTAATAATTATAACGCATATTTGGGTGAAGAAAACTCAGATGTAAATATTATCAATTATAAAGTTGTTGATCCACTTAACACATATGCAACATTGATGCAGATTACATCTTCATCTAAGTTCATTTGAAAATATCTTGTATTTCATATAGATCCCATCAATGGAAAATTCAAATCTGGACATGAAAAAAAATACTAAATGAAAAAGAGTTTCAGTTACAAAGCTGTATGTCTAGCCAAAATCTATAAGTTTTATATAGATCATGTCTCCATTTGAAATTGTTTGAAAAATTCAATACTTGTTATTTGAAATAGGTCTCATTCCTTATAACATACATTTGAGCATATAAACAAAATATCAAATGAAAATAATGTGAGTTACAGGGTTGTAAATCTCGTCGAGATATACGACTTTTCTGTTGGACAGGTCTAAATCTGAGATAATTTAAAATTCTAGAATATTGTTTTTTCAAAATTGGTATTTTTCATAATTATGACCCGATATAGATGAGGTCTGTCACCCTTGACAGTTCATCCTACTACACCCACAGGGACAGATCTTCCGGTATGATACGAGGCATGCTGCACGTCACACCTTATCGCAGGCGGGGTACCCTCTCGTCCCATCCCCTTACCTTGAGAGGCTGAGGTGTGCGCCGGCGCGATGTCGTCGCCATGGACGCGACTCGCAAGCGAAGGAGTGAGGAGGACGAAATGACGACGATTCAAGCGCCTGGCTAGTTGGGACAAGTTGAGTGTTAGCTCAGTTAGCCCCATTGGGTGTCGGCCCAACCCTGGCTCAGTTGTGGACTCCTGCCTCCTGGTGTCGTGTCTTGGAGTATTGGTGGATGGCGGCTGCTGTTCGTGCGGCTACGGCACGATGCAGAAGCGGAGAGCTGCGAAGGGAGCCGAGGCCCGCGGAGCAAGGCAGACGGCGAGCGAGGGCAAACGACGAGCCACGAGCGAGGCGAGGGAGTCGGCGTGAGGCAGTGGGCGAAGCTGCAGAAGCCAGCGCCCAGCATGTGTTTCTTCCTCGCTAATAAATTTTCTTGCGTTAGTTGCATCTTGATTTATTCCATGAGTTAGTTGATACATTGGAGCTTAATTTGGATCTCACTCTATGCATCCATGTTTTGCTCTGATGATAATTGAATAGCTCATAAGGCATGCATTGTGATAGAACTAATCCCACTGTCCACTAGAAGTATATAACTAAATTAGGATTTTTCAAAGTTACTATTTTTAATGTTTCTTTTGTTTTTTGCTAGACAGTACTATGGTATAGAAGCACTTTTAAAATTTGCTTAATAGACCGATTTAAATGCTTTCTTCTTGTGTTTTTAGTCTTGCCATACCTAATTTTTTTCATGCTCCGACACTGTACACCCGTACGTTATCATAGGTTGTCATCCATAACGGGTTATGGTTTTGCCTAATCATCTGGAACGGGCCATAGTATGTACGATCATACAGATAACCTCACATTCTTTACGGGTCATTTGTTATTGGACATATCTAAAACGGGTTACGTTTTAACACGTCATGGATGAGTTTTCTCTTAGGACCGTTTTTTGCAGTGATAACTGGAGCCGTTACCGATTATGGAGTTCTGTACTAGTGATTGATAAATAGAAATTTAAACTTTGGTTTCCTTGATCGAGATACGCAGTTTGATATAAAGCATTGTACTCTCAACTGCTTCTAATTGTATGCATGCTTCATTAATGCATGCATACATATATATTCGGGCTCAACTGGATTACACATTTTACTTTATGCTCGGACAAAACAAGGTCTAACGTACATGGTGGAGGTAGAGAGATAAGAAGACAAGCAAGGCTCTTACACAAGCTCTCACACAAGAGATGAGATATGTGCGATTGAAAGATGTGTGTGCTTGTTTCTTGACATACCAGTGTGAGATTGATTTAGTGCATGCACATAGTAATGAAAAATTACATGGGATTAGGAGACACCGAGAACAAAAGCATTGCGTCTTCATGTCAAATCTCAACCACCATCCAAATTCAAATGGTAAATGGCTATGTTGTGGATCCTATGGGGATTTTTTTCCTTCGGCGAAGCTGCTGATCAACGCACCCCTTTTTGTTCATTTGGTCAAAGAAAAAATGAGAAATGAATAAAGTGGGGAAACAAAGATTAATTAAACCATGGGATAGGAACATTGTAGCTCAACTAGTAATCTCCGATCCATCTAGCAGAAAACAAGCTAGTGGAAGGCACCTCCGGTTTAGGCCGGAGGATGCTCCCAGACTCCAACTAGGTGGGAGGAAATCATCTATTATCATGTGCTTCATTACTTACGAACTATGAGCATGGCATCAAGTTCATCTAGATCGTCTTGTGACTGATTAAGTGATGAATAGATTACATGTATTCCACTAGAACTTGACTCAAATATGTTGAACAATATAAAGTGTATACCACGTCGTACATTGATTTGACACTTCATTATGTAATTTGTATCTTCTATCGGATAATTCCATGTTGAGATCAGGAATGAATGTGTATGATGCACGTTATGAGAGGACTATGGCATTTGACTGAACAGATTCACGGTTCGAACAAACTATAAAGAGTACTTTCAGGTGCTAATATGTTGTTGTCTGTCAACAATTATGTCTATATATTACTTCTGTTTGGTTTAGATAATAGATAGAAATCCAATCTCTATATTCACCAATACAGATATATACAGACAAAAGGTTACACATGTGCATGTACTACGAATCTCATAACTAGAATACCGAAAGCAAGGAAAACGATTTTCCTCCTAGTTTCCAACTTCAGGAAAATGAGAATCGAGCCAGCCCTTCCATTGCCAAGAACTGGTCTCACGCCGCCCGGAAAACGTACGACTTCGTAGCGCAAACGAGTTTGTCGTCACAAAGAACAACATATACCAAGCCACCGCTAGTTATCTTGCCAAAAGCCGTCGCCATTATCGCCACATAGCGCAACGCATGCATCACCTCCGTTGACCGTTGTACCTGTCGAAGCTTGTCTCACTGATCGAAGAATCATCGTGGCCACACCATCGATTGCTGCAAACCACAACCTCCTATGAACAGCCATAGATTATCTTGCTGGAGAATCACCACCACGGACCATATATGACCACCACAGCACTGATGTGATCATAGCCAATCGAGCTAGGGAGACGCCGCCTCCATGCGTCGTCTTCACTACTGTCAGATCTAGAGGCAAACAACATGTTCCTGAAGCCTTGTATCGGCTCCTAATTGCAAGCCCTCGCGTGTAATAACCTGGCCCAATTAGGATGTGGCTTGTGGCCATGTAATGTGTGTATTTGATTAGAACCACATTGCTAATTTAGCAAGAGCGGAACCAATATATATATTAGGCACCCCTAAACCATACCAGTAGCGAGTTAGCCCTTTTACACAAAATTGGGATGAATGTGTAACTTAGCTAGTATGAATAAATGGGCTAACATGTCTGATGGTTGGGCTGTGTGGTTTTGAAATGTAGGGTGTTAACATGCTATCAGAGCCTATCTTCACAGTTTCTTGGGCGCAATCATGTTGCACATGGCATATGGGCCTTGCGGGGACATGGTATGCATATGGGCCAGACTTGTCATACGGACGTGCCAAAGACAGGATGTTCCCCATCATTTTGCGCAAGTGTGGGTATGTTACACCAACGGAAATATCGGGTCCTTTGGGGGATTATTACATTATGACCCAATTAGGATGTGGACTGTATGGCCTAACTTGATTAGTAACAACTTTCTATTTTAGCAAAAGTAAAACTAGCATATAAGGTTTATCCCTCCAACTATATCACTTACGGGTTTACCCTTTTATTCAAATGTGGAGACAAAAATGTAAGTGGGGTGGTATATGTAAGCGGACATGCCCGTCAGATGGACTGGCCTATGCAGTTCTAGAAGGTGGATTGCTACATGGCACGACCAGGACACCACTGTTGTCGCCTGTCTTACAGGGCAGAGCACAACTAGAAACAGCCTTTACTAGTTATCACGTCCCGACAAATCCATAATTATAAATCGTTATGTAATTGGAATAAAAAAATTAAATAAAAGACAAAAGAAAATCATCAAACATTAAAAATTGTAGAAGAAAATTTCATTTGTGCCTTGGAGTATTTTATTAAATTCTCCATAGTCTAAAAAGGCTAAATAAATTTTAATTTAATTTTCAGATCAATATAACTAATTTTAACCACAACAACCAAGTTCCAGTGAATTTTACAAAAGAAAAACTAAAAGGAAATCCCTTTCCTTCCCCCAGGCCGAAAGTAGCCCATCTCCTCCCTCTTCCTCTTTTCGGCCCGCTCTCTCCCTCCCACCCTTTCCCGTGAGCGTGCAGCCCAGCCGCGCTCTCCCGCTTGGGCCGCAGCCCAGCAGGCCGCTCTTCGCACGCGCGCCGTGCTCATGGGCCGGCCCATCCGAAGCTGAACCACGCGCACGCGCCTCCGAGCCGCTGACGCATGGGCCCCGCGCGTCAGCCGTCGTCCCCTACCTCCCGCACGCCGCCGCTGTGTACCGGGGAAAAAACCCTAGCCGCGCCGCCGCCATCACCGGCCTCCACATCGCCTCCCTTTCCAAATTGATGGAGGGGAAACAATCCATTCGATCCCGCGAATCCATTTTCCTCCATTTCTCCTTGATTTGCACATGAAATCGCTGGGATTTAATCCTGTTTTCTTCCCCCCTTTCTCCTCTCTCTCTCCGGTGAAGTTTCCGGCCATCGAATCCGCGACCATCCCTCCGCCCCATCGCCTATAAAAGGAATGGGAAGCAATTCAAGCCACGCTCTCGCACAAGAGAACGAGTATGTGCAATTGAAAGATATGTGATAGCTTCAATGCTTCATATATACCTCCAGATGTAAGCAAGAACTGCGAGAGTTGATGAGCACACGTATACCAGTGTGAGATGGATTAAAGGAATGCACATAGGAGACGAAAATTACATATATGGGATTAGGAGGCACAGCGAAAAAAATTAGTGCTGGGGTTTTTAATACTTCACCACCTTCTGAATATGATGTAGCAAATAGCCTTTTTGAGGATGCTATATATATGAGATGTGTTTTCCTTGGGTGAATATGATATGGACTTTGATTACCATGCAACTGTGTGATTGGAGCAAAAATAAATTTATGCAATTAAATTTATTGCATAAGACAAGCGGCAGAAGACAAGCGGCAGGTAGCGGCTTGAGGCAGTGGTGCGGTGTGACTGCGTCGTTGCTTTTCTATGTTGTCACCTTGTGGGACGAAAGTATTGGGAGTTGGGACTGGGGAGGGGGGATAGGAGGATGGATGTTTCTTGCTATGATTTTTTAGTTGACCTTATGTTTGTTGGGCCTATTTGGCCAAAATTTGGTCCTAATCGTGTTATTGGTTTAACCGAACTTAATTTAATGTCTAATCTCGAGACTAAGCTAATCGGTCTTTCACCTCCTAGAATTGATACAAAATTTCTTTTTTGTTTGGTCTCTCGGGCTAGTCTTTTTATACCCAATTCTAGCTACCAATGTAGCATAGAGTATACTAATGGAACAATAAGGTGAAGACACAACATATATGAACATATATGAAGTGACATAGTATTCTCATTCATTTGTTACGTATATAATAATTTCTTCATATTTTTAATATTCAAAACTATTAAATCGAAATTGTCGATGCGTGTACTCGACACGTAGGGATCCCGGGGACCCCTTTTTGGTTCGGCACAAGGGTGCGGTGTACCAAGGCCTGAGCTAAAGAGAAGAAGAAGGTGGGCAGGTGACAAGGCAAGCTAAACACACATGACACCAGGGTTTACCCTACTCCTGTTCTTGTCATTGATATTGTGGATGGAGGAGTACAATATTTGGTATGGTGATCTTTTTGCGCTACAATCAGAGTATTATATAACTCTTCGGCCTATTCCTTTTTCTTCTATTGTGATAGTGTTCTTCCTTGGGAAGGGCTGGAGCTGATGACTGAGACGAGCTGAGGGTTTCTGGGGTCGAACCGGCCTCCTCTTCTACGAAGGACCAGGGCCTACTTTTATAGGGCAAGGGGACACCACAGTAGTCCTGGGTTTTTCAACTCTACTGCTAACACTATGGGAGCGGCTCCCACTTTGTCTTGTCAGGGGTCACGCCCCGTTCCTGCCCACATTGCCACGTCGCAGGAGTTGGTGAATAAAAACAGACAGTGAGGCCATCATACTGCTGACGGGGGGTGTGGTCAACATACCTACCTCTAGTGGGTCCTACCTGTCGGCAGGCCACTGACTGGGTTAGGGGTGACGCCAAGCACCCAGCTCTCACCCTCTCTCCCATGCAACCGATCAACGCATTAAATGCGACGGTGACCGGGCGTGGCGAGAGGCGTGTGTCTGTGACTGCGCGGTCAACTTGTGGTCACAGGCTAAAGACTTTCTCCCCTCTTCCCTCGAAACGGGCGTAAAGGGTGATGATGAGGAGCTGGCAGTCGTGCCTCACATCACATTAAATACGACGGGGCAGGCGTCAGGCCTCTCTTCTGAACATTAAATGCGGTAGTTGGCGGTTGATCTTGTTCCCCGCACATCCCCCGGCAAAGAGAAGTGCGGGTAGGAAACGTAGAGGCGTGTCATGATCATACATGTGGCACACCGCATGCGAGTCTCTCATGCCGCGGGGGGTCAGGGTCGCCGCACCTTCTCCCGCGGCGTGTGGCCTCCCCGTAAGCCTCCGGACGCGCCCTCCTCAAGGGTGTGCCACGTGGCTTCGGGTGGCCCGAACCCCTTCTGCGGGGCGTGGCCTCCCCGCAGGCCTTCGGGCGTGCCACGTGGCCTCGGGTGGTCCGAACCCCTTCTATGTGGTGTGGCCTCCCTGCAGGCCTCTGGGCGCGCCCTCCTCGGGGGCATGCCACGTGGCCTTGTGTGGCCCGAATCCCCTTCTACAGGGGTTGGCCTCCTTGCCAAACCCCAGGCCCGACCCCTCTAGGGACGCACCACGTGGGTCTGAGTGACCATTATCCTTATGCCTAGGACCGAGGGGATCAGTCTGCCACAACCGCCTGGCCCCTATGTTGGGCAAGGCGTCGGGCTACCTCGACACCTCCCTCGGACGTGGAACTATAAGTGCCGAAATGAATTTTAGCCTCTTATAGGTACCCCACATCCATATCACCGACAGAAATGGACATACACTTATAAAAAAATAAGGTGAAGATTCCTTGTATTTTGGGTAAACATTTATGAAAAATATTTTTTCATTTATTTATATAGTATTGTAATATTTGCATAGCAAAGCACATGCATTTAGTTAGTATTAAAAGAACAAGCTTTGGCATTGTGGTCAACAAATCAGATTTATTTTGCGGTGGTTATTGTGCAGATGATGTTCCAGCTATGTCAGGTTCATTCAATTTACACCAAATGTTAACAAAAACAAAAGTAATTTTGGTGCTTTCAGCGAGAGTACAGTAGCATTAATTTTTCTCTCACCTACATGCATCTAAGCTGAATAGTACAAGTAAATACAGTAATATTAATTGACACTGCATATGTTAGTTTGCTCATATAAAATGAGACCAGATCGAAGGATCAGCAGAAAGAAAGATAAAAGGGCAAGTTTGATGTCTCCCAGCCGCTTGAAAAACGTTTTTTAAGTAGTGGTTGCGGTTCTTCTACATGTAAATCTCTATGGTTCAGAAAGTTAAGAGGACAAGAAAATACACTCGCATGTGTGTTTATCAGTGATGGAACCAGATGGTTAACAACATGCGTGTAGTTACTAGTTAGTAGTTACATATGTGGGATTGAGACGTGTCATGAACAAAACTAGAACGCAAAAAGGAGGAACTAGTTAGTAGTTACATATGCGTGATTGAGAGGTGTCATGCGAACGGATACGTAGCATCAGTAGCACCTGAGGTTCTGGGTTTGATTCTCCGTCGAAATGAATTTTCTAGGATTTAACGGCTTTTTACTTTCAATGGTAAGCGACGTACCCGTCAACAGCGAAGCGTCTGTGGTGACTTCGTCAATCTCAACAATTTACCGGCCCAGTCTTCGAACATGCTTATAGGGATAGGGTACGTGTATGCATTCATATGGATAAGTGTACGTACGTTGTGAATGTCTATAGTACTGTTTAATTTAAAAAAACGCAAAAAGGAGGAAGAATGGAGTTTATGCTGTGGTGGTTTACTAGTCATTAAACTGGCAGTAGGAAAATCTTTTTGTTTGCCTCGTTGCTATCAAGTGAGAGGCTGTCCTTCCTTCGCAATGAGACAAGAATCAACTTGCAGCTTGAGCAGGTAGGTGCTTGAAAATTGTGATGTTTCGGTTCATCCCGGACTCTTGAAACATGTCAGGGCATGGACTGTCTTCTGTGTTAGAACTGAGACAGTATTTTGTTTTCTTCCTTTGATACGTTCTTCCAATATTTCACTTTTTCATATGTATTTTCTGTTCACATTAATTGAGTAGTGAATTTCAACCCCGTTATCAAATTCAAATGGGATGTGCATTTCATTGATTATCAAAATGATGGGCTTATATGGAAAATTCATGCAAAGTCAACTTTTCGCCTCCCCGACCGTTGGAGTGGACCTGGAGTCCTGAACCAGAATGCGTCTCTAACTCTCTGTATCACTGCTTTCTCCCTAAACGAGTCCCGGTCTCTGACCCGATTGTACCTGATAACATTTTTTCCTTTAGGAAATTAGAAGTGCAATTGTTCCTTGAGAGTTCGACGAAATCCGGTCGAATTCTATGGAATTTCGGTGTTTTGACTCGAAACAGAAGTAGATCCCGAGTGAAATTTCAAATGGATTTCAAGATTATACGGTAAGTTTGACCAAATTTTAATTGAAATATGTCGAAATTTGTCATTACGCCAAGGGTCGGTATCTCCGTTAAATGTTACTCTCAACTGCAAAATGAAATTTGGTGCTTTGCTTTCAGCTAGAGTATAGTACTAGTAGTAATGGTTCTCTCAACTACATGCATTCAACCTCAATAGTACAACTTTATATGGAAATAATTCAGTAATATTGACAGTACGACATATGTTACTTTGCTCATATAAAAGGAGCGACCAGATCGACGGAGAGGCAGGAAGAGAGATAAACGGGCAAGTGCCCCCCAAAGGAGAGTATTTGCAGTTCTTGCACATGTAAATTACTAGGGATCGGAAAGTTAGAGAACAAGAAAATACTTAGCATGCGTGTAGTTACATATATGGGATTGGGAGATTTCACGAATAAAATTAACAATCTCTAAAATAAAGGTTTAGGATAACGGAAAGCAGATAGGAGGAAGCATGGAACTAAACTATCATTTATTTGCCACATGACGGCCGGTTGCCTTCTTGCAACGGAGCGGAGACTCGAATGATGACCCCTGTCATTGGTTCCCTTTGCTGGCCTCATCGGAATGCTTTTCCTTTCACTGATATGACCTAAAAAAATCCAAAGCCAATTCAGCTGATTCACTTATGTTGGTTACTGTTTATGCTGTTTTAATTATAAGGCCACGTTTAGTTCTCAAGATTTTTTGGGACTAGATATCAACATCAGACATTTAACCAGATGTCGGGAGGGTTTTTAGACATGAATGAAAAAACTAATTTCACCGCTATCCTGTAAACCACGAGACGAATTTTTTGAGCCTAATTAATCTGTCATTAACACATGTTGGTTACTGTAAGACTTATGGCTAATCATAACATAATTAGTCTCAAAAGATTCATCTCGTCGTTTACAACCTAACTGTGCAATTAGTTTTACTTTTTATCTATATTTAATGCTCTATATAGGAGTTTAAAGATTTGGGAAAATTTTTTTGAATCTAAACGGGACCTAAGTTGATCTTCTATGGCCGTGTACTTTGTAGCATAAAGTGAGTTATGACCTAGGATTAGATAGAGACATGTTGGATCATAACTTTAATTGTCACGTAATTACACAATATATTGAGGGCCCATTAACTTTGGCTGAAATTTACATACCAACCGATAGGCTTAGGATTAAGCTGAACCCTCCAACAGTTATGGCCTAATTTGCGATGTTTACATGCGATGTTTGAAGCAAGTCAGGTGAATTGTTCCTACTGTTACTACACGCACGTGAGTTATTGCTGATTAAAGGGAACCATATGTTCTTCCGTATCAAAACTTAGTTAATATTTTGTTTTCTTCATTTTCCCCATTTTCTTCCCCAGACGTGTTGTTAATTTTCTGTTCATCTAAAATTGCGTTATCAAATTCAAATGAGCTGAGCATTTACCTAATTATGCAAATGTTGAAGGGCTAACTTGCAAACTTCAGGCCCAAGTCAACTTTTCGCCTCCCCGACCGTTGGACTGTCAGTGTGCGTCTCTCTGTTGTCCATAAACGGATCCGGGTCTGACCCGATTGTACTCGATAACAAATTCTTTAGGGTATCATTAAATGCAATATTCTTAGATAATGAATTAAAACCCGGCATCTACATAAAAAACTGGATGTACACAGCCTATTTGATGCATTGGTTGCTTGAGACCAATCACAAATTACTAGTAGAATCCAAAACTAGATGTACATAGCCTATTAGATGCAATTGTTGCTTGAGACCAATCGCAAATTTGAAAATGTTTATGTATGCAGTGCAAGCATACATTCATCGGTGAGTAACGGTATGGAAAATCTGAGCCGTCCAAGTAACAAATTATTGATTATGTTTAGTAGTAAGGAATTAATTAGCGTGTGACTATACATGCATGACTGTGATTTGCCACCAAATTTCACCAAACGAGGTTCACATTCATGTGTACTTTTGTCTTTACACTATAATATGCCACTTATTAAATTCCATAGAAACATTTTCCACATTAAAATAGTTAAACATTGCCATAATACTCCTTAAGCTTTCAACTTAACTATGGCAATCAAATGTGCCAATAACTCAAAATTTCCACAAATTTCACCTCCACATCAAACAAAACTTTAATGGCCAAGAGAAGCAAAAACTTGATCAAAAAAAGAATTCCTTGAAATCAATGCTCACAAGAAAACAATCCTTGAAAACAAACCCTAACGCCGCCCCCCCCCCACCCCCAAAAAAAACTCTTAAACTAATTGCTGATCGTTTCGCCTTCAGCTCAAATGTCAGATAACAAAACGACACATAGACACTCAGAAAACTTTTTTATGCGTTAAACCCCAGATTAATTTCCAAATTTTAAATCTGAGAAGCTACACGACGAGTCCCACAACTGAGGAAGTAGAGTAATAATACGGATCTATGCACTTTACCCCCTGGAAAAACTCATATTCACGATTAAGCCCCCACACCCCACGTCTGCAGCAGCCCAACCGCTCTCTTCCCCTTCCGACCGCCATCGCCATTCGAAAACCAACCCCTCTTCCGCCCCAACAAAAACCATCCCCCTCTCTCCACCCCCGATCCACTCCTCCTCTCCCCGATCCACCCTCCCCCGAATCTCCCCCTCCCTCGCAGGATCCCGCCGGTGGTCGCGCCGCCAGAATTGGTGCCGGTTCGCCCGCTCTCTGTTCGTTGATGATGGCGCCGGAAGCGGAAGGGGTTTCTGCGGTGGAGGATTTGGAGAGGATGCGCGCGTGGGAGAGGGACTTGGATGTTGTGACGCGCAGAGCCGAGGAGGAAGGTGAGTTCTTGCGCGCATTTTCGCGGATCACGCTGATTGTGGTGGGGTGCAGGGGTGCTCTGCTGTTCTTGGCTGGCAATTTGGGTTGAGTTTTTGGGGGGTTTTGATGGGATAGATCGTGTAGCCGAAATGGATGATTGAACTGGGAGGATCTTTGTATTGGGTAGTTTGATGGTTTGATTTTGACGTTTCAACTTTTGATCAGATGTTCAGATGCAGTTTAGTATTGACTCTGGTTTTCAAATTTTATTGGTGTGATCTGGGTTGGAGATTTGGTTGGGTAGTGGTCATTAAAGCTTTCATTTAATAGCTTCGTTTGAAATTGAACTCACTGTCGTGTCGGTTTCACGTGGGGAGAGGGGTTTATACTTTATGCCTTTCTTGGTTCAGAGTTAGGAAATGGTAGCTGTACTGTACCAGTGTACCTTGATGTGTCCACATTGTGATAACTATGTAGTTCTGTGATGATTTGTTAAACATATTATCATAATTTAGTAGTAAGCAATTTCTGAGTATAAGTAAGACTGAAATTTTTGCAGTTTTTATGAAACATCGTGTCATAATTTTGTGGAAAGCAAATTGTGTGATGAATAAACCTTGATCTGAATTGTTATTGTCAAAGTCCAAGAGCATAGTTAGAGAGACTCTTTGCATTTTTTATAATAGTAGTAGTCAATGTGCGCTAATGGTTACTGGGTTGACATGTACAGCAATGAGAAGGCATGATGCGGCCAGTTGGTTGCGAAGAACGGTTGGAGTTGTGTGTGCAAGAGACCTACCAGATGAACCCTCTGAGGAGGAATTCCGGCTTGGACTGAGAAATGGAATTGTTCTTTGCAATGCTCTGAACAAGATTCAGCCTGGTGCCATACCTAAGGTTGCACTTCTCGCATTGAAAGTTTCAAGTTTATTCAGATGCCACACATGCTAATATGTGACGCCATTTGTGTTGGCAATCTTAAAATGTGTCCAGGTTGTCCAAGCCCAGTCAGATGCTGCTGGCCCTTCGGATGGCTCAGCTCTGTGTGCATATCAGTACTTCGAGAATCTGCGGAACTTTCTTGTTTCTGTAGAACATTTAGGGCTTCCTACATTTGAGGTGTCTGATTTAGAAAAGGTAATTTGCCTAGCTGCTTTCGAGAGTTCATGCCTCAAGCCACCTTTTCAGCATAGAGGATTGATATTATTTATATAGATTTACATCATCATTTGTAATACTGCCTTCACCTTCAGTCACAAATATTTGTCATTTTGGACAAGCATCTGGTCAAACATTCAAATTCTTAAATCTTTATATTGGATAAACTAAGATGATTTCTCAAAACTAGTTTCATAATATTATAACTCTGATGGGTGTTCAATACAAACTAGTGCTCAAAGCTGCATTTAGAAGACCATATCTTCGTGCAAAATGAGACGTATTTATAACTAGAGGAAGAGAATTTGAAATGAATGTTGCCTTTGCAGATTTTGATACATGGGTTACTTGACAATATTTGATGTATTTGACCTGCCAATTCAATTGTAGGGTGGCAAAGGTGTTCGGGTTGTGGATTGTGTTCTTGCTTTGAAGTCACTCAGTGAAAGTAATAAATTAGGGAGACAAGCTTCATGTAAAGATGGTGGTAGAAAGTACTTTATACTAAAGAATACCGATGCTTTTATGAACAAGATATTGAAAGGGCACTCAGTACAGGCAATCCAGAATGAGTTTTTAGAGGGGCAAAACGTAGCTACCAATGAGACGGTAAGAATTATAATTTGGTCCCATTTTTTTGGCACAACATTGCTTGTACTTTGTAATGACCTTTGCCTTCTCGTTTGCAGACTACTTCGGACTCCCTTAGCATTCTTTTGCGTACAGTACTATTAGATAAGAAACCGGAGGAAGTCCCATTGGTGAGCCTATCTTGCTTAAAGCATATGCATTGTGATTGGTTGACATAGATAATATTAACAACTATTCTCTAATTTGCACAGATTGTTGAATCACTTCTAACCAAAATTATTCAGGAATATGAGCATCGCATTGCAAACCAGCACATGGTGAGTTCTATTCGACTACAGATATGCTATGTTTCTTTTGTTAGGTTTAAAAAATGAAATTTATCCAAATTGGCGTTCCAAAGTTAGTTAGTAATAGAACTTGATGATTTTCTGTTATTATTAACCTTTATGGTTCGAATATGCTAACCATAAAGCTACACTAATTTTGGTGAGGAAACATCTCAGGTTAAACATGTGTGGGATTGTGAAAGTGATATGTCATGTTCCAGAGTATATACACCATCAGAAGCTGAAAGTGTTTCTACTTGTGACCAGATGAAGGTATTTTGTTTATTCTTAATCTGTGATAATTGGATATGTATGCAGTAATTATTCGTTTTTTTAATTAATATAGTTTCCCAATGGACGAATTTTTTGTACATTAATAAATGATATTTGCAATGGTATACATAAAGATGGATGAGAGGGAGCAAAAATATGACAGCCATGGTATTGTGAATGGTGATGGTGGAGCTAAACACTTCCACTTCCCATTAGAGGCATTAACAAATTTTGCTCAGCAGCACAAACAGATTCAGGTATTACTTTATTCCCTACTCATTATTAAATTTTGACTGACCTGCACTTCCATCAATCTTATTTCTAAATTCTAACAGTTTATACTACCACAGGAATTGAAAGATGCTCTTTCTTTCATCAAGTCTGGCATGGAACAAATGAGATTACAATACTCTCAAGAATTTACTAAACTTGGTGACTTATAACTATATTTTGCACTTATACCTTTATGCCACTTAAGTATTTAATATATTTCATACTTTTACGATGTTCTAACAGGTATACATTTGTACACGATCTCCAATGCCGCTTCTGGCTACCATAAAGTTCTTGAGGAAAACCGTAAATTATACAACCAAATACAGGACCTTAAAGGTATAATTTTAGTGTTGAGGGAACAATATGGCCTTGACTGTTGTTTATGATAGTTTCTAAATATGTATTTCTTCTCTCATTAGGGAATATTAGAGTATATTGTCGAGTGAGACCTTTTCTGCCTGGGCAAATAAGTTTATCAAGTAGTGTTGCCGGGACGGAAGAAAGAACCATCACAATAATCACTCCCACAAAATATGGGAAAGATGGACGCAAATCTTTCAGTTTCAACAGGGTCTTTGGTCCAGCATCCACTCAAGGTTGAACGTAATTATAAGTTGCTCTAGATTGCATTTTTTTTTCAAATAACTTGATTTAGATGGAACGCTGAAGCTTTGCATTTGTCCTTTTGTTAATGCAGAAGAGGTCTTTTCAGATATGCAGCCTTTGATCCGTTCAGTCCTGGATGGTTTCAACGTATGCATATTTGCATATGGCCAAACTGGATCAGGGAAGACTTTTACCATGGTAATGAGATGCACTTGAAAGTATTGTTTCATTAAATTTATGATTACCTTTATCAAACGCTTATAACCACATGGATTTTGTGCAGAGTGGACCAAAAGTGTTGACAGAGGAAAGCCTCGGTGTTAACTATAGAGCACTAAACGACTTATTTAATATTCAAGCGCAGAGAAAGGGGACAATTGATTATGAAATTTCAGTGCAGATGATTGAGATCTACAATGAGCAAGTGAGGGATCTCCTTCAGGATGGTGGAAACAGGAGATATCCTTTGCCATTGAATTGTGTTTTAATTTACCAGTTTTCTATTTTTTAAGCAGTTTATAAACTTTCTGCTGTTCTCTTTTTTATCTTGTAACTTTGAAGCATATTTTGGATCTCCTTAACATCGATCTACATTAGAAATAAGAAATACTTCACAGAAAGGACTTGCTGTTCCAGATGCAAGCATAGTTCCTGTCACATGTACGGCTGATGTTGTTGAACTGATGAATCAAGGCCAGAAGAATCGTGCAGTGGGTTCAACAGCCATCAATGATCGAAGTAGCCGTTCTCATAGGTGTGCAATTGTTTCATACTGAGAGGTTCCAGAAAATTTCATATTTTAGCTCTATACTTACATGGCTAAGGAATCTACATGCAGCTGCTTGTCTGTTCATGTCCAAGGAAAAGATTTAACATCTGGGACAATTTTGAGAGGTTGCATGCATCTTGTGGATCTAGCTGGAAGTGAAAGAGTTGAAAAATCTGAGGTTGTAGGAGATAGGCTGAAGGAAGCACAGTACATAAACAAGTCACTTTCTGCATTAGGAGATGTGATTGCATCTCTTGCACAGAAAAACTCGCACGTGCCCTACCGAAACAGCAAGCTCACCCAGCTTTTGCAAGATTCTCTAGGTACCCTAAGAAGTTAAAATCCTAACATTTCAATTCGTTACTACATATATCCATAAGATAATTATTTTTATTGCAATGCCAGGAGGACAAGCAAAAACACTGATGTTTGTTCACATAAGCCCGGAACTAGATGCTGTTGGTGAGACAGTAAGCACTTTGAAATTTGCTGAACGAGTTGCTTCAGTTGAGCTTGGTGCAGCAAAAGCAAATAAAGAAGGCGGTGAGGTTAGAGAACTCAAAGAACAGGTGTTCACTTACTCCTGATTGCTCATTTCTATTAACTATCTACATGTGGTACTTCTCTTTAGATATATATAATCTTCATTTTCTCTGCTCTTGTTTCAGATTGCTAGCCTCAAGGCAGCATTGGCTAGAAAGGAAGGAGAACCAGAAAACTTTCAAAGCATACAATCAAGCCCTGACATGTATAGAATTAAAAGAGGCAATGCAATACCTGCCTTTCCTAAAAATAGACAGCCAATGGAAGAAGTTGGAAATCTAGAGGTATAAACTGCTCCTGTAGACAAGATCAGCTCTTTTTCTTGGAAATCACAAAATTATTTACTTTTCATTCTGAAGCTTTTTTTTTAGTGTTAGTTATGATTCCAATCAATGTATTTGGTAGGAATATAACCTACCAAATATTCTAAAGAGAGACTGGACATTTATGCATTTCTACATCAAGTTCAGTAGTATAATTTATTTTGTGAATGGTCTGAACAACCTGAAAACTGACCAAAGGGTAGTACATTTTCATGTTGAGAATACTTATGCTATCTTCAGTAGATTTTTTTTCCTTTAAATCTTTTCAGAAGAAAAGTAATAGTGTTCATTTAATGAATATTCTACTTCTTTCTGTAAAAGGTCTGGAACAATGCCACTCCAATGCAAAAGAAGGCCATCTTTGATATTTCTGATATCCTCAGTGAGAACGACTCATCCAACTTGGCTGAAAATTGCAATGGTATTCAGAAGACTGATAGGGTGGCTGTTCGTAATGACCAATTTGAGGATGGCAATTCCTTTCTAGAGCTGGAGCCTAATGCAATGCAGCTTCCAACTTTTTTCTATCAAAGACATAATCCTGGCAAGCAAAGGTACAGGAATGAACCAGTAGAAACTGATCACTCAGATAGCTTTGACGCTACTACAAGCTGCTCTTCAGACCAAGAAATGTTGTTCTTAACCAGTAACCTCAAAGCCAATGGTATTGCAAGAAAATTCGCCTTTACTCCAAAGAAGCCTCAAATAAAGAATACAAAAGTTACAGCAATGAGGTAAGTTCAATATATGTTTTATATTTTCTATGAAAATTGTGTGCACTAAATTGCATTAACCTGTTATGCTGGTTTGAATTTACTCAGAAATCCAAACCCTGCAATGAAGTCGCCAATGTCAGAGAAAAAGTTGCAAACACCAATCAGGAACAGCCGGCAGCTACCTTTCAGCACTATGGGTGGAAGAACTCCAAATGGAAAAATTAACACTCCAAAGTAATCAACTTGTACGAATGTGTATCTTACTATGCCATCTTCCTCAGAGCAAAGGGGAGATCAACAGGAAACTAAAAGAAGGGTATTTCTGAAACCCTTTTATAAGGATAGTGGATTGATTCAATCTGATGGACAAAAGAGCTTAAGACATCAAAGATAGAGTTAACAGATAAGGCCACCAAGAGGACAGAGACTGTAAACCTTTTGGAATTTTTAGATTTGAGGTCAGTACATATATCACTGAGAAATTACGGTTGTATTGTATGTACATTAGCCTGTAATAGATGCCCATCACGTGTCATTACAACAAAGAAAAGTTCAATGGCAAGTTTGTAACATTTATCATGTTAAATTGTCAAATTCAGGCCAATTACATTTTCTTTCATTGCATCATAGAGGTGGCCTTTCTTAAAAGAAATTTTTTCAAAAGGATCGATTCGAGCAAAATAGCAAGACATTACATGCTTTTCTTACATGTTCTAAGATTCACAGATAACCAAAAGGCCATTACATGTTCTAAGATTCACAAATAACCAAGAGGTCAGAATCTCACCTGGACAATACTACTTATACCGACTCAAGTACAAACAGGCTCCACTATGTACAGACTACATACACCTAACCATTTGACAAAATCATTAGTTTCAATTGACCAGATGTCTCCAGGGCATCTGCAGCAACACCTGGATGGATCTTTGATCTAAAATTTTACAACCTGTTTTCCTAGGCTTATATTATTGGTACAAGCCTTGGCCTAGCTGGGGGGCGATGCGAAGCCTTTCTCGATGCTCTGGAGAGCCTCCCCACAGATGCCAGCTTCAATGCTGCCCTGATCTTGACCCACTTGCGTGGTGACAGTGGCACTGCAACTCCTTCATTGCCAGAAAACTGAGAAACAAAATTCTGTATGAGTTGATCACATGAGCTGGAATCAAAGCTGTTCGTTCTTGAGGGCAGAAATCGGGTGGCAACTTGAAGTGAGCTTTGGTCATTGCTTACTAGGTTTAGCTGGTTACCAAAATTCTCGCCTGCAGATGGCACCACAATAAGTGAGCATCACGATGAGTGTATTACTTGTACAGAAAAAAAATAAGTTTCAGGGTAATTACTGTTGCTTGGAAGCAAGAAGTGAGGTTGCATCAAATCCATGACTTCATCCGTATGGAAAAAACTATCTTGAGAAAAGGGCTGAAGGCACAAATACAAAATGGATTAGTTTAGTTCAACAAAGAGCATAAGTAATGTCAAAAATTCACTCTTCGATTTCAGTCTACACAAAAGCCAAAGAATTTTTATAAAAAGTACTGACCTTGTATAATTGTTCAGGCGAATGAGATCGCTCATTGTGTTCACGCTGACCAATATGTGTGGTAATCTGATCAGCCTGGATATTGCTATGAGCAGAGCATGCATCGGTGTCTGGATAAAAACATGCTGTTTCGGTATTAGGTATAGACAATGGTGTGATTCTTGGTCTGGGTAAGAAGTTTTCTTGGTTTGAATGATGTGTGATAGCATTGTATTGATGGCTAAACTGCACATTGGAGGTTTGACCTTGCACAAATCTTGACCTATCCAATGAAGCCTGTTTGAAAATTTATAACACTGTCTTAGAACATGCCTATGTGTTTTATTATGTGCTAATTTTTATATTTCAAGAATCTTCCTTACATTAGAGGCTTCTTTGAATGACGAAAAATTCTCTGTTGATTCAAATGGTTGACCAGCCAGAGCTGAATTGTATTGACCTGTAAACAGTTGACATCGGTGACCAAAAATCCCAAAGAATAATTATTGCTGGTGATTGAAATTCTCAGAACAAGATATTACCACAAGTTGGGATCTGCTGGTTTGAAATAAAATTAGTCAATACGGAAGCACCCCCACCATGGAACCTATGTAGTGGTACAGGATAATTGTTAACCATCTTATGGTCAAATTGAATACCATTCATATTCTCATAAGCCAGTTGCTTCATTATTTCAACTGCATTCTGTGAACAAAAAACAGCAAATCATTAGAATAATAGAGGGAAAATCTCCTATTGGAGCAAGTAAGGAAACAATACCTTCTCTACTTGGTTGAGCTCATTTATGGGCTTGTAAGAATCACCGAACTTGACCCCAACAAGCTGATATATTGCATCAAAGAAAAGTCCCATGTTGTTGTCCTTTGCTTCATACAAACAAAGATTGTCACCGACTTCACATGTCATGGCATGGCTTATGATGGTTTTCCAAGCTGCCTGTGACATCTTGGTGAAATTCTATAGACAAAAGCCAAAGATCTTCTGTCAGTCTATATTATCAGGTGCTTGTTTTATGGAAACATCATCTGAAATGTAATGTTTAAGGAAATTCATAAAGCCTCTACCTGAATAAGCTTTTTTTCGTCCGTAAAATAAGACTGTAAGAACTTCTGCACAGAATCAACTCCACTCTTTGTCAAGGCCTGGTGATGAGCGCCATTGCGACCAATCTTTTCCAAACGCCAAACTTCATCATCCAACATTGGCGGGTAGTGCTTTTCGAATCCTGAAAAAGAGAGTGAGATGCATATTAGTCTCAGCTATACGAACCAAACACATTTCTGAAGAACCAAACAATCTGAATATCTGGAAATGGCATACCCTCCACCCTGCGCTCCTTTACGCGAAAAGGTTCAGTGATTCCTTCAAGAACCCTATCTTCAGAACTATTATTTAGCCTCAACCCCAGCCTGAACTTCTTAGTGCTAGTGAAGCTCGAGTTATCAGTGAAGGTTGCATTTTCAAGGAAAGCCTCCCCTCCATTGAGCTTCAGTATCAGATTGCCGGTGAGAAGTTGTGCGCTTTTCTCTCGCCCACATACTATGTGCTTGCTGAAGTCCTCAGGTGTCCATTGTTCCTCATTTTTAGCATTAAAGTTGCCATGGAGGACTACAACTTCAACCTTAGCAGAAGAAAGATGACCAAACCTGACAATACGCATCTGATTGTTTTCAAATCTTTCAACTATAGCCACCTTAAGAGCTGGTCCATCCTTGGCTTCTAATTTCATCAGTGTGTAAACAGGCTTTAGACCATTCAGGAACATGAGTTGATATCTTGGACGCTGATTATAGCCTACTAGCAGTCTACAGATGAAAGAACCAAATTTACATTAGAACTATCTAGGAGCAGAGAAGGTAAACATCCATTTCTATAATAATATCAAATTAGGTTGTCATGATAACGCAAGGCTAATACATCTCAATTCTCACCTTGGAGGTGCTGGTGCGCTGACTCGTCTGAAAATTGCTTTCTCAACTTCTTCTGAAACCTGAAAATGCACAAATTTCAGGTTAGGGAACAGGAAAAACTTCTAAATTCCAAGTTGAAATCAACAAGAATATCTGATAAAATCCACATGCTCTTCTTTAATTGGTATGAACCCTAACAATCTAGATATCTTCCTCTGACTGTTGCATACAATCCTTAACAAATTGCACAATTGACTCTTCATAACTCGAATCAGATCAGATTCATGTGCTAAGAATCCCTTGGGAAAAAAGGGAAAAAAGATTGATTTTTTTTACCATTCTCTGAACCAAACAAACATGTATGTAACTGACAGAAAGAAAAGGCAACAAGTAGGATAAAATCCTTACCACTTTCTGAACCATTTTTCCAAAGAAAGGGAGGAACATGCCCATGAACTCCTCCCCCATGAATTCTCTAAACCCAAACACCCCCTCCATGCTCCTCCTCTTCCTCACCTTCAGCTCCCTGCAACCAACCCAACAAAACCATCCATGAATCTCCAAATCCCCAATCAATCTACAAACCAAACAGATCACAAACAACACTGGGGTTGACTCGAAACCCAAGAACACTCACAGGACAAGCGACCGCCACCGCCTGCGAGGACGGGACAGCTCGCCGCCGGCTGCATCGTCGGAGGACCAGGAG
Source organism: Leersia perrieri (assembly GCA_000325765.3). Classification (NCBI taxonomy): domain Eukaryota; kingdom Viridiplantae; phylum Streptophyta; class Magnoliopsida; order Poales; family Poaceae; genus Leersia; species Leersia perrieri. The sequence goes on from CM002479.1 coordinate 13,402,523, forward strand.
AGGAGCCTCGTGGAAGGAGCCATTGGGGGAGAAAGCAATGGAGAAGAGGCATGGCTGCGGTGTAATATAGAGACGGAGGAGGAGAATGGAGGGAAATGTCGCGGAACGAGCTGGGAATGTTCCTTTTGAGCAGAGCTTCACTGTTTACTGTTTTGAATAGGGCAAGTTGGGTGTTTTGAGTTTCTGTATGACTTTGATGGCTGGCTTTGTTGTGATTGTCAATGGGTTTTTTGTTTGATTTGATCATTCTGTTCTTGTTTTCTGGTTTTTTTATAGTAATTTTCAGGTTGAGATGTCCAAAGGTACAGCTTAGAAAGCACCGAATTGTTGCTCTTTTATTTTGTGGATATACATAATTGATTCTACTATCTTTTTCTCTCGAATTAAACCCATATGTTTATGAAAAAAATTCCTATAAAAATGATAGTGACATCTATCTCTCCACCACTTCTCATGTTTAAAATCTGTCTGCCTTCTGAGGAAAAAAAAATGACATATTTGAGCTTGCAAATATTCCTCCGTTCCTTAATATATATATATATATATATATATATATATATATATATATATATATATATGATGCAGTTGATTTTCCCCTCAAATTTTGAACACAAGTATTGGTTCAATTACTTAGTTAAAGTATAGTGAAAAAAGTACCACTAAATATGTCATCAAAAATGATTATAAGCATTCCTAGTATGTTTGTCAATTTTTGCAAATATTTCTAGAGAAGACGAATGATGCAACGAATTTTCAAAAGTCAATTATGTCATATATTTAAAAACGATGGTATTAATATTATAGTTTTTAAGTAAAAAGCTTTGTGTTAAAGATGTTTACAAAATCTGTTATAATAAATATTTATTCAATACTCCTTCCATTTCATAATGTAAGGGTTTTGATTTTTTTTGCTCGTAAAGTTTGATCATTCGTCTTATTTAAAAAATTATGGAATTATCAGATTATGACTTAATTCATTACTAAAAGTATTTTAAGGACAACTTATTATTTTTTATATTTTTATTAAATTTTTAAATAACACGAATGGTTAAAAGTTAAAAGCAAACAAGTCAAAACATTTATATTATGAAACGGAGGTAATAGCATTAACAGCTTTATGGTTTTCCGTCCACTGTCTATATCGATAGCACATATCCAAGTAAAAAAAAAGTCATAGATAATCAATTTTAAAGTTTTATGTCAGAGACAATGGTCCTACTTGGGGAATATTTGGACCTACCGCTACTCCCAAAATCTCCAGATCTCGCAAATTCTTGTCTAGATTCTGAGACTCAAATCAATTGTTGCATAATCCAGAAAATGAGCCAGCGACCTAGCTAGATTCTAGAATTAAAAACTGAACTAGTAAAACTTCTCTCCGATTCTTATACCAATTAGAGACTCATCAGCTGCGAATTTCTAGCCAGAACCATTATAATAACACCCATGCGTGCCAACAAAACAATTCATTTCAAAGCTTGAGATGTTTTACATAAGACTAGTTCCAATTTCGAAAGTTTGCTCTTGTCCGTTCTATTGATGCATATCCACTTCATCATCTAGGCTGCATCATAGGAAGAAGAGGCGAAGCTGCAGCCTGCAGAAAATGGAGAGAACGATTTACGTCGACTCCGACGACGACGGTGACGATCTGGCCAGCTGATGATTGACTTCGGATTTTGGATTAGTATCTGTCCTTAGCTTGATTTGTTCCTCGTTTAGTCCCTTAATTTGACGTTGACAAAGCACATTCGCACCGCTCTTACCAGCCAACCACGTAGGCAAGACAGTGCTCCTGTATAAATGCATTTTTGTCGGCAAAACTAATATATCATCTTGTACTTGAATGACAGAATGTGAGAGAGAGAGAGAGACGATGGTTTTTTTTTTTTGAGCCTTCTCATATCATTTTGATAAGTGAGAGGAACAATTAATTCCTTTTTAAGGCCTTTTCGTTAGTAAAGCGTCTCGATGGGATTACGGAGATGAATATAGAGCTAAAGCCTTAATTAATAGCCCTGGTTTCGTTCCTCTTCCTTTGAATTTATAGACATGGACGATTCTATACCTTTCACTTCTATACATATGTTTTTTTTTTGATAAACTTCTATACATATGTTTGAGTTTATGCTTGTTACCTGGAAGAAAAAGCTAAACGATCATAGCATAAATACTTCTAATTTTTAAATAGATACTTATAATATATTCATGTATTTTTAAAATTTTATCTTGTATTTAATCTACTTATATTAATTTGCTTCATTCTACCGGCACCCCCTAAATTTTGGTTTTGTGTTCGCCACTGCTTATGGATATGGATTATGCTACCATGGTTCTCAATGTAGTACGATTACAATATACAATAATTTATCCCTATAACAATCGTCCAAAATGTATCAATCATCTATGGAGAACAGAATTTAACTGTTTCAAGATTACCGTGACTATTGAAAGATAACTTCTTTATTCTGTGCATAAACAACTGGCATTTTCCTCTCTTTTCATTCTTTTTTAAAAAACAAGCTCTTGCTGAGTGATATCAATTACTCAGCATATACATTCTTGCTGGGAATCTTCCCGGAAGAATCAAGTGTGAGTAGCCAGTTAGCTACTTAGCTGTAAGTGTATATATATATACTGCTATCACTTCAGAGTTTTCTCGGAAGATTCCGTTTAACTGTAAACTGTCATGAAGGTCGTGAGCAGAGTAGTTGAGAACTTGAGAGTTTACAGTTAAACAGAATCTCTGAACTTTCCTGGATGGTTCTTCGCTTTCACAAGCTCAGGATGTCTAGCTTAGGAACATTTTGTTGCTACACCTGTAGCAGGAAAAAAATGACAGTAAAATGTTATGTACGACACAAAAACATGCCCTTCGGCCTTCCGCTTTCAAGATTCTCGAAGATAAATCATAAGCAATAAAAAAACAATGTACCAAGTTATTTTTGGTTAAGAGGGTCAATTATTTTAAATGGAGACAAATATTATTTTAGAGAAAGCATACGACCGTAAAACCCACCAAATGCAGAAAAAACATAAACAAAAAGAAGTCTTGAAATGGAGGGCAGAAGCCAACATAGATCCATCATCCGCTATAAGAAAGTGAAAGGGTGACACCTGAGAGATGCCACAAATATATATAATTAATATAACTCGAAAATAAACTAATCATCTCATCATCTCTTCTCAGAAAATAGTTTTCCAAAAAAGACTTCCAACGGCAAAAACAGGAGAAGGTAAAATTTTCTTTTAAGAAACCGAAAATCCAAAAGGCTCTTCGTTTTCGACCTCTTCTCGCATTCAGCCCATCCCCCTCTTCCATTTTCGGGCTGAACATGTGCACTTTTGTGGGCTCCATTTTTCTAGATTGGCCTTTTAATATTTCAAAGTGGGCCACAACCCCACGAAAGAAAATTCCAGTGGTGGCCTGCTAGGAAAGCCAGGCCCTGGGCCTTTAAGGCTGAAACATGCATTTTTTGTCTTTCTTTTAAACTAGTTTTTGGAATTCGTTCAAACTTATTTGCAGAAATTTTAGTGCTGAATATGACTATATGCAAAGTTTTTTCTGGACCGGGCCAAAAACGTTTGGGTTTTAGGTTGGCCTGGGAAAGAGAAAGTAGACTAGTTGCACGTGGGCTTCGAAAAAAAAGGCCCAGTAAGAAAAAAGATTTGTTTGCTGGGTGTTTTCGGTATGTTCACACGTTCAAAACGTGCGCCAGACACTTGTGTAAAGAAGCCCACACGGTTCGGTCTGTCTAACGCCATATCTGGACTAACAATATTTTTTTAATTTAGTTACAAATACCATGTTTAATACATCATGAAACACAGACTTTTCTAGATAATAGAAATAATTTCTTTAATAAATGAAAATACACATGGCCTCTGAATCTACAAAGGATAAACCTAGCCAAAATAGAGAAAAAACCTTAAGACGGATGAGGATATATAAAGTTGTCCTGCGGCAATAAAAAGGAGAGCTATACACCTACTCCTTAATAACGCTTTCAAGAAGAAACCGTCAGCCACTATCATCTGAAATCACATCAAGACTTTTTATAGTTGGAAATACCATGTTTAATACATCATGAAACACAGACTAATAATTGAGGACCATCAATTTGCAATTAGTTTGTACTACCATTATCGTTTAAATCTAAATAAGTTCAACCAACAGTATAGAGACTGAGTGTATTACTTCAAAAGAACTAGTAAAAACGAAGAAATGGGTCAGGGAGTGAATATACCACCACCAACCAGAACAAGTAAAAACGAAGAAACACCATCAACCCCACAAGTACAAAGCTACACGAGGAAGAAGGACTACTCCCATCCCAAAACAAAACTATTTTTACACAGATTGGACACATTGTGGATTAAGGCTGTGTTCCTTTGTGTCCAAAAGAGCAAAATGTCCACTGGCTACAGTGCTTTTCCTCCTTGACACGCTTCCCGAACTACTAAACGGTATATTTTTTAGAAAAATTTTCTATACAAAATTTGTTTAAAAAATCAAATTAATCCATTTTCAAGTTTAAAATAACTAATACTTAATTAATCATATACAATGATATTTCTCGTTTTACGTGTAACACTATTTTTTTTCCACTATTCCTACCTATCACAAATGAACGCACCCTAATAAATCTGGACATAGTTATTCTTAGATGTGTCACGTCATATAGAAATAACTATATATTTTCTAGTATAGAGGTAATAGTCAACTAATCGACCCTACTTGTCTTTAAGGGGAAAACAGATCCATAAAAAATCAGATCTTGGCATTTTTCTTGGCACTACCACAGAGGTTCGTTGGTAACAAACCTCTTTTGGAGCAGGTAAGCTAGCTATAAGCATGTGTACAAAAAAATTAGTAAAACAAAAAGGGAAGAGAGAAGCGGGCTACATATTTTTAAGCGAGATGTAGCATAAACCTCATTGCAACAAAATTAAGGTGACTACGGGTCATTTTGGTTTGAAGCCAAAATATACCTACCAAAAAATTGGCACTTTAAATAGTGTTTTGATAGTGTTTGGTTTGCTACCAAAATCATGCCAACAAGACACAAAACTTGCCTAAACTATTGGCAACACCAAAATTTGCCAAAGGTTTGGCATTGCCTAAATTTTGGCATGGTAACAAACCAAACTAGCCCTACATATTAATGTGTAATACTAATAAAGTATTGTATGGGTGGACTATTTGTCCTGATTTTATATAATTTCTCACATATATTTTCACCATTGTTAACAAGTGTACTAATATATTTTTCTCACACATTTTAAATTAGCCCTGATTTTTGCTTCACCTGTCAACATAATAGTATATGACTATGGTTTGATTCATCTTACAACGAGGCATAGTGCTGCAAAAGTTAATACTAGCGTCTACTCTCTCTGTTCAAAAACAAATTATTTGTAACCAACCCAAAAAAAATCTAGCAACAATGGAAAAAAACTAAAATACATTAATAGCAAGAAAATTGTATTTTTTAGCACGTATTACAAGGATAAAAGATTTCTAATTCGTGTATTGACTGTACATAAGATTATGTTCTCTTTGTCCCAAATAAAATTAACTCCTAAGAGTAGGAAAATTGCTAGACTAAAATACCCTTTATTATAAAGAGAGTACTCCATGAGCATCATATAATGAGAATGAAGATATTTACAATTGATCATATTATTGTACATGTTGTCTTAATCGATGCATGCATTACGAAAGAACATGTGCATATTATACATGATATTTTAATGGATGTGGTTTAATTTATTCTTAGTTTGGTGCACAAACTTTATATGATGATATAAAAGAATGGATGGAGTATTATGGGTGGGTAGGTAGAAAGGTAGGTAAGAGATGCAAAAGACAAAATTTCTTTTCGATTGACAAATGATCAACTGTCGGTTTCAGAGATTAGTTTTCCGGTTTGAGTAGACTAGGACTATTTTTATGCATTTTGACCAACCATAAATGGTGATATCTATTTTATGATGGTTAGTATTAGTTTTCTTGTTTATAACCAATGATGAGGACATCACTTTTTCCGATGCTAACAATACACCTCCGTTGGATGTTCAAGGTCCAATCACTAGAGCTCGCGCACGACAACTAAATTTAGAGGTGAATTCGTTCCTATGTTCTTATTTGTATGATTTGGAGAATAGATTACTACCTAATGATTGTATTATGATTAGAGATCATGTAGAGGACGTGGAGTCAT
>CM002479.1:13413625-13439220 GCA_000325765.3 Leersia perrieri
TTGCCGTGCGTCGCTTGGTCGGCGCACGGCAAAGATTGATTTTGCCGTGCGCTTTATATTTGGCGCACGGCAAACTGCCCTTCTACCGTGCGCCGCGTGTTTGCCGTGCGTTGCACTGTTGGCGCACGGTAAAGGTGGTTTTTGCCGTGCGCCCGACATTTGACGCACGGCAAACGGATGCACGCACGGCAAAATACCGTTTTCCGGTAGTGAGAGGACGCGATGATGTCCATCCTTGTGGATGAATCGGCGTAGCGTGCTATCATCGTGATGAAGACCTTGGTGATGTAGTCGTCGATGACGATCAAATTTATCGGTGTAGTCGTACAGTCGAGGAAGAGGATTGTCGGTGTAGTGTTAATCGTGGACTCGTAGTAGATTTTGCTGGCGTGCACGGAGATGCTGCAGGTGCGCCGGCGTGGATGATCTTGATATACTCCTGTTGTTCGTGTCAACCGGAGGAGGAGTACTCGGTGTGGCAGATCGCGGCAACCTTGACTTGGTTGGGACGCAGCTGCCTGTCGACGTTAATACACGCAGCGTGAATATCGTGATCTCCTAGTGACTTGCGCCGGTGTGCAGTAGATGGTTGATCTCCTGGTTGTGCACGCGCCGATCTCCTAGCCTGAGCACACACGTGTTGTACTCCTTGGGCACATGCATGAGCACACACGATGGATCGATGCCCCAGGCTGCTCATGTGATGTTGTCGATGAGCGACGGCTTGGGGCGAGCTGTTGTGGAGCCGCACGGTCGATCGCCATGCATGGTCATGCGCGCGTTGAGACGTCCCGATTGATGCCGCTCGCGTCGTTCCGTGACCAGCGGGAGGTCTTGATCTGCTGCTAATCAACTTTGTCTTCACCAAGTTAATCTGCAGATGTCGTCGATCGGTGCCTTGATCTGCTTGCTTGTGCGCGTATGCTCCCGGAGAGGATCGTATATGTTATATGTGGCTAAAACTAATCAATCTAAAAGCTAATTGCTAAAAGGCTAATTGATAACTAATTGATACGGCGCCCCGAGGAGATCATCTCCCCGAGGCGCGTAAGCGGAAGATCGGATGAACGGATCTAGCGACGTAGGTCTATAGGCTCTGATACTATGTAGAAAATAGTGATCTATCGTATTCTGTTGTATTTTACGCTGACCTTGATGAGGTATATATAGAGATACATGAGAGATATTTTGGAGTACAAGGCAAGTTAGGATAGATTTATCTCTAAATATTTTATCTCTATCTCTAAATATTCTAATTTATCTCTATCTCTAACACATATCACTAAAAGTTAAAAGGTAAATATGATGCACACTAGATTATAAACTGAATTCAAGAAACCTTATTGTACATCTTCAAAAACTTCATCATTTTTTCACGAACAAGATTCAATTATTTATTTTTTATCCATATTACTTATGTTAGCTTTACATCTAATACTGCTTTTCGTGAGAGGTTGATCATGCAGCAGCCCATTGTATCAGTTAATTAGGTTTATGTTTTTCAGCAGCCATGTCAAAATCCGATGATTTTTAATAAGCAAATCAGCTAATTACTCGGTTTGCTTGGGCTGAAAGGATCAGCCTGCTTGTGGTGATCACTAAACGTGAAACAGTGGCACCCACAATAATCTTGCTGTGAATGTTCAGTGCTCCTTCAGTCTTATATTTATTACTACAAAATAAATAGGTATAGTAGAATCTAATTTTTTTTTTTTTGTAACAAATGCATGTGGCATGAACATAAAGAACTTTGTAAGTTTTACGATAAAACTAAAGGGATGCGAGTCATGATTCTTTAGTGGCACATGTTACGACCTGTATATAGATACTTAGGGTTTGTTTGGATCCAGGGACTTTTTTTAGTCTTGTCACATCGAATGTTTGGATGTCAATTAGGAGTATTAAATATAGATGGATAATAAAACTAATTGCATAAATAAAGGCTAATTCGCGAGATGATCCTTTTAAGCCTAATTAATGCACGATTAGCAAATGTTTACTGTAGCATCATATTCGTTAATCATGGACTAATTAGGCTCAATAGATTCGTCTCGCGAAATAGTCAAAAGTATGGGGTGGGTTTTATTAATAGTCTATATTTAATACTTCTAATTATTGTCTAGATATCCAATGTAACATGGACTTAAAAATTCTCTGTGGGCTGGTTGGTGTGGAGTGGACTGGCTTCATGTTGACCTTCAGCTTCCTTTCACACTTGACAGTTGACACTGCTTCCTCCCGTGGCCGTGCCTATATAACGCGCTGCTTGCTACTACTCCACTTGCGACGTGCGACTCCCAACAGTTGAGCAGTGCAGCTAGCTAGCTAGCTTGGCTTCCACTTGGCTCTCCGCCACCGCCATGGCGGAAACCCTCTCCGGCGGCGGCCGCGGCGTGAAGCGCCCCTTGACAACGCCGCATTCCTCGCCCATCAAGCGCCATCACAAGGTGAAGCTCTTGATCAGATCGAGCTCGGGGCAGTCGATTTGGTTTCGATCGGGTGCTAATTTGACTGATCTATCTGGGTTTTTTAATTGTGCAGGAGGAGGAGGCGGGGAGGGGATCGAGTACGGCGGCGGTTGATGAGAAGGGATGTACTGTTCCTTCGCTTCACATGGTTAATATTCGTGGCTGGTTGTGCTCGTGGGTTTTTGGTGGTGGTGGGTGGAAATGGAATTGGGGTTTTGTTTTTTTTTTTCCGGGTCGGCCAAAGGCGGCGACCGAATTTTTATTAAGATAAGGAAAAAAGTAATCAATTATAAATAGCGACAGGAAGGCTGTCACTTCGGTTGGTGGAAATGGAATTGAGGTTTTGTTGCAATTCCACGGTTTTTGGGCCGCGTCCGTGCAGATCGACGGTCGGCGATGGCGCCGTGGGCCAAGCTGCTTTCGCAGTGCTCGCAGGTGGGTGCTTCAGCAATGGGGGTTCTTGTGTTGGGGGTTGGCATTCTCCATTTCCGCCATTTTTTTCTAGCTTTGCTTAATTCATTCTTTTTTTTTCTTCATTTTTTGGTTGTCAATCATTGGTTTTCTCCAAGAAAAGGGCCGGGATTTCTTATCCGTTTGTCGTAATCGTGTGATTGGGCGATCGAATCGATTTTGCGTGGCAACAATTAATACTGAGTGAGTTGCTGAGATCAGACCATCTGTGATTACAGGATCCTCATCTTCCTATCAGCGCAACTCACGTTTACGTTAGCAAAAGCGAAAAATGTGGCATATGTTTGTGCGCCCAATCTGGTAATGACACTGGATGCGAGTTGCGATATCTTGAGGTACTAGCATTGCCTTTTATGGTTCGACATTTTTAATTTTCCTTGTGCTATGTTTCTTAATTTGCTTCTTACTTAAACATGCATTTATTCTTTATTTCCACAGGAAGGTCAATGTGAGCTAAAAGTAACCCGAACATGTTGTTGGCTTAAGCATAAATGGAAAACAAATTACAAAAGGCTCAAAAGCTCTCCTCACAGGAGGAGATGAACTTGTTTTCGCTTTCTTCACAGAAGGGGATGAACTTGATTTCGATCACGTCAAGCATGCATATGTATCCTTATTATGTGACTGCACTTTCCTCCATAGATTTGGTTGCTACTAGGTATATGGGATCGATAAATAGATTCCTTCGTTATTTTAAAAGCAGTAGTCATTGATCCTTAACCTTCTAGCAGATTTTTCAGCATCTTTTAAATGACAATAAAGTTACTTTACCTTCAAACCAACGTGACGCCATTAAAGATGGGTTGAAACAAAGAATTATTAGCCCGGATCATATTGAAATTACCCTTGAGAATTTCCCATATTATCTCAGGTGATATGCTAGTTGTGAATTAGTGTTCAGTGTGTTTGTTTCAACATGTATATATCTGTCTTTTCTCAGCATGATATTTTGGAGTTTTGGTTTAATTTTCATTATATTTGTTTCAACAACTATCGCTATTTGTGATCCCTTTCTCAGAATGCTGTACAGAAACACACAGCTTGCACTTTGCAATTATTCAACTCCCAATTGTATTAGTTTGTCCAGAACTAAGTCCAACCAAATACCACATATATTCTGAATATCTTTTTTGTGCTAATATGGTTTGCTACTTGGTTCACAATGATCAAAATCTATCTGCACTGCTCGATTTATCCTTAATCATCTGCCCTTATTTGATGCAGTGCGAAAACGAAGAAGGTATTGTTTTTACCTGCATTTGTACACATGGAAAAGAAGTTCAACAGAAGGTTATCAAAAGAAGTTCAATCTCTAGATCAACGAATTCTATTATGTGGTCCACCAGGTATTTATGGCCTTTTATTTTGATTCATTGTTTTATTGTTAAACTAAGGCTCTTGAGATGTGTCAACATTTGTGATGTTACCCTAACTCTTTTTTCTTAAAAGGGTCTGGAATTTATCAGGAAACATTGATAAAGGCCCTCGCAAAGCTTTTCGGTGCTAGACTTCTTATAGTGGATTCTCAGCTAAAAAAGACAACCAAGAAGCATATTTTTAGAGAAGGTTTTTTAACCCTTTTGTTTTGTTTCTGTTCATATGAACATTACCATAACATTCACTAAAGTTATTATATATCTCTCCTTGTGCAGGGGACCGGGTAAAGTTTACTGGTCAAAATCAACTATCATGCCTAGATGCACAAAGGTACTTTTATTGGTCACTTTCCAATTTTTGTTCAGTTCGACCTGTCATATCCAAATCTTGAAGATCTCATTTTGTATGCTCTTAAATGTGCATCATATTTCTCTCGAAATTGTTTAGTCAATTGGTAAATCACCTCGGCAATGACATTGTTAATTATTGTGCTTTCACGTTTTACACTAATATATATTTTGGTTTATTTACAGGGGTCCATCTAATGGTTACCAGGGCAGAGTGATGCTTACCTTTGATAACAATGTATCCTCTAAAATTGGAATTAGATTTGACAACAAAATCCATGATGGTAATGATCTTGGAGGTTTATGTGAGGCTGATCATGGTTTCTTTGCCCCTGGTTAGTCCAAACTATGATGAAATTGATGTTTAGTTTCTTAACAATGTTGCTTTGGTCATTTATGATCAACTTCTTAAAATGTCTACAGCTGCTGAGCTTCGCCTGGAGTGGCATTGAAGAAGTTATGAATCCTGTTATGGAAATGGAAGAGTTAATTGAGGTATATTTGTTCTAGGTGACCACTCAACAGAAATAGTGAAGTTGAAACTTTACACCTAAAATTATATGTTTTTTTCCTTTCAGGTCATTTTAGATGAAAGCAAAACAGGCAATCTGATAGTGTTGCTTAAAGATATTGAAGAATTATCCACTGAAAGCACACAGCTACATGCACTTCTAAGGGGAAAACTTCCTCCAGGTGTTCTGATGATTGGATCTCACTCTGAGTCAGGCCACCACAGGGACAAGGTATGCCTACATTTGCAGCACAAGGATTAAGATGACATTGGTGCATTGGTGTGTTTGAGGTAGGATCCAACATAATGCTTATGTAGGTTGAAAGTTTTTCCATCATTGGAAAATTTTTGAATCACGATTTGGCTTTCAAATTATATTTCCGGCCATCTAATGCACCAAGCCACCAATAGTGCAATTTATGCATTTATGTTTAATCAATAGTTTTATGTTGAGAAAATTCATCATACACCCTTCAATTCATTTAGATTGGAATTGATTATTTACCTTCTACTCTTGTTGCTTGATAAAATACCCTCTTTATGCATGTCAGATTTTGCCCCTGTATCAATAGTCAAAGTGATATCGTCAGAATATTGGTTACTTCAAATTTAAAGGGAGGCACGAGATAACACGGGTTATATCTGTAATAGTGCAGGTTCATGTTGAAACTGGGCTGGTTGAAAGAAACAAAGGTGAATCAAGTATCCATATATATAAACTTTTCCCCAATAAAATTTGCATTGAGCCTCCACAGGTAATATCATCCCTTGCCACCTTTATTACCTATTATGCCTATGCCTTTAAATAGTACTTTGTCTAATGTCAAGATTTCATTTTTTCTATTATTTTACAGGACAGGGCAGAGCTTTCAAACTGGATGCAACAACTTGAGCGTGATGCTGAAACACTTAAAGCTAAAGCTAATATTATCAAAATTCATGAGGTAAGCTGGACCTATTCCGTCAAACCCAGTCATAGGATTGTTTTGCTGATATTCTATATATATGTTGTAGGACATTATGTGTATAGAACCATTTTTCAATACTAGCTTTTTAATAGAGTTTGTGCTACTTTACGTAAGTATCATATTGCGTAGCTGTAGCTATCTTACTAATTTAGATCTTATCAATGTTTCAAAATATTTATTTCTTGGAAACTATCTTTAAATGTGGAACATTATTTGCAGGACTGCTAGCTTCTCATGCTATTTATTCATGATTTCTGTCTCTTATTTTTCCAATTATTTATTTCTGCATATAGTTTCTGATCCGCAATGAATTTGAATGCAATGACCTTGAGGAGTTATTCGTCAAAGACCAATTACTGACTGACGAAAGTAAGATGTTACTTCTGTTGTAGGTCATGGTCCAATTATTATTTTACTTTATGATATTTAATGATTTACTGAACTTTTGCTGTTGTGATACATCTCAGGTTTAGATAAGGCTGTTGGTTATGCTCTTAGTTCTCACCTTCAACACAATAACCCCAATATATCTAATGATGCCAAAATTGTACTTTCTACTGAAAGGTGAAGAGACGATGTCAATGCCTTATCACACCTTATAACAGACCTTGAATATCTTCTTTTTTTTGTTGTTGTGGATACAGCCTTAGGCATGGACTCAGAATGGTACAGAGCATTTAACAAAGCAATAAGAGCACAAAGAAAGCATTAAAGGTCTTACTACCCCCCCCCCCCCCGGGCCCTTCTCGAGTGTTATTTTTAAAACTCACTTGAGTTTTGTTTTTTTTTCAGAATGTGGTCATAAATGACAGATTTGAGAAAGATATTCTATCAAATGTTATTCAACCTAATGATATTGGAGTTCATTTCAAGGACATCGGTGCTTTGGAGAATGCAAAGGACACATTAAAGAAGTTGGTGATGGTTCCTCTCCAAAGACCTGAATTATACTGTAAAGGACGGTTAAGAAAGGTACTAACAAATATTATGAAGGACAAATGACTTGATATAATATTGGAGTTGTGTGTTGTTTTATATTATTGTTAATTATTTTTATTATGGAACAATCGTGTCTGTGCCCCTACTTTGGGTTGCGATTGTGACTTTACCCTTCCATTTTAGGATTTGTGATTTTTCCCTTGCTTTTTTTGAACCAAAGCTCCAATTTACCCCTAACGGTGTATGACTAGAACTTTTGGTATGCTTATTTAAGAACTCCTGCAACCCATAGGAAGATACTAGAATTTGGATAGAATATCCTAATTTTTTTATCTGCCAGTATTTTGTGATTATGGCATCTGGATATTCATACAATCATTTTGATAATGCCATAACAAATCTTAGAAATTCTCGTTTCCAATGTATTGGATAGAATCCAAAGATTGTTTGTTGTCATAAATATATGATATCCATGAATTTTATTTACATTACAAATTGGAGTTCTACACAAAGAAGTACTATTTTTCATTTCTTCCGATAAAGTTGAATTGTTCGATTTGCGCAACAAAGAACTGCAGTCACTAGGAGCCAAGAGTAATGCTGTAAAGACCTTTTTATTCTCTTCCATTTATCTTTTGTTGCTGATGCTGTAAAGAATTCTTTCCATTTATCTTTTGTCGACGATGCTGTAAAGACTTGTTTTATTCTCTTCCATTTATCTTGTGTTGCTTTAGGTTTCCTTTGATATCTCCAAAGAGAAAAATGCTGGCTTCTTTTGTTATGCCATGTTTTGAGATAAAATAACAACTTATAGATATCAAATACAAAAAATATGATAAGTGACTTCTATGATGTCGGCTTGTTTGCGATAGCCTGTGAAGGGAGTATTGCTCTTTGGACCTCCTGGCACAGGTAAAACATTGCTTGCAAAAGCAATAGCTACTGAAGCAGGTGAAAATTTTATCAACGTATCAATGCCAAGCGTCACATCAATGGTAAGGCCCCATCAGAATAATAATTGCTTGATGTATTTTTCTGAGTGCTTTCGTGTTATATCCTTTGTAATTAGACCCATTTTATCAGTGGTTCAGGGAAGGCGAGTATGTAAAGGCTGTTTTCGCTTTGGCAAGTAAAATATCTCCTTCTGTGATATTTATTGATGAGGTGCGGTAGCAAATAAATTTATTGCAATTTTCCACTGTTGCTTTCATCTACAGTGTGTTACTTACATTTGTGACTTTTAACAGATTGACAGTATGCTAGGAATGAGAGGAACTGTAGGCGAGCCACAATATATGCGCAGACTAAAAAAATGAATTTATGGTGCACTGGGATGGGTTACGTACTAAAGATCAAGAACGTGTATTGGTTCTTGGAGCCACAAATAGACCTTATGACCTTGATGAGGCTGTCATTCGAAGGTTCTCTTGCAGGTAATTTCTAAAATCCCCTGAACACCACTAAAGTTCCATTTCCGCTGAATTGCTAATTAACTCTTGGCCACTGATTCTTATTTGCAGATTGATGGTCGACCTCCCTGATGCATTAGACAGAGAGAGGATTTTGAATGTGATACTATCCGAAGAAAAATTGGCACCAGATGTGAACCTCAATACACTTGCTAACATGACTGATGGATATTCTGGAAGTGATTTGATGGTATGTTGATGTTAGCATGCCTTTCTTGTACTCCAGCTTAGATGAAACAATCTACAACTTCTTATTAAGTTCTTCATTTGTCCCCCCAGAATCTGTGTGTAACCGCAGTGCATTGCCCCGCGGATGAAATCATAGACAAGGGAGATACGGTGTGTAAACAATATTAAGTTTTGGTTAATCCAGTGTCTGTGAAATCTCATCTTTCTTCTATTGCTCTGTAGTTGCAGGAGCAAAAACTGACAAGAGCTGAAGGTAAGCCTCAGCCTCCAGAGTGTGGAACTATGGGCATTCGCCCTCTTACAATGGATGACTTCAGAGTTGCACATAAAAAGGTAAAGAAAACACAGTATTTTTCTCTTTTTCTGGGAAAGCCAAAACATGCAAACAACTGACCATTTTCTATAGGTGTGTGCTAGCGTATCGTCTGACTCAAGAAACATGAGGGAACTTCGCCAGTGGAACGATCTGTATGGTGAAGGTGGGTCAAGGAAGAAAAATGAATTGAACTTCTACTTGTAGATGATTAGCATTACAAAAGCCAATCCGTTCCGACACTTCCATGTAATTAGATTGCCTATCGACATCGCAATTCGCAACTGACAATTTGGCTCGATGTTGATGTTTAAGTTCTGCACTTTTGCTGTTCCTGACACATCTGGTTGATCAGGACTCAGGAGGATACTCTGGCGTTATTATCTCATATCAACTGTTGCAAAATATGGTTCCGCCTTTAAATGCAATGTGCAATTCAAGTATAACCTCAAAACACGGTCACAATTAAGAAAAAGTAGCGGGACAACCGATAGGAACATGGTATCATTACTCGCTATATCCACAAAGAAAATATAGCATAGTAAAATGAATTGAATAGTCTATCAAGATTTATTATATTATTATAAAAAGAGTTAATTAGATCTTTGCTATTGCAAATTTACCGGATTGAAGAAATGCCATTAAAATTTATGAAACTAGTTGGGTGGTACCACAATTCTCTAAAAATCAAAATGATGTCACTGCCGTCACTTTTTACATACATTCAATCATTTCCGTCCCCTCCTTTTTCTTCTTCTCTTATGTCTTCTCTTCCTTCTATGTTGTTGACCTCCTCTCTCCCCACCGCCGACGAGCAATGTCCTCGACGGGAGGGAGGCCGTTGTCAATGAGAGAAGAAAACCACGGTCATCATGGAGGGCAGGAGGAGGACAGGGGCGGCGTCAAGGGATGGGGAGGAGGTTGGCGGCAGTGTCAAGGGATAGGGAGGAAACCGGTAACGATGTCAAGGGATGAGGAGGAGGGCAGCCTCAAAACGGCGATTGGGGGAGGACGGTAGGGAGAGGTTCGGCGGCTTGACGGACAACAGTGGCGGAATCTAGGCCACTATCGACCCCGCTCCCCTCCTCTGTGCACGTCGGAGTTCTCCTTCGCCGTCGGCAACGTCGAAGTCGACCACAGACAAGATCTTCGTTGTCATCTGCCACCTCCTCCTTCATGGCCACCTTCCGCGCTGCCGTCAGATTGGTGTCATTGAGTTGATCCTCCGACAACACATCGGCTGTCGCCGTCGACGACCACCAGCACCGCTGACTCGTGGGATCCTAAGGCTTTGGATGCGCCTTCGACCTTCGCACCCTCCCCCGAGTCCCCCCTCCCGGGTCGTGCTCTTCTCCGCCCTACTCCTCGACGGCCCAAACCCGCCTGGCAACGTCATGGTGGATGGTGGAGGCAGGGAGAGGTGGGCAGTGGCCGAAGGTAGTAAAGGTGGAGATCGATGACGGTGGGTGATGGAGGTGGAGATGATGATGAGATTTGGGTGAGGTAGAGATGGAAGAAGGAAGAAAATGAAGGAAAGAGAAGGAGACGGAATATGTGAGAGATCGATGGAAAACGTGACAGCAGTGCCATCGCTCCGATATTTAGAGAATTGCGATGACACATAGCCGATTTCATGAATTTTAATGGTATTTCTCAATACTCGTAAATTTGTAATGGCATGGGTCTAATTAACCTAAAAAGATTTAATAAAAAAATTCGAGCACCGTTAAAAGTTTATTGATAATAAAGTCACAATAAAATATATAAAATTGACATATTTTTTTAATAAAATGAATAACTGAAGTTTATAGCAACTACATTAAATATTTATGACCGGTAGCGTCTAGAAGACCCATAATGCACTTTATTTTTTTTTAAAAAAATGCAAGAGCTTGACACCAATCACACATATCAGGTCCC
The DNA here is from genome assembly GCA_000325765.3 of Leersia perrieri. Classification (NCBI taxonomy): domain Eukaryota; kingdom Viridiplantae; phylum Streptophyta; class Magnoliopsida; order Poales; family Poaceae; genus Leersia; species Leersia perrieri. Next base: position 13,424,598 of record CM002479.1, read on the forward strand.
TGAGATGATTTTTTATAAAAAGAAAAGAAAATAATCATTCCATTATTTCTCTCCCTACAAATACACCTACCCCCTAGTCCCCCTCACCCCCAGAGAAAATTTTCCTCAAAAAGAATTTCCAACGGCTCAAATTAGAGGCGGTTACATTTCCCTTCTGCAAATGGAAAAGCCCTCGCCGCCGGCCACCTCCACGGCGGAGGCGGCGACTCTCTCCGGCGACGGGAACCGCCCCTCACCGCCACATTCCTCCCCCACGCCCTCCTCCGCCTCGCCCTCCAAGCCCCCCAAGGTGAGCGCTCGAGCTCGAGAATTCCGCGTCGATTTTGGTGTGTCGGTCTGATTCTAGCTTCGCAGGAGGAGGCCGGGACAAGCTCGAATCAGGCGGAGACGGCCGCGGCAGGTGCCGGGTGTGGAGGTGATGGGATGGCCATGGCCTTGTTACGCTTCTCTTCGTCCGTTTGGTTTGGTTGGGGTTTGGGGGATTTTGGTGGGATTTGGGGTTTTACGAGGGTTTTGGGTGCCGTGATGCAGATCGAGAAGCGGGGATGGCGGCGGCGGCGGCGCAGACGGTGGGGGAGTCGCAGCGGCGGCAGGTGCCGTGGGCGAAGCTGCTGTCGCAGTGCTCGCAGGTGCGTGAGTCATGGGGATTCGATCGCCTTGCTGTTCTTCGTTTCTGGAGTCGCGAATGGGTGCTCGTTGGGAGCGAGTGCTTGTTTTATTGGTGATTCTTAGAGCTCGGTGATCTCCTTTTGTGCCTTTTGTTTTAGGATTTTGTGTCTCTTCGTGTTGGTTCTGCATCTTAATGATCATGGGGGAAACAACTATGCGGTGTCTTTGCGTTCAATTATTAGCAATTTTCTGATGTTATGAACAGTTTGACTGATCATTTTAGCGTTGTAGAGCATGTGGGCAACGATAATGACGTGACAGCATGTGAGCATGTACAGCATGCTCCTGATTTTTATCTTCTTGGAGAATTGTGGTCACTTTTGCAACCATTCATTTTAGTCTCTCACTGAAACATGATGTTTGCAGTGACTTGGCGTGATCAAATTGTTAAGAATCACCCTACATTCAGAATTAGGAACTAGTAAGAAGTAGAAAAGGAGTGTAGGTGACTAGCAAACATATTTAGATTGCATAGAAGTTGCTCAGGGCCAACTAGGAACACAAGGACAAGGTGTCAATAAGGCTAGACTTTGTCTAATGGACATAACCATATTAAATAAATGGTGAACTTCTTTGGGGACTCCTTCATTTTGAGGACTAATATTTAGAACTGCGACCAGTCCTCTGCTGTTTTTCCAAAAACTGTCTTATCTTGCCAGGCTTCCCAGCATTTCAAGTGTGAAAGAACTTCTATGCCATCTAGTAACTTTCATTCCTTTCTTTCTTTATTGTAATCTGGTGATATTATGTAGATCATGTTAATACTATCTAACATTAAACCATCTGTGATTATAGGCTCCTCATCTTTCTATCAGCGCAAGTCAAATTTATGTTGGCAAAAGTGAAAAATGTGGCATACGTTTGGATGGCCTATCTGACAATGACATTGCATGTGAATTGCGATATCTTGAGGTACTAGTAAGCCTTTTATGCTTATGTACTGTTGAACTGCTGGTATGTAATGTTTCTTGGTTTTTTGCATAAACATGTGTTGTTCTTTTTGTTCAGCAAGAAGGTCTGTATGAGTTAGAAGTAACAGGAACATATGATTGGGTAATGATAAATGGAGAACGAATTATGAATGGCTCCAAAGCTTTCATCACAGGAGGGGATGAACTTTTTTTCGATCATGACAAGCATGCTTATGTATCCTTCTCATCACATTGTTTATCTACACTTCCTCCATAAATTTGGTTGCTATTATGTACTTGTGAATGGTAAACACATTCATTTGTTGTTTTAAAAGCATTCAGTATTGGTCCTTAACCTTCTGGCAGATTTTTCAGCATCCATTAAATGCCAATAAAGTTACGTTACCTTCAAACCAATGTAAAACCTTTAAAGATGGGTTGAGACAAAGAATTATTAGCCCGGACCATATTGAAGCTACTCTTGAGAATTTCCCATATTATCTCAGGTGATATGCTAATTGTAAATTAATGTTCAATGTGTTTGTTTCAACAGATATTATTACTTATACGTAGTCGTGGTTCAAATTTCATTATATTTCTTTGAACAGCTACTATTATGTATGAGTCCTTCCTCAGGCCTCAACATGCTGTACAACCAAACAGTTTGCACTGGGCAATATTCTGTTTGTTGGTCAGCTCCAATTATTTTTAGTTTTGCCAGAACTAAGTGCAATCAAACACCACATATATCTCTTTGAACTGTTTTGACACTAAAATGGTTCAGTACTTGCGTTCACAATGGTGCAAATCCGCCTAAGGCTACAGTGCCATCTTTATCCTCATTCATTTGCCCTCACTTGATGCAGTGCAAATACACAGAATGCACTGTTTTCGCCTGCAATCATACACGTGGAAAAGAGGTTTACCGGACGGTTCGGAAAAGAAATTTCATCTCTAAATCAACGAATTCTGTTATGTGGTCCACCAGGTATTTGTTGTGATTTGTTTGTTTCATTGTTTTATTGATAACCTAAGGTCATTATCTGAATTTCTGATATTACCCTAACTCTTTTTCCTCGAAAGGGTCTGGAATTTATCAGGAAACATTGATAAAGGCCCTTGCAAAGCATTTTGGTGCTAAACTTCTTATAGTTGATTCTCTTCTGTGGCCTGCTGTAAGTTTCCCAGGACCGCTCTACTGAATTTTAACCTAAGCGTGCCCAGAAGTCCAGTCTTCAACCATATCTTTAAGTGATGAATATATCAGTGGAAATTTATATAGTTTTTTTTTTCAAAAACAAAATATTCAGGCACCTTCCAGTGGTCTAAGCCCTATGGCTCATGAATTAGGAGATCAACAAGGTATTAATAAGTGGCAAATTCTCACAAGCACCATTCTTCACCTGAAAATGTATCAACTGCTGGTGCAGAAACTGATATTGCAAGGACAACCTTATTTCATTCACCATCTTCTACGAAACCGGATTCATTAACAGCAACATCCAAGAAGCACATTTTTAGAGAAGGTTTTTGGAATCTTTTGTTTTGCTTTTGTTCATATAAACATTACCATAGCATTTATGAAATCTTTAATTATATTCCTTGTGCAGGGGACCGGATAAAGTATATTGGTCAAATTCAACGACCATGCCTTTACGCACAAAGGTATGTTTCTTGGTTAATTTTCAAATTTTGTTCGGTACTTCAGTTCTACCTGCCATCTTGCAATCTTTGATTTCTTTGAACTCAACAAGATCAATGTACATCATAGTTTACTTGATATTGCTCAGTTAATTTGTAAATGTCCTAGTTGTTCTGATCACTCACATTGTTAACAAACTATTATGCTTTCTTATTTGACACTGATGTTGTTTGGTTTATTTACAGGGGCCCAGCTAATGGTTACCAGGGCAGAGTGATGCTTACCTTTGAAAACAATATATCCTCAAAAATTGGAATTAGATTTGACAAGCAAGTCCTTAATGGTAATGATCTTGGAGGCTTATGCGAGGCAGATCATGGTTTCTTTTGCCCTGGTTAGTCCAAATTATGATGAAACTGATATTTAGTTACTTAATAGCGTTGATTTGTTCATTTTTTTAACTGGTTGCTTGAAATTTCAACAGCTGCTGAACTTCACCTGGACTCTGGCTCAGAAGAAGTTAACAACCTTGCTATGGAAGAGTTAATTGAGGTACACTTCTAGTTTACCAGTTACCAGAAATAAAGAAATTTAATAGCTTACACCCTACAGTTATATGGTCTATTTCCTTTCAGGTCATTTTGGATGAAAGTGAAACAAGCAATCTGATTGTATTGCTTAACGATGTAGAGAAATTGTTGACTGAAAGTACTGAATTATTTGCACCTCTAAGAAGAGAGCTTCCTCCAGGTGTTCTGATAATTGGATCTCATTGTGAATCACGCAACCACAAAGACAAGGTATACCTATACTTGTAGCACGAGGATTAAGATGCCACATGTACATTGTTGTGTTTTTGAGGTAGGGTCCAATAGAATGCTTAGGTAGTTTGGGCTCTGAAAGATTTTACATCATTGCAAAACTTTGAAGTTCACTAGTTGGCCTTCAAGTTTTATTCCCTGCATCCCTTTCATTCAGCAAAATGATCTCTCTTGATCTACTCCCTCCATCCAAGAATATAAGCATTTGGGGACGGATGTGACACATTCTAGTGCTCTGAATCTAGATAGAGGTTTGTCTAGATTTATTGGACTAGGATGTGTCACATCCCAGCCCAAATGCTTATATTTTTGGATGGAATGAGTATTATTTAGTAATAGTAGGCTAATGCACCAAGCCACCATTAGTACAATCTATGTATTTGTGTTTGATCTATATTGTTCAGTTGGAGAGTTTGATCATATAGCCTTCATTTAAATTGGAATTGTATACTTACCGGTTACCCCCCTCCCATATCTAGTCTTGTTGCTTGATAGAATACCTATTTACACAAGTTAGATTTAGTATTACATATTGTATTTCTCTGCATGTCACTTGACATGATATTTTTTGCCCCTGTATCAAAGTCGAAGAAACCTGGAAGTCATGTCCCGAAATTGAAAGGGAAGCACGAGCCAGAACACGTTATATCTGAAAATATGCAAGATCATGTTGAAAGTAAGGTGCATGAAAGAAACGAAGGTGCTTTAAAATCAGCAGTCAGTATAAATAAGTTTTTCCCCAATAAAATTTCCATTGAGCCTCCACAGGTAATACCATCCCTATTATCTCATTACTTAGTATACTTTTAAATAATACAGTACTTTGTCTGATGCAAAGATTTATTCTTTACAGAACAAAGAACAGCTTTCAAACTGGAAGCAACAACTTGAACATGATGCTGAAACACTTAAAGCTAAAGCTAACATTGCCAAAATTCATAAGGTAAGCTGAATAAGCTATTCTACCAAAATAGTTGATAGGAATGTTAGGGTTTACTGAGATGCTATGTATCTGTTGTAGGATGTTTGTTCAAGAAACATTTATGTATATTACCCTTGTTCTGTACTAGTTTCCAAATACAACTTTTTGTGCATATGTAGCATATTGCTTTTACCCATTTACTAATTTTTGTGTTTGTTTCCTTGTAAACAATGTTTAAAAATATCCTTGTGGAAACTACATTTAAATGTCGAATACTAGCTTCTCGTTCTCTTTTGTGTTCATGATTTCCTGCTCTTCTTTATCCTCATTATTTATTTATGTATAGTTTCTGATCTGCAATGAAATTGAATGCAACAACCTTGAGGAATTACTTATCAAAGACCAATTACTGACTGATGAAAGTAAGTTGTTATTCTGTTGTAAGTCGTGGGCTAATTATTAATTTTCTTTCATATATAATGATTTACTGTAAGCTTCCGCTGTTCTGATTTATTTCAGGTGTAGATAAGATTGTTGGTTATGCTCTTAGTTCTCACCTTCAAAACGATAGCCCCATTACATCTGAGGATGACAAAATTGTACTTTCTACTGAAAGGTGAAGAGATAATGCCTAGCCTTATTACAACCTTAAAATAACCTTGAACATCTTTTTCAAGGAATTCTATATTTTTGTTGTGGATACAGCCTCAAGCATGGACTGAACATGGTACAGATCACTAAAAAGAGCTCAAACAAAGCATTAAAGGTTCCCCCAGCCCGTTTCCTCCTCTAATAGTCTAGTTGGTTAATATCTTTTAGATTTATTGAGTTTTTCTTTTCAGAATGTGGCCATAAAGGACGAGTTTGAGAAAGATATTCTATCATATGTCATCCCACCTAATGATATTGGAGTTCACTTTGACGACATTGGAGCTCTAGAGAATGTCAAGGACACTTTAAAGAAATTGGTGATGGTTCCTCTGCAAAGACCTGAACTGTTCTGCAAAGGGCGGCTTCAAAAGGTAATTCCATATATTCTAAAGGTCAAAAGACTCAATATAATATTGGACTTAGGCATAGTGTTATATATTTGTTAGATGATGGTTTAACAGCAGTAGAATTAATATTTTCTCAATTTATGGTGTAAAGGATGAAACCGGAATGTTTCTTTACTACTTATATAAGGATTTGGTGGTGTTGTTGGCATCCTTTACACATCAACTTGCTTACTGGATCTTTTGTGATGGATCTTTGTAAACATACATATATATGCAGAAGCATTTGGTAATATATCCAATTCTCAATACTTGTTTATATGCAGTTACCTGTTGGTGTGTTACGTGTGTAATTCTTTAAATTTAACTTTAACTGTTTCTTTTAATGTATGGGTAGAGCTTATAGCATGCTGATTTGGGAACTGTTGCAGCACAGGATAATATTCTAGTTTGGTAGACTGTCCTATTTTATTTTTAGCTGCCAGCATTTTGTGATTATGGCATCTTTATGATCCCACAGCAAATTCTAGAAAACCTTATTCTAATGTATGGTGTTGTATTCAGAGATTTTGTAATAGATATATGATAGCTTTGTTCTCGTAATATGGGGCTGTCTTCGTATTGGTTTCAAGAAAACCACATGCAAATCATCACTATTTGCTCACTGAGGAACTTCTGTTACTATGAATTTGGAGTGCTACTGTAAAGATTTTTTTTTAAAAAAAAATCATATGTTTTTCTTTTGTTGCTCCAGATTTCATTTAATACTTTGAAAGTGGAAAATGTTGGCTTCCTTTGTTTTATGCTGTGTTTTGAGAATATAAAAGAACAATATGATATCATATATGAAAAAGATAAAAGTGTTTGTATTATTGATAACCAACTTACATCATGTTGGTTTCTTTGCGGTAACAGCCTGTGAAGGGAATATTGCTCTTTGGACCTCCTGGCACAGGTAAAACATTGCTTGCAAAAGCAATAGCTACCGAAGCTGGTGCAAATTTCATCAACATATCAATGTCAAGCATCACATCAAGGGTAATATTCAACGGGAATAATAATAGTTTGGTGTATTTTTTTGAGTGTTTTCCTGTCACATCCTGTGTGATTTCATCCCTTTTATCAGTGGTTTGGGGAAGGAGAGAAATATGTAAAGGCTGTTTTCTCTTTGGCAAGTAAACTATCTCCTGCTGTGATATTCATTGATGAGGTAAGTAAATTTATTATAAGTTTTCACTGTTGCTTTTCATCTTCAATGTGTTATTCTCACATTTTTAACTTTTAACAGATTGACAGTATGTTAGGAAGGAGAGATGCAGAAGGTGATCGAACAACCATGCGCAGGATAAAAAATGAATTTATGGTGCACTGGGATGGATTACGTACTAAAGCTCAAGAGCGTGTATTGGTTCTTGGAGCGACAAATAGACCTTTTGACCTCGATGAGGCTGTCATTCGAAGGTTCCCTCGCAGGTAATTCATAAAATCCCCTCAACATCATGACAGGCCCATTTCTGCTCGTTAACTCTTGGGAAGTGATTCTTATTTGCAGATTAATGGTGGACTTTCCTGATGCATTAAATAGAGAGAGGATTTTGAACGTGATACTATCCGAAGAAACTTTGGCACCAGATGTGGATCTTAAGTCACTTGCTAACATGACTGATGGATATTCAGGAAGTGACTTAATGGTATGATAATGTTGGTGTGCCTTTGTTACTCTCCAGCAATTAGATGGAACAACCTATAGCTCCTCATTGTGTTCTTTATTTGTCCCCCAGAATCTTTGTGTAACCGCAGCGCATTGCCCCATAGGTGAAATCATAGAGGAGGAGGATAAGGTGTGCAGATATTTAATCTACATCTCGGGTTAAACCTGTCTCTGCCTGAAAGTCTCATCTTTGTTTGGTGCAGGAGCGAAATTTGTCAAGACCAGAAGGTAGGCCTGAGCCTCCTGACATTCGCCCTCTTACAATGGATGACTTCAGATTTGCACTTCGGACGGTAAGGGGTTTATGCAGTACTTTGTTCCAAATCCTTGCAGACTTCTAAAAGTTTGAGCTACTTATTGAGCAGTAACTATTGGCCAATGGGCTGATTTTCTGTAGGTGAGTGCTAGTGTATCATCTGGCACAAGAAACTTGAGTGAACTTTACCGATGGAACGATCTGTATGGTGAAGGTGGTTCAAGGAAGAAGGTTGAATTCAACTACTACCTGTAGATAATTGACATTACAAAAGCTAAAACTGTTTGTACAGTTAGTTGGTGATAACACTGGGCCGTGTCTCTCCCCACCCCTAAATCAGACAGGTTTTTTTTTTTTTTTTTCTCAGCTCCCCTAAGAGTAGCTGCCTCTGACGCTCCCATGTAATTAGGTTCCCTGCCTATTTGTCGCAACTGACGATATTGCAGTTCTTGATACATCTGTTCTTTTTAAGAAGACATGTGCATACCTGTAGATGTAAGAGAAAGTAAGAAAACCACTAGCAATTGCTGGATTTTGTTCCTTTACTCCATGGGCATGGAAATATGTATCCATGTGTGGCTTGCGAAATTTTCTAGATATGTATGTGCTCGTATGTAACATTCTTGCGTTCTTGTGTTGACTACAAGAAAATTCTTCAGCCAGTCTGTACACATAATTTTACACTAATCCTTCTCCTGAACTTAAGTTTCATGTTGTATACTTAATCTAAGAGACATTATCTCAATCTTCGGTGTAAAGCACACGTTCATGCGACATCCATATGGAAGAGAAAAGAAGGTAGTAAATCATTTCATATTTCTGAACATCATTGAAATGCGTTAAATATATATGCACAAACTGGAAAGCCTAATAATGAGATTAAGCCTGTGTGTTTTTTTCTCCTAAACCTGATCAAGTTAGCTCCACAAACACGGCATAAAACTGGCCATCAGGCCAACGTAAGCTCCTGCGATTTGGCACGCTAGTTCTCATCGTCGAACACAAACGTCGAACCTAATCTGTAGCTATAATTTACTTTCTCTGCTTATGAACATGCTGTCTCACTGAGATGATGTATTCAATCAAGAGACATTGCCTTATTTCACTAACAAAAAAACATAATTCCAAGCAACATCCATATGGAAGAGAAAAGGACAATAATAAACTGCTCCATCTTTCTCAACATAATGGAAATGCCTTACATAATAGACATGTACAAAGCGTCAGTGAGAGACTGAACCTGTTGTTTTTGTCCTAAACCGATCAGTTAGCATCATAAAAATCCAGAGTAATACTGACCACCATCAGTCCTAAACCGATCAGTCAGCTTCTGCCATTTGGCACGCTAATTCTCATCGTCGGACCCAAACGGCTCGAGCCGCCGGACCGACTCCAGCACGGCGGGGCGGCGCGATCCGGTGAGCGCGCCACCGCCGTCGCCGCCCAGCATTGACCTCACCTTGGGCACGCTCATCGAGCTCAGCGGCGGCGTCGGCGTGTTCCGGTTCACCTCCTTGAGCACCGACATCGCCTTCGCCCTTGCCGAACCGTCCATCCTCTTGCCACCGCCACCGTTCGCCGGCGAGGCTCTGCTCGGCCCAGCCTCCGCGGCAGCCGCAGCAGCAGCCTTCCCTTTACCCTTGCCGGCGGCATCGTGCTTCTGCATGTCATAGAGGAGCTCCTTCTGAAGCTGCTTGTCAGCCACCAGTATCTCATCAAACTCGTTCTTGTAGTCCTTGAGAAGGGTTCGCAGGCACTCCATGAGGCAGCCGGTAAGTGGGCTGTTCTTGCTCTCGAGGAGACGCTTCAGCTCGATGAAAATGGGGATGGCGATCTGGATGAGGTTCTTCTTCGCCACCTGGGTGACGGCTCTTCCTTTGGCCGCTTGGAGAGCAGCAGCTGTGGTCGACCCGCCATCGCCGCCTTCATCATCCATTTCGGAGTTGTCAGTGCAGATGCTCGGGTGGATGCGCATCTCCTTGCATGCCAGTATTTGTAGAGCATCCTGTCAAAAGTAGATAGATCGTCAAAGGAAAGCAGTAAGAAACTGAATGCAGGAAATTTGGGCAAATTAAACGTGTAAATTGTAAATCGTAAGCATGAAACTTCAATCTGTGCGCAGGTTGCATGTGCATTGATAGATGCCAACCAATGAAAGTATCTAATGTAGCATTTTGATATTTTCCTAAAATAATTTTGGTTTACAATAGCGTGGTATGTCCAAGAGTGACATCGATATTGGTATGATACATACCTGAAGTACAGCCCTTCCAGCTGCATCATCAACATTGAGCAAGCCATCACAAGCAGCTGCCAAGATCTCGGCACACAACTTGGCTGAAGTAGCTAAAAGGTGCTCTGGTGCCATTTGCTTCAGCAAAGATACATATATGTGCATTCTTTTTGACCTCGATCTTTCGTCAGTTCCTCTGCAGCAAAAGAAATGTCATGATAAAACTCAGGAGGATCAATTATAGCTTTTGCAAAGCAGACAGTCCGTGGATATTTTACCGTATTGCAAAAAGGGTTGGTCCTCTGTCCGGCCTACCCTGAGACTCGCTCTGTGCACCATGACCCAAGCAATTGTTTAAAACATAGATAGCTTCTATGAAACTGTTATACGCAAGGAGTGGCGATTTAGCTGCAAAATTTATGTCAACATTAGGAAGATACCACAGACAAAGGAGGGTAATCTTTCAGAAAAAGAACTTGACTACCTGACTGAAATGGAATAAGTGTAGCCATAAAAATGTTCAAAATCTAAATAAAAAATCCAAGGATAGAACCTTTCAAGATGTTCCCAAAAAGGAAGTCCGCCAAATGCCTTATCTTCTCCGACTCATCAACTAAAGATGGCAGGAACCGAAGGAAGAGCTCTGCTCTCCACTTTACATAGTCCCTCTAAACAAAATAATAGTTTCAATAAACCATGATACAAACATTTGGAAGTGATATTTAAAAACAATTAGCACCTGTAGCAACTTTGAGAGTAGGATAAATGTTTGTCTCCTCACTACCTCACAGGGATCACGCAACAATTTTGTTATTTTTGACATATAACTGCAGAGTGAACAAAAAGGGGAGATCAGTTAGTTTCACTCTTTTGATGCTTTCCATGTGCGGTTGAACTAGTAGGGTACTAAGGCCCTGTTTGGGGGAGCTTCTGCCAGCTACAGCTTCTCCCAAAAGCTGCAGCTGACAGAAGCTGCCCCAAACGGCTCACAGCTTCTGAGAAGCTGTAATTACAGATTCTGGAAAATGAACTGAGAAGCTAGAATCTGCAGAAGCTGGGTTTCAGAGCTTTTTCAGATTCTCAGAAGCTGGCTACCAAATAGCTGCTTCTCAGAATCTTAAGCTCTCCCAAACAGGCCCTAAGACAGTATAAATCAAACCTCTTTTGCAACTCAACATAACAAACATGTACGTGCTAACTGTACATAGTATTCACACACCAGTGATGTGTGACTGTTTAAGCAAGCACATGCAATGATGCAAATCCACTTGAAAGGAACACAGTAACAGAATTCTGGATGGACATAACAGACATAAAAAGCCAACCTATAGAAACATAACCTTACCAATCAACCATTGCGGTATAACGGACATAAAAGTCTGCCATGGCAACCATGATGTTATTTCGAAGGGTAGCCATATCACTCCTCTCAAGCTCCTGAGTCATTTAAGTAAAAATGAGTGTTTATATGTTAAGAGTAGACATAGAAGCACTGTTTATATGTTAAGAGTAGACATAGAAGCACAGTCGTGCAAGTCTACGCACCTGAACAAAAACTGGAATATATCTTTTTGCAAGTTTGTCATCCACAAGGCATATTTTTGCCATTGTATCCCATGATTGTATATATAAAGATGGAGCTATCTCTTGGAAAGAAATGGCCGCACCAGCAATGTTTTTTGGCCCAGGCTCAGAGTTTCCAGATGTTATAATTGTGTGCAGCAAAGGAATGACACCTTGAACACTAGCATTGGGGCAAGCTAGGATCACCGATCCAACAGTGAAAACAGCAGCAACTGCTTGTGACATTGACTTTGGTGCAGATGCATCTTTTCTTCCCTTGAGTTTCCCACTCATAGGTGTAAAAAATTTAGGACCCTTGGCAGCTTCTGATGCCTCCTTTTTGTAGTCATCAATAATGGAAATAGCTTTGCATATAAGTTGCTGCACCCACTTCAAGATCAATGTTTCGCCCTCCTTGGCTGTTTTTGCTTTTCGTTTGCACAATGTTTTCAGGGATTTTACATGAGCATCAATCTGTATGTATATGTAAATAAGATATTATGATCAACATATCGTAATGAGTTTCTATCAAGAGCGATTGCCTTTAACAAACAAGGTGGCAATGCTATGAATAAAAATAGTACTGATGGACAGGGAACAGGGAACAGGAACTACGGGAAAAAAAAAGGCAGGTCAAGAAGATAGGTAACAAATCTTGAATATAGAGATACTGGGTAATTTTCCCATAATAGGTAGGTTTCCACAGAGCAATCTTGGGATTTTGGACTACGATGAGAACCTTATGATAACATTCAGATAAGGTAGAAGAATATCTCATTCAGATCAATAATTCAAATTGTTAGACTTATGGGTATATATCCAGTTAACCTTTATGGCTATATTATGGATCAAAAGTTACATCTTATAGATCACAGGCATGCTTACCTTATTAACGAAATTATTAAAAGCAATAGCTAGCTAAAATTCTTCACAAAACTATATACTCCCTAGTATCATTTCCAACAGAGCAACAGGATTAGGGTAGATGCAATATGTCATAGTAGATTTAGACGTGGTGGCACAGTGGATTTACAATTTAAAATGATTTAGTGTAGTGAACTTACAAGTTAAGATGATTTAGTGGTTTTTCATTACTAAATTGCAGCCTAGTCCTCACCAAAAACAGAGTACATGGTTTGCTAATACGTGATAGATTTTATTGTGCTAGAGTAAATTTTGCATTCAATACATTAAATGATTACCTCACTAAGGTGCATATCAAAATTCTCAATACGTGAGAGCAAGCTGTGTGCAAGTTCTGCTGCAGGTTCGAGAGGCAACTCCGTGGAGACATTTGAAATAGTTTGCAAGAGTGAAACACGATCTACAGCCCAGAGTGCAGAATTTGGTTCCCCTTTAGAAGAAACTTTGCCTTTATCTTGGATGACATTATCAAGCAGTTTCCAATGGTGCGAGAGAAATTCCCAGTTAACGGATTTAGGTGCAAATGATGAGACCTCAGAAAGAAGCCACCATGCCCCAACCGGTGCAGTCCACTGCTCAATTGGCTTACGACTTCTCAACCACAAGGACTCAGATATTGTTATAATGTTCTGCAGTGAACTTGCAAGCCGTGGTTTCAGCTTTTTCTTCTTCCCAAGGCTTGCACATATCTTTTTAATGCAAGGCGCAACCTCTCCATCGCAGATGCTTTCCAGCAAATCCAGTGTCCCTTTAGGAAACACTTCTTCCACGTCATTTGAATGATCATCTATGCTCAAATTGGCAGCTTGACAGATCCTGTTCAAGACCAATTCAAGAAACAAATTCTCACATTCCTCTTGGATACTTGTCTCGCTATCAATAACCAGTGGTGGCACAGCCTGCAGCCACTCTTTTGTCACTCTCTCATCGGGGAAGTTCCTAAACACCTCTGAGATAGCGGCAAGAGCAGCCTTGCGTATGCTGACTAGAGGGTCAGAGCACGCGGCCCCCATTGCACTGAGTAGCGACTCGTCAATAGGCCTCCCAATCAATCTGATTGCCTTCGTAATAAGCACAAGCGCAGCCTTCCTCACAGCAGCCTTATCATCAATGCACCGCCGTCTCAGCAACTCACCAAGGCCCATGTTCCCAACCCTCATCACCTCCTGCAACCGATCAACCTCAACACCTCTTTCAGACAAAACATCGAGCGCCTGAGCTGCATTCGTCAAGGCCCGAGCCCTGATCCCTCCCACGGTATCCGAGCACCTCTCCACAAGCACCTGAACAAACTTCAATCCCCAAGACCCCTCCCGCAAACCACAATCATCCCCTTCCGAATTCACCACCAATGGCAGCATTGCCAAGACCAAATCCACCGCAAGCAACCGCCCTTTCGCCTTCCCCTTCGACATAGCCACCACATACCCAGCAAACCCCTCCATCATCCCAATTTCCCCCATTGCTCTCACCACCTCAACTATGGCCTCCACCGCCATCGCCCTCGCCTCCGATTTCTCCGGCGCCTTCATCGCCATATACCTCGGCAAATACCCCACCGCTTTCCTCACCGCACCATCCTCCCCCTCCTCCTCCCCACCCAACGGCACAACCTTCCTCGCGAAGAAATCCACCGCCGCCGCTCTCGCCGCCGATTTCGACCCCGACAATGCCACCGGCGCCACCGCCCGCACCAAATCAGCCATCGCCTCCGCTCGGTACTCAGATCCGAGCACCCCGACCAGCACATCGAACGCCCCAACCTCCGCAGCCGTATCAACCAGCGACCTCCGCGCATCCGGATGCGCCGCGAGCGGCAACCTCCCCGCCACATCCGCCAGCAGCTTGAGCGCCACGGGGAGGAGCGTCGACGAGGGGTGGGAACCCTCCGCCGCCGGTGACTTCCACTGCTGCTGCTGCTGGCGCCGACCCTTCCGCTTCCGATTCCGGCCGCTACCATCGCCGCCGCCGCTAGG
>CM002479.1:13439320-13451119 GCA_000325765.3 Leersia perrieri
AGGGAGGAGGTTGGGGAATTGGGGGAGGAGAGGAAGGTGAGGGAAGGGAGGGAGAGGGGAGGGGAGGTGGAGGTGGAGGAGCGGCGGTGGAGGGCGGCGAGCTCGGCGAGGAGGGTGGTGAGGGTGCCCGTGGCGGAGGGTGGGGAGGGGTTCTCGTCGTCGTCGCCGGCGGCGGCGAAGTCGATTTCCATCTCGTCGGCGTCCATGGGCGAGAGGTGGGGAGGAGAGGAGGGAGTTTGGGAATTTGAAATTTTGGTTTTCGTGGGGGCGGGGAGGAGAGATCAGTGGAGACTGGAGACTCACACTCGGGTGGTCTGGTTATTTTTGAAATCGGTGGAGTACGTAACAGTGTCACGTAGGATCGTCTAATTGGTGAAATTTTTTGGCGAAAATATTACATCAAATATTTGATCGGATGTTAGGAGGGATTTTTGCACATGTGGATTACTGTAGCACTTATGACTAATCATGGCCTAATTAGACTTAAAAGATTTGTCTCGTCGTTTACAGCCTAACGGTGTAATTAGTTTTATTTTTTATTTATATTTAATGCTTCATGTATGTGTCCAAAGATCCGATATAATGTTTTTGGGTAAAAATTTTTTGGAACTAACAGCGCCTTATTATGTATAGTCAATGCAAAAAAAAATACTTATGACCACACATAATGCAAAGTTTTGAATTGTTTTATACTCCCTCCGTCTTAAAATATAGAGACTTTCCGTTTTTTAAGAAAATTAAGGTTGAGTGAATGAAGTGTTGTGATTAGTTAAGGAAAGAGGGTAGGTGGGAAGAATGGTTGTGATTGGTGGAGATGTGGTGAGTGTAGAAGTAGTTGTATTTTCAGACAAATTTGAATTGCCCAGGTAGTTATATTTTAAAACAGAGGAAGTAAATAGTTTAAAACTATATCATCCGTACATAAGACGTTTATAACATTTTGCATGCCACTGACCATTTGTCTCATTCAAAAAACTATGAAAAGCATTATTTATTATTTATTTAGTTTGTGACTTACTTTATCATCAAAAATAAAAATGTTGTAAGTATGACTTAAAAGACAAATGGCTAACGTTGTAAGAAAAAGTCAAAATATCTTATATTTGAAACGAAGAGAGTATTCTTTTAAAAAAAAGGAAAAGTTTAGTCATAGTATAAGAAATCTGGAAGGAAAAAAAACAATTTCCAACAATAATTCCAGGCTGCCTTCTTTTCTACTGCATGATATGGCTACTTCCTAAGGAACGTAGTGGCATACTCCAAATAAAACCATTTTTAAATTATAATAGTTAATATTCCATCCATCAAAGAATATAAGCATTTAGCATGATCAAGGGGCAGTAGTGGCATACATTCCTCAAGGAACGTGCACATGGCATCAAACTGCCAAGCGGACACAGAGCAAGAGGAAATCAAAATTCCAGATCAACTTTATACAAAATCACACAGGAATGATAGGACATCCTCAATTTGAGTTCCAGAAGTTCACTATAAACAAGATAATTGAACTTGCGGAAGTGCCCATGGCATCAAACTGGCAACATTCACGATCCATGCAATGTGGGCCCTCCATGGTAAATAAACCCTGTGCCTAATCCAAAAACCACAACACTGGCCACCCCAATCCGACTGCTACAGAACCCTGGATCAACAGAGCAAAAAGAGCTAATATACACCTACTGGATGAGGGTCCGTCGCAGGGCCACCACATGTTGCTGTGAAATGTCATTGAATCAACACATACAAAAGGGAGAAGGAAGATGAGGGTGTATAATAAAACAAACAATATTGGTAATAACAATACAATTGTAATTATGGTGGAACGTTTGCTTCCTCGCTTCATGGTCCCTCGACCGACTACTGCAGCTCAGTTGTTCTATGAGGTGTTGTTCCACCTTGATTGCCACATGCAGGTGAAGATTGGGTGAGCAATGTGTTCATTTGCACAGGCTGTTTAGAACAGTTCTTCAGAGTTGAATTTGTTCCATGCCTCCTGTTTTGTGCAAGCAGAGAGGAGGTTTTAATAAAGCTTCAAGTTTGACATATCAAAAGAGATGTATACGGGAAACATTTCGAGCATGAAAAATCACATCCCTGCACTCGATACACATTTTAAGGGAAAACTATTGTGAATACAAGCTACTTTCTTTCTATAAATATATACTAATATACTCCTTCCATCCCATAATAAGGGATTTTGCCTATTTGCTTGCAATGTTTAACCATTCCTCTTATTAATAATGCAAATATATCTCTATAAAAAATGATAAGTCATGCAATTACTTTTGATAATAAAGGAAATCACAGACAAAATAAATAATACTTTCAAAAAATTTTGAATAAGAGAAAAGGTCAAACATTGCAAGCAAAAACTGAAAATCCCTTATAATATGGGACGGAAGGAGTACAAAATATAAGACCCTGATGTAAAACAGTGAATAGAAATAAGCTAGGGGCCATAATTAAACAAGATCAATCCAGTATTAATATTAAATCATCGCATATCTATCAAGCAATTGGGATCCTCTACTGCCAGCCTATCAGGCCATCACTAGACATTAGTTTGGCTGTCGGCATTGTGGCAGTGCATTGTCCATGGCAGGTATACTTCCCTGGCACCAGGTGTTCGTGGTCCAGGTGGACACAAAATGGAAGTTGGGTACTTGGGTTATTCTAGTGTTCTAAACCTTCTTTCCATGTGAAATCATAGAGGAAGCCCATATTTGGCTCAATGGACCCCAATGGAACAATAAAAGAATATCTCAATGATGTACGGTGAAAGATTCTAAATATTAATCATTGGCAAATAGTAAGTTTCCATGTAGTTATGTAGAGCAGTCCTAAAATCAAACACATTAATGAGTGCTGTTTGGATATTTAGCTATGCAGTCCCTTATTCACAGTAAACTACAAGCGAAATAAAAGAATAATATTGTTAGTATGAAGCAGCATGCTGTTATTATGGTTTGTGAATATATTTTGACAGCATACACACCTTAAGGAGATCAAACACCTTCTCGGCAATATATTTCTGCTGTAGATTTGCTCCCTTTTGCTGCACCTTGTCAGGATGTATGCACAATGTTGCTTTTCTGTAAACTTTTTTAACCGCGGCAGCAGTAATCAAGTCAGTCAGAGATACAGGTTGCCATCCACATTCTGGCCAAAGTACCTGTCAGAAAAAACAGAATTTATGATGGGGAAGACGCAAAATTCGTCATACTGGCTCTAAAATGCAATGTTTGTTGAATAATTAGCTGTACTTCACATTTTCTATTGCATATAAAAGTATGCAACAGGTAAATGGAAAACCAAGATAATAACACCAGATAAACATTTCCACTGGAAAACTTGAGAAAAAAAAAAAGAGACAATCAGCTCATCCAGCATTCTAATCCTTAAGTTATTCAGCTATATTCAGCAAAAAAAATCAAAACTATCTGATCCTCAATACCATGATTTTGATCAGCTCAGGCAAAAACAAATTTTAGAAAAAGCTATAGCTAGGATTACAATTACTGGAACTTGCATTGTTAACAAAATTACCTCAGAACTACACTTCGACAGAAAATATTATGTTCAATAGGTGACCATGACAAAGAAACACACTCTAACTTGTAAATTGCACTAGCATTCTAGCAATCTGGTCAGGGAAAAGTATGGCTTCCAGTAGACAAGGAAAAGAGTCATTCAACTTTCTTTACAAGAATAACACCAAAAGAATGAACAGAAAATTGAAAAGGCAAGGATAAATGATTCAATTTTTAGTAGTTTCAGGAATACAGACTTACGTATTGCAAAGTTGATAGCAATGCACGCAAATTTCCTTCTTTTCCAGCAGCCCATCGCTTAATCTCAAAGTCCATTGTTTCTGAAATTCTCTGGATGAACAGATAACAAAAAAAAAGGAACTAGCCATTAGCAATAAATTAATAGAATTTAAAAGGACAGATAATATGCACCGCGCCATTGTCAGTAAACTTCGATATACAAATAAATGGAGACTAATCAGTATGACAAGCATGTACTCGAGACTAAAAGAACCATATTGCTGAATATAGCTAAGTATACCGATAAATCCTCGCAACGTGCTAGATTCAAATGGCATAAAAAAAAAAGTCATCTTGGACTCTTAGTTTTTTCCCTTTAATTGTGTTACATATTTGGCTCTTGGGGAGGCATCTTTCCCTCATGTGTAACTTTGTTATCTTCTCAGTTCTCAATGAGATGGTGTAAATTCTCTTGCATGTTTGACAAAAAAAAAACAAAGAAGAAAAATAGGGCAATTGAAAGATAAAATTGCATAGTGCTTACATGTCTTTCTGCCTGCTCCCTTTGAACCTGCATGTCCCGTTCATTCTTTTCAGCCAGGGCTTTTGCCTGCATACAAAGTGATGTTAATAAATGACCCTGTTACTCAGATTCATGCATCAGCATCACGACTCTTCATAAAATAGGAAAAAATGTGTAAAACATAAATTGGAAATATATAATAAATTGTCCACATTACCAAATTAGAACAGCAAGTTTCAAACAAATATTTTTACTGAAATCATAGCAACATTACCGCTCTTTCACGGGTCCTTTGATGCCGTTCGAACCTTGCACGCCTTCTTTCTTCAGTCTCGCCTTCAATGTCTTGAAACTCTTCAGATGATGTGGGAGCTAAAAAAAAGAAATAAATCAGATGAGTTACTGCAATAGCTAATGTGGCAAATAAGGTATGTCCAGAACTGCTGCTTTTGGGTTGAGCCATACCTCCTCCAAATATTGCAGATAGGTCATCTGCAATATTTGTTGTTGATGATGCCTTTCGCATAGATGCTGAAGCAGAAGTTGCTGCCCCTCTATTTTGAGTCTGAGAATTAAACATTGTATCCTGAAACATTCACACTTAGTAAGACAATAACCCAAAAATTGTCATGAACACAATTTTGGCATGAATGTTTTGGTAGAGAAATCACCGCTGTTGGAGCCCTTTGCTTTGGTGCACTATTGGCTCGAGCACCCATACCAAAGAAGGACTCAAGATCATCTGGTTTAGCCTGTTTTTCTCTTGCTGCCGCTGCAGCTGCTGCTGCTGCCTGCCTTTCTCGAGCCTCAGCAGCTTGACGTTCCCGAGCCTCAGAAGCAGCCCTCTCTACTGCTGCTCTTTCAGCTCTCTTCCTTGCTTCTTGCTGAGCTCTCTCCACTGCAGCTCTTTCTGCTGCAGCCCTATCCCTGGCTTGAGTTGCAGCCTTCTCCTTAGCTTCAGCAGTGGCCCTCTCCTTTGCTTCAGCAGCAGCCCTCTCGGCTCGTCCCCTAGCCTCTACAGCAGCCCTTTCTCGTGCTTCCTGTTGAGCTCTTTGAACAGCAGCCCGCTCTGCACGCTGGCGCGCCTCCTTCTCTGCTTTTGCACGAGCTTCTGCAGCTGCTCTTTCTCGTGCTTCCTTTGTAGCCCTTTCCACAGCTTGCCTAGCAGCCCTCTCTCTTTCTCTCTGTTTCTCAAGTTCCCTCTCCTCTTCAAGTCTTCTTTGATCTCTCTCCTTTTCCTCCCTTTGCCTCATCTCTCTCTCCCGTTCTAGTCTTTCCTGCCTATATCTCTCTTCATGATCCTGGGTGTTGAACCTTGCTTCATCATCTTGTTCCTGCTGCTCTCTATTTCTAAGTTTTGCATCGCGTTCCCTTTCTCGTACTACCTTGGCATGCTTGAACTTTGCCTCAGCTTTATCCATTGCCTCCTTCATAGCAGCTGCAGATGCTGCTGCTGATGAACTATGCTCAGATTCTCCCTCATTAAAAGGATATGCATTGTCATAGGCAGACCTTTGAGACTTACCCATGGCAAAATTTTCCAATTCATCTAATGAAGAAACACCAACTTGATTTGACGTGCTCCTGTGATGATTGTAATTTTGGTTAGACCACCGTGGATAATCATCATCTTTTCTTCTTGCTTGTAATCCATGTGGTTTTTGCTTTACTGCAAGCGGTGGTGGTGTTCTTGAAGGTGGTGGGGCACTAGTTGGCTGTGTGAAGAGGGGAATCTCTGAAACTGTAAGCCAGATCTCATCTTCAGACTCATCAGATCTTGGAGACTGGTCATCCATACCATTCCGACTGTATTTATCTGAACCAGAGGTACCAATGTCAACATGGACATCAGAATATCGAGCAGACTGTGACTTAGGGAAGATATTTTCAAAGTCCTCCGCAGGAGGTTGTTGGGTAGTATTTTTTCTGGAAACATTTTGCACAGGACTTGAATCTCGGTCTTTGGTAGGGCCATTCCTATCTTTCAGGTCATCATTCAACTCTGAGGTAAACAAAGGTTCTGATTTTGGGACCTTGTTGAAAGTCCTCGAGTCTTCGAATAGGCCACTGTCAACAGAAGTATTATCCTGCTTTTTCCCTTGAGGTTTCGCAGGCCTACCCAGTTCATCCAAGGGATCAGTGAATACCCCTGCAGATGTATGCTTTGAGGTCGAAGTAGTACCAAGAACATCAAATGGGTCACTTGCCATGCTAGCTGGCTTAGACGCCGACATGGACGCATTCTTCTCTTTAGTTCCAACAGTCTCCCTGTGATCCAAAAAAAAAGGACAAGGGAAGGTATGGAATTAACAGTTCTGTGTATAAATTGGACATATTTTACAGAGAAGATCAAAGTCATTCTGTAAACAATACAAATTTAGAACCCTCAAAGCTCTGTTATCAAGTCACACGACTGTCGTGACTAGTCATAAAGTCGGTCAGATAGCACGACTAGAGGGCCACGACTCAACCAAATAGCAAGTCGTGCGATTAGTTGTGGTTAGTCGTAGATTAGTCGTAAAGTCGGTCGTAAATTAGTCGTAGAAAATCACAAATTGATCATGCTAATTGGCTTATTGTGTTTAGTACTTCAATTTTATTATTTGTTGACTTATTATCTTGCTGGCTCTACTTCATAGTCCATAGTTTATCCTAAATATAATGTTTAGTATAGTACAATGGTAGTAACGACTATGTAGTCCATCCTTGTTTTTGCACGACTAAGTTGTGGACTAGTCGACAAGTCAGTCCAAGATACGCTGACTCGACTTTACAACTTGACAACCATGCCTCAAAGATATTCTTCTTCCATAAATCAGTACATATTCCATCAGTATACTGAGTTATATAACAATTAACAAAGAACAAAAGGTAATTTGCAATCAAAGTTGTGCGGTCTATGAACCTACTCAGCTACACCATCCGGTCAGTAATAATGATGAATATTCGCTATGACTCTTAGGTGCCATCTAAATAAACCACAATGAACCAAACATACATTGTATTATCCACATAACACAATAAACGCCTAAGCAAGTTTTTCATGCGAAGGTACACGAATATTTCTACTATTGCTTCTAAAAGAACGGTATATGTTCCTAGGCATATCTAGTATTAAAAATGATGCCAAGAAGAACCGGAAAATTCCAATAAGTTTATCGACAAAATGCCATTGATATTCAATGTTCAATGCAGATCATAACATACATATAAATTCAATTTCCAAATCGACTTTTAGATCTAAACAATAGATGCATTTCCTACCTCAACTGGTGTAAGTTACCAATTCAACTATTGCGAATGCACATTAACAAGCAAAAATTTGAGCAAATCCAATATAAAATAAATACGTGAGTCCATAATTAATCCTACTCAACCAAATTCTCACATGGTTCTCTCGTTGCTGAGTCGGCGCATACCGACAAAGCTTCCGCTTGATCCAAACTACTAGATTTACTCCTAGATTACACATATAGACAATGTAACGGCCAACATTCCCATGCAAAAAAGTGCTCACCTGGCGCGCATCGGGACCCTCCCGCCAAACCCTGGGATCAAATCATCAAACCCCCCAGCTGATGAAGCTGCCGGCTCAGGCTTCCTCTTCTCCTCCTGCACCTCCTTCACCTCCGGCTTGCTCCCAAATCCCCCGAGCAGATCGTCATACGCAGGTGGCGGCGGCGGCACAGCGCGGCTGCCCCCAAACACATCGTCGAACCGCGCAGAGGAGCTCTTCACACCGGGAACCCCATCGAAGATATCATCATCGTACACCGGCTTATCAAACACCGGCATGGACGAGTGCTTCGGCTTCGGCGGCTGCGGGGCACCAGCCGAGGGCTCCATATAGGAATCGAAGATGGCGTCGAGGTTGGGCGATGGCGTCGACTTGGGCGGCGCCGCCGATCCCCCGAAGAGATCGTCGTACGAGGGCGCGGGCGGGGCACTCGCGGCGGCGGCGGCGGAACCCGACGCGGATCTGGAGCTGGACCATGCGGATCCGGACGGCGCGGCGGCGCGAGCAGCCGACATGGGCGCCGCCTTCCCCTGCGGACGCAACCCAAAATCTCGGGCCAGGAGGCCCTGGAAGTCATCCATGTCAACCTAACCAGCACAAGCACCACCGGATCTGGATCCCACGATCCCCTCCGCACCACCACCCACCTCCTCCAGCTAAGGCTCCCGCCCGCCGCTGGAAAAGGGGGAAATCGCGAGTACGCGAGGGGGTGGATCTGGGGAAGGAGGATCGGGGACGGCGACGAGGTAGATACCGATCGGGGGAGTGAGGGGGAGGGTTCCGCGGCGGCGCCTGCGATGGGTTGTTCGCCGGAGACGCCGCCGGAGTGGTCGCCGGAGACGGACGGGACGGGGAGGTCGAGGCGGAGGAGAGAGAATGAGATGGGGAGAAGAGAGAGAGAGAGAGAGATGGTGGTGTCTCACGCGGCGCGGCTGTCTTGGTGGGGTGTCTGTCTGGCAAGCGGGCCCGAATGGAGCGGCGATATCATCGGGCCCCGTGCGTCCCACTGACAGGTGGGGCCCGCGAGGAAAGGTGGAGGTGGGGATAGTGCTACGTGGAGTTGGTTTGACTTAGGTGACTGACTGGTGGGGTTTGGATCGAGTGGGTCCCGTGTGTCTGTGAGTGTGAGGATACTGAGGGGCGTGAGTTTGTGTGTGTACCAGCGCGTCGGTGGCGGCGGAGTGGGAGATACTGGGGAGGAGGATTCGGTGTGTGGGGGCTGGGTGGTGTTGGGTTACGTGGAAGGGCGTGGTTGGTTGGTTTGGTGTTGTGTGTTTTGTGTGATCCGGTGTAGACTGTAGAGGTGAGGTGGTGGAAGAAGTGGATGGCCCACGGGGTCCATTTGTCTTTTCCGTCGTTCACCGTTCACCGTGCGTGATCGGCGTTTCGACCCGAAGGCGGAAAATAGTACTAGGTGTGCCGTGTTGCTGTGTACAAAACGTCAAAGTAGCGCACTGAAATGAGGTGTTGATGTGTCATCCATTTTTGAATCTGGCGTTTGCCCGATTGCACGTGTTAAGGCCTTATTTAGTTTCTCGGGCCCCGTTTAGTTAACATTTTTTTTTTCCAAAAACATCACCTCAAATCTTTAGACTTACGTAAAAAATAAAACTAATTGTATAGTTGGGTTGTAAACGACGAGACGATGTCATGATTAGCCATAAGTGCTACAGTAACCCACCTGTTCATGTGTTAATGACGGATTAATTAGGCTCAAAAAATTCTTCTCGTGGTTTTCAGGCTAGCCGTGAAATTAGTTTTTTAACCCCAAAAATTTTTGGGAACTAAACTTGGCCTCAATAGTTTTTCCTAAAAACATTTCATCGAATCTTTCGTCACTTGTATGAAGCATTAAATATTGATTAAAATAAAAATTAATTGCATAGTTAGGATGAAAATCGTGAGTCAAATCTTTTAAGCTAGATTAGTCCATGATTAGCTACAGTAACTCACATGTGCTAATGACGGCTTAATTAGGCTTAATAGATACATCTCGTGGTTTCTAGGCTAGCCATGAAATTATTTTTTTCATTTGTCTAAAAACCCTCCTGACATCCGGTCAAACGTTCGATGTGGCAACCAAATCCAAAATATTTCACCAACTAAACACAGCCTTAGTGTTAAGTGTAAATCTTTTATCTAATTGTTACTCCTCCATTTTTAATTATATGACGTTGGTTAGTGCAATTTTGCACTAATCAACGTCAAATAAAAGTGAACAGAGGTAGTAGAATTTTGCTTCTAATTTTATACCAAAACTTAAAACCATATCATAAAAAATATTAATTAAATTATAATTAGGCAGGCCCGTCTTGGGGTAGGCCGGAGGTGCAACAGTCTAGGGCCCACGGCTGAAGGGGCCCATCCCCAACACCTCCCCCTAGGCTTCTTCGGTACAAACTGCGAGGAAAGATGGCTTGCTGTCGGCCCCGGATTTTTAAGTCCAGAAACCTTTCGTGTTTTCCTCCGTACCAATCCATGGATCAGTAGTTGGTACTCCACGAATACAAATATTGATAGCATCAGGTAGCACATACACGGAAATCTTACGAATTATTACAATAACGCCGGTAAGGCGATTTGTCTTAGAGCCACAAGGCTTGGATTACAAGTAGAAGTAATACGAATAGAACAACGGATATCACTAGCGCAGGGCCTAATCCACACGCGACGACTGTATGAAATTTATTAGGTGACGCCCTCCTGATCTCCATTGTCGATGTAGTAGTCGTACGGATCTTCACCACCATCATCTTCTGAGATTGTTTTAATGGCGCAAGAGTGAGTACAATTGTACCCAGCAAGTCATCACCAACACCAAATGCAGTATGCATAGGGATATTCAAAGGATTGGCAAGGCATTTCAATTGCTCAAAATTTTACTCAAATAACATTTCAAAGCTTAAGACCTAGCAAGACTTGTGTCAAATTTTATTCCAAGTTTTTATCTCGGCATGGCCCTGTCCACTGTATTCCGTTCCTAGGATAGGCTACCCATACCGACTGTTTATTCCCTCTGCTCTGGCTGTTCCTTCCCTTCCCTGGGAAGTCGCCAGAAGACAGACCACCATTCACATCCCACAGATTTAGTCAAATTTGCTAGCCAAGAGTTTCACATGTCCCGGTGCTCCTTTAACCGCGAGCACGGCTATTCGAATAGATTGATTTACTCACACTGCAGTGGATGTACGCTTTACCCGTGCTCTGTGACGTTGCTCAACACATGAGACTAAATCCCAACGAATGGAATGTGTCACAGCATAACATTTCAGTTTTCTCATAGCGACAACAACCGCTCCATGAACTTTATCCCTCATGCACTTTGGGCGCATACAGTTTCCAAGCAAGTGAGAGGAGTTCTGGCGTTTCCATGTCTGTAAGTCCTAAATCCCGTATCCCGGCGATTTATACTTACAGACCCAACTACCACCACCACCATGATCGGTTATCGCCCCCACTCGGCCACTTACTTTATTACGTCTATACCCATGCAAGAAACACATGGTCGTACTGGGATCGTTTTATGTGCTTGCACCAAAGCTCGGTCCTGTTGACACCAGAATTTGGATTTGGCCCAAAATAAGCCGATACTGAAGTAAAAGATTATTGAATCAAAATCAAGACAAACGGATCGGTATGATAGAGCTAATTTTGGTATATTTCTTTATCAAGCCGATATGCATATACATCAGGAAGGATTTCGGCAAGCCAGTATCAAGCAGCAAGGAAATTCGGAACATTGTAGCAGATCGATCACTGTAGCAATCGGATACTGTAGATGGCGGTTACTGTAGCAGCACAGTACTATTCACGGAAGATGAAGAAAAAAGGGAATCATGAAGGCCGCACATAGAAGTTTAATTCTACCTATTAATTAGGCATGTTTTAAATATTTCCTTATGTAATTAGGAAGGTTTGTTAGTTTCCTTGTCCTAGCCGATTAGGACTTATATGTTTCCTTTCTTATAACGGCTGCATATAGCAAGCCG
>CM002479.1:13451219-13500560 GCA_000325765.3 Leersia perrieri
TGACGATCAACATACACCATCTTGTCGGTTGCAGGATCAAACTGACTGGCACGCCCGCATCCCAACATTTAGGACCTGCACTGGAGCCAAGCAGATCTCCTAGGCCTTCGTGTGTCCGAGCGCAGAAGACTCTATCGGCCAGCGCACCCGACGGCAACGCTCGATCGGCCGGTGGCAGAATTTCGCGTCAACAGGTCCTTAACTGGTTAGGACGGAACTTACCCTCTTACTCTCTTGCTTCCTGCAAGCCACCCTTCCGACACTTTTCCGTCCTAACCTTATTAATAGTTGAATTAGTGATTATACTATCCTATGTTTCAATCCCAGATGGTCATGTGGTGCGTTCTGCAGCACATACCATAGTGACCACTCCTCCCTGGAGTGACACAAAATATTACCAACTATAATGTTGTCCTGAAGTATGAATAATTCTAATAGCGACTAAGCATTTGCATAATAATTAGGGACCCATAAATATATGGTTCACAAAGAATAAGGTAATCAACATCTCAGGCATAATAATAGGATATGAGCATATAGATAGTTTATAAGCATGCACAGTTATTTGTAAACAAAGCATTTGCAATAATAGGTCCAACATGAGAGGGGTTTGATGTTGATAATGACTTGCCTTGTTCTTGGTTTACTTGCTCTGTCTCCTCCAAGTGTTCACCTTCGACCTCGGAATCTATATTACGATAAGCGTTTTAATTTGAATTCGAATTTGAATTCAAATGAACTACCGAGACTTCCAAAAATGATGCAAAAATTCCTAAGATGGTACCATTAATTAGAATTTAACTTTAGATGCAATTTGGTTCTGGTTTCATCAAATTTGGATTTATGGTTCACAAGTTATAGCCCTTTTAAGTTTCAAATGGAATTTTTGTTTAGATTAAAATAAAATAGAACTGTTCATGTCAGTAAGTTATCTCCAAAAATTACAAAAGTGGTACCAGTGAATATATCTTGATTTTAGAAAATTTTAGGTTCAAGTTTCATTTAATTTGGAATTCGGGTGACAAAGTTATTCTAAATTTAAGATTCAAATTTGAATTAAATCAAATTAATTGTGAAAGTTCACTGTTCATATGGGCCGCGGTCAACCCGAGGTCAGACGGGCTGACGCTCGCAGGCTGGGACGACGCGGCTGCCACGTGGTCGCCACGCGGATGCGTGGGGCCCGCCTGTCAGCGTCGTTTTACCCTGAACCCGACAGATTAATTAGGTTAACCAATGAATAAGCAATGATTAGTCCTAAATTAAACGTGATTATGTCCTAATGATAACTCGGTCGGACCCTGACAGGTGGGACCCGCCTATCAGGTCGTCTTCTACCTCGCGCCCGAGCGAAGAGCTCGCCGGCGCGGCTCACCGGAGTTTGGCCGGCGACGCAGGTCCGGCTAGGGAAGTGTGGCCCGTTCCCCGCACTGGTTCCTACCCAGGGCGGCGAGTTCCCGCCGGCGTATTGCCGGCGCGGCGAAGCGGCTCGCCGGCCGTTTCGGCCGACGGCGCTAGGGCACTAGGGTGGATCCCCGGCCCCAATTTCCGGCTCAAAAGCATCCTAGGGCTCCTAGGGTCTTAGTACGGGTGATCACCAGCGACGCAATCGGCCGGAGCTACGAGCTCACCGGCGACCCGACGGTGGCGAGGGTGGGTTCACGGCGCTAGGTTGGTAGGAGGCTTCCTAGGCCAAAATGAATGAGGGAAAACTTAGAGAGGAATACGGGGGTGCTTAGGGGCGTGATCTCACCGGCGTGCGCGGCTCAACGGTGAGGTACGGTGTCGGGGTGGTGGTGGTTCACCGGCGCATGCAACGTGTTCGACGAAAAGCCCGAGCGGAGTCCCGAGCGATCGTCGTCTTTCAATTGGCCCCCGGCTCCTCGGTTGTCGTCGTACGGCTGCTCCGGCCCCTACCCTCGGTGTTCCGGGTCCCGGAGAGGCTCCCGGCGCCTCACCGAAGCTCCTCCTTGCTCCGGCGCAGCTCCAACAGTGGCGGCGGCGTTCTCCCGTGGCGGTGGAAGAAAAGAGGGGGAGAGGAGAGGAAAGTGGTGCGGAGAAGACCGGGAACGGGGCCGGCTTTTATAGCCTTACCGCGGCCGGCCAAATGATGACGGCGCAATGGGTAGCGGCGTGGGCGACGGTTAGGTCGGCGGCTCGACCCAATGGCGAGGCCGCCGCGTGGCGCGTGCCCACGCCGGACCCCTCACTTTGCCGCGGCGTGGGGAGCAGAAGGTGTCTGACGCACGTCGTGGCGTACGACGTGTGCCGCGCGTCACCCGGCCGCGTACGGGATCGGCGAGGTGGCGCGCGCCGTACGGAGGTAGGAGACGTGCGCGCGGCGCTGCGGGAGCGGTCGCCCGCTAGCCAGCCGTGTGTGGGGCCCGCAGGCAGAGGGGAGCGCAATGGAGCGAGCGAGCGCGCTCGCCGTTCGCGCGCGGCCAGCGGCGGGGTGCGGTAGTGGCTAAACGGGCCGCGGTGGCTGGGCCGCGCGGTCCGGGAAGGGGAAAAAGGAAGAAAAGAAGAAAGGAAGGAAAAGAAATTTAAGTCTAGAATCAGTCCCTTCGCAATATTCAATTTAAATCCTAGCCTTGATGAAATCATTTGAAGTTTGAACTTAGAACCTTATAATCTTTAAAATATCTGAATTTTTCCTCTCACAACCAGAATATTGATTTTTTTCTAATTTCCTACTTTATATTTTTCTCACAAATTGGTGTGTATGACTTATTATCTTTATAATTTATTTCTTCCAAATAAAGAACTCAAATATGATGCATTTTATTTATTTAAAAAGTTTTGAAAATTCCATATTTTTGGGATTTGGTTTTAAGTAAATTTTCAGGGTGTTACACTTGCCCATTGACACAAGCGACAGACGGAATATCGAGCGACGATGCAGCGTCTGATTGCATTCGCCTCGTGCTCGTGGGCGCGCACTCGCCACCTCGTCTTTTTTACGAGATATGTCAGATATTTGTGGTTTTTTTTATTTAAGATGTTTACAATAGTTTCATTCCCTTTTAGTTTTTTACAGTATTAAACTATTGATATTGTATCAAGAACTAAATATCATATTGCAACTACTTGTT
This sequence comes from Leersia perrieri, assembly GCA_000325765.3. NCBI lineage: Eukaryota > Viridiplantae > Streptophyta > Magnoliopsida > Poales > Poaceae > Leersia > Leersia perrieri. The sequence goes on from CM002479.1 coordinate 13,454,312, forward strand.
TTATCATAATAGTAATGCTCTTTTATGTCACGTTAGCGAAAAGGTAGTTTATATGTATATTTAATCAGTTAAAAAAATAGTAGCCCATAGCTAGTAAGTGTGCCTAAGATTCTGAAAACATAGAGTCCACCTGTAAGTCTGTAACTGTAAGTAGGCATACACCGATGCCATGTGTTTTGAAGGTATTGTTTGACTTTTTATGGCCAGTAGACCACATGCTCACAACCAGTCATACTATGCTCTTAACTTTTCTTCTTCTCCCAAAAAAACAACAGTTAATAGTACAAGTTAGGTTGTTCTTCGCTGCAAGTGTCTGCATATATGTGCAAAAATAAGCATATGATGTATTTTCTGGCGGTGTAACCGTGAAAGGACCAATATGGACCTGTGGGAGGAAGGCCATGTTTGTCATAACTCTATATCGAAGATTATTTTTCTAGAGAACAAGTACTATGTGCAACTCATAAGTCTTTTAAGGTAATAACAGTTATATATTGACCCTTTTAAGTATTTTTTTGTTTTTAATCTATCCGTGTATTATTGAAAGTCGCAATTATTGATCATATAAACCTTGTAATAATTAGTTGTATCTTATATAAAGTAAAAGTTGGAATTAATTCCATTATCTTTGTCGAAGTGGACCCGGCAATCTTAAAATCATTATTTTTCGTGAGACAGGTATTCATAGCTCTAGAAATCTATGAAGTTGGGAAGACACAATTATTTTCTTCCAATTGTAAAGGAAATATAAAATTTTGAATCACTATAATTGATCTAACAAACTTGTTCGCCTTGGAATTGAGATCTAGGGATGTGCCAAACAGAGTGGGTAGTACACATCTTGCACAAGCCAATACGCGCAAATCAGTATAATATTGTAGACTTACCTCAACGTGGGATGAAAACCATCTAAAACATGGCCCGACGGAGAACTATGATCATATGGATCTCATTGAATTAAATCATGAGCAAAGAGGGGATGACAAGGAACCAACTAAAATGGCTAAAAACAAGTCTTGTGAGTATGCATGGTAGACGCAAAGATCACGCAAGGAATCAATGGTGTATTGGCGTCATTATATATATGTCAAAATAAATAAAGTGGTGTTGCTTACCTACACTGTATTTTAGACCATGTCCAATCAAAATTTCCACAATTGAACAATAATGATCTAGTTTCAAAAGAAGCCTAGAAAACTAAACATGTGTGATAAAGAAAAAAGAAAAAAGATACACCACAAAATACACATGAGACTACGAACTAAAAGACAATAAAATCAATTAATAGCGGTAGCTCGATGGCTCAGAAAAACATGTACGAAGTTCCGTCATTAAGAACAGATGAGGAACAAACCAATGTAAACCTAACATTTTTTTTGGGAATATGTAAACCTAACATTGAACAAGATCCTCAAACAACTTAAAAACGTTGTTCGACGACTAACTACAAGTCTTTAGGAAGCACGTCCATATGTTTCAGTCGCCTCAACCTCTCCCCATTAGAACATCATGCCATTTATTCAGGTTTACACAGTCTTGCTGCCTCAACAAGAGTTACAATTGCTAAAAAAGTAACAAAGCTTTATGTTAGGCTATTTGATTGACTACAAATGACTAGTATAGGTTCAAATAATCTTGTCACCATGGCAAACCTCAAAGTAGACATAATCTAATTATTCAAAGAATTATCAAAAGTCCCACATATTTCTTCAGTAGCTATTACATCTATCTATTCTGTAATGGAGCAACTTGGTTGCATTCACGAAATCCTCACCATTCAATCGCAGATCGAACGTATCAGATCAAATCCACCTTCATCCTTATCCCGTCTCTAATCTGGCCCCACCTATCTGCCCACATCAAGACACACCTTCCCTCCTAATGTGCCCCGCTCCCCTCCCGACGCCTCCTCCGCCATCCACAATCGCAGCCATCCGCCTCCGTTCCCCTACAAACAATCAACTGTGCACTTGGGATCATGGGAACCTGATGCTTTCCCTTTTGGGCCACAAAGTGTTCACCATGTAATGTACTCCTATTTTGTTTCTTCTCATTATCTCCATTATGATTATATTTGTAATTTGTTCAAATGGACCTCAGTACAGGAGCTCAATTTCGCTTCAACTTTGTATTAAACTGTTGCCTAGACAATTCTTTGGTGGTGATCACCTTCACAATTCTTTGGACTTCAAGAAATCTATGAATTGTTTTCTAGCCATTGTTCTGATTTTTTTCCTATTTGCATGGTCTTGGATTAACAGAACTGTTCTTTTGGTGGCCGCCGTGGAAGGACAGCCCAGGCGACTACGTCTGCTAGCCATAATATTCAGTCCTACTGAATATAAAACAGGAAGGGTATTTGTGTGCTGTTTTGCAAGAGATAGGTATTGTAGTAGAATAAGGGTGATTTGTGGTCGTGATAACTGAACATTATTTTACTGCTCAACTTTTGCCATCCTCATATTTCAAGGATGGAAGTTCTTACGAATTTATCAAAGTTGGAGTGAACGTGAAGAAAGACACTTTATTTGAACTTGGTCAGAAGATACTGAAACATTTGCACCATTCATATATTCACGCAATATGATGTCTTCAAATTTTGGTTTTGTAATTATATGATACCCTAGAGCCTGATTGAGCATTAGTCTGCTTGAAAAAGAAAATAGAATTAGTAAAAGTATTTTAGCGCTTGAAGCAGAGATTTGCTGCCATTTAATTATTTTGTTTGAAACGTGGGTTCCACATGCACGCTTACTAGTCTATGTAAAAGACCAATGTATACCCAACTAGTGGATGTAGGTAAAAATAACATGGGTGTTCTCTCTTTAAGCGCTGCTTAGGGCTTATTAGCACCTCTCCATTTCTCTTATACAGAGAAAATGCCCTCTCCAACTACAAGAATTTTCTCTCTATAGAGGCCATGCATAGGAAATGCTTGATTTTAATTGGGATTTTGCCTTTCCAGTCTTACTACATAATTGAACAACAACTAACTTTTAAAATATTAAAGCATATGGATGGACTTAGGGCGAGTTCTAAAGTGAGGACAGGGTAAGATTATTTTTCTTTGAAGAGGAGATATATTAATTACTCAGAATGATGGGAGGGTTAGAATATTTGCCGCACACAAAACGAGATAATCCATTAATATATGATTAATTGAGTATTAGCTACTGAAAACTTAAAAGCATATTTATTTGACTTTTTTAAAGAAGTTTTGTATAAAAAGTTTTTCAAAAAATAAACCGTTTGATAGTTTTGGGAAGTATGCACGTGATAATCCGGTGAGTAATAATCCAAATAAGCTGAAAAGAACTTGGCCTTAACTTTAAAAAAGGTTACTATTTTTTTTTTATTTTTGTCTCATATACTTGTCCAAACATGGAGCATATTTTGCAACACTACATCAAGCTAATTTGAGACAAAATCTAACCTTTTCCAACTATCAGTCGTGTGACGAAAATGACTACGACTATATGATGACAACCCAGTCCATTTTTCTACCCATGCACGAGGAAAACGCAAGCATGGGTATTCCCGGCACTTCGCAAACACAAGCCTAAAAACTAGAGATGGCAATGGGGACCCGTTCCTCGATTATCCGTGGGGAATTCTCCTATTAGGTGATGGTGATGATTATAATTTATAATCCATGGATTTTGAAATGGAGAAAAACCCACACCATTGGATTTGACGGAGGCGGAGATGACCCTACACCCTCCATACACGTCCCCCACGGAGACCCGCATATATACAGACTACGAGCAAGCCCAGTGCAAATAAGTATCTTTCATCCTACAAAATAAAGGCTCAATAGCTTGAGTTTTAAACAACCCTAATCATTCCGGTCCACTCCATATCTTACTCCACCTCCCTAGTCACCGCACCTAAAATTCATCATCCTGAGCGTCACCATTTTGCCTCCCGTCGTCAGGTACACTATAGATAAGACACGGAGATAGAGGCTCCACGGGTTTTTTTAACCCGCACGGAGATGGTGATAGGGAAAATTGATCCCGTCATGTTTTATGGGGATGGTGATGGAGGAATTTAACCTCCATGGAGGATGAGCAGGCTTCCCCGTTGCCATCTCTACTAAAAACATGTGACAAGATGGTCGCCGCTGCTCATCATCATCCTCTCCGTTCTCCACTCTCCCTAATCCAAAAAGGCGGCTCCTTTACTCGCTCGCGCGGATGGACGCCATGGCCGTGCTCGCGAGGACCTCCCGCCCCGCCCCGGCCCTCGCCGCGACCCCGTCCCCCGCCGCGCTCCGGCGGCCGGCGTCCCTCTCCTTCGCCGCCGCCTCCTCGAGGCCCAGCGGCCGTGTCGCGCTCAGGGGCGGGAGGGCGGCGGCACGGGCGCGCGTCTCCGCCGGACGCATCGTCGCGTCGTCGGTTAGTCGCCTGGATTCCCCCTTGTTACCTACTCGCGATTGGTCCCAATTGCAGGAGAAAAAAACTTGTTCTTCCTTTTTGTGTTTGAGGACTAGCGGTTGGTTGTGATGTTGGTCTCAGTTCGCTGTTGTATTGGCCCGCGTTCGTATTTTGATAAATTGGAAAAGAAAGGACTAGCTATCACCAGCTGAGAACAGGTGAAATTAATTGCAAATAACCGAGCAGATGATGCGCTAAAACGTCTCACAAATTCATATGTTGCTTACTTGCTTTAGCCAGCCAGCCTGAATTATATGTACAACAGACCTAGTCCGAAATTTTAGTAGCGATTTCTGGAATTTTGTACGGTTGTTGGAAATGCAAGCGAAATTGAACTGAAAAGTAAGAATTTTGCCTTGGTGTTGTCAGCCGGCAGACAGTACTGATGAGAATACAGCATATAGGCATGCTACATTGTGTTGATTCCCATGTACGAGTTGCTTATGTACCGTGATGTGCATATTGTAGTCACGACAATTATTCTGGGATGCTCCGATTACTACCAAAATTTCTGTCTCGGGACTGCAGTACTATTGATATTGTTCGGTATATATGTAATCATGTAGAATTTTTGTGCCAGCCAGAATTCCAAATTTTGATATTCATTTTCCTTTTTGTTGTTGATAAATGCAAGGATCTCTCTGGTCCTATTTTGAGATTGTTGGAATTATTCAATAATGTGTTTTGAATTCTAGTATTTGAATAGGTCCAAGTTTACTTAGACATTCTCATTTGTTATGGAAGATGACAGTCGTTGCAACTCGCAACGTCTTAAATAGTAGTAGTACACAGTGAAGGGTCCTGCGGAATAATCTAATTCTTTTTATGCATATTTAAGATAAATGAGTATGTTGAAGAGACGTCAAACCTATTCTAATAGTTTATCATTCCCTCCAAGCATACTGCAGAAAACCATTTTGGTTCACTAATCTCAGTTACATGCTAGTGATTCAATGTTGCTTATTAATCTTATATGCATTTAATACCTGAAAATCAAGATGCAGTTCAGTGGAAATTGTAGAACTGTTTCATTTTCACATTAGAAGTTTAGGAGGGAGTTGCACCAACTTATAAGTGGGGGGAGTCCCTCACCTCATGAGCTAGCTTTTGGGGTGGAGCAAGGATTTCTCCCGGTTGGGCTTCCGTCTATGGGCCAACAAGTGGTATCAGAGCTAGGCCTAGAATCTTGGCCCGTGCACACTGGGGTGGTGTAGGTCCAAAGCCCAGTGGACCGTGGGTGTAAGGCCCGGTCAGTGGACCGTGGGTGAGTCCCGTATGTGTCCGTGTGTGGGGCCGGTCAGGGCTAAGGGACACCAATGTGTGACGGGGGAGATTGTTGGGAATAGTCCCACATTGGAAGTTTAAGGAGAGTTGCACCAACTTATAAGTGAGGGGAGTCCCTCATCTCATGAGCTAGCTTTTAGGGTGGAGCAAGGATTTCTCCCGGTTGGGCTCCCGTCTATGGGCCAACAATGCCTAGATCTAAGAGGCAATAAGGCATTATGGATTCTATTTATGGAAACCGAGTTCATCCCTTTTATTTTCACAGAACAAGTGTTGATCTGTCTATTTACAAAATGTCAGAGTGTCTACACTGATGATTACCTCAATGTTATTTCAGTTAGAAGTTGGGAACTCGTCACTTAGGTGATAAGTTATCTCTTCCTTATCAACCATAAGACTAAATCTATTTTTTTGTAGGTTGAGCAGTCCTATATCATGATCAAGCCGGATGGTGTTCAGCGAGGCCTGGTATACCATTTTATTTACTTTTCTAACTTTAGATTCGTTTACTGAATACTGTCGTTCCATTGTAGTTTCTTTCACCTTAGATGAACACATCTGTTGACTCTATTCATATAGGTTGGCGAGATTATTTCCCGTTTTGAGAAGAAGGGCTTTTTGTTGAAGGGCTTAAAGCTTTTTCAGTGTCCAAAGGACTTGGCACAGGTTTGTCTCCCAATATCCACTGTTTTCTTAAAAAATGAAGTGCTTTGTTTTACCATTTGGGGGCTGACTATTTAATCTTCACTGGAGACCAATGACACCATTTCAAATTTTACTATCTATGCTTGGCAAGACAAAATATCATGCCCCAGTTTATTTTTATTATTAGTGAGCAATTTGCCAAGATACTTGAATGCGACTTATCTGATGACATCGTAATTTATTGTTGTCAATGAAAATTTAACAAATGATAAATAGCGTGTCGGTCTGGTATGTTTTTTCTGGACAGCCTTGACCTGACATAGTTCTTTCGAGCCACCTTTTCTTTTATTCAGCCAGCAAAAGGTTACCGCCTCGACTTCATTATCCATTAAATGTCCAAGGAGCAAGACAAAATTTTGTAGAAATGCCATCGAAATTTGTAGTCAAACCTGGTTTGTGCATACCTTCAGAGCACACAGTATTGTCTTGTTTTTACACAGGAAGGGAATCGATCACCAAGGAGTATATTATGTTAAATCAACGAGCTGCTAATTCTCTCTTATGTGCACAGGAGCACTACAAGGATTTGAAGGATAAACCTTTCTTTCCCGGTCTGATCGAGTACATAACTTCTGGCCCTGTTGTTTGCATGGTATACATTTGTAAAGAATCAAACATATTTATAGCTATGCACTCTGATTCGAATAAATTGTTTTCCATTTACATTTGTTGCAATTCTGTTCTGCAAGGCCTGGGAGGGTGTAGGTGTTGTTGCATCAGCTCGCAAGTTAATAGGAGCTACTAATCCCCTTCAAGCTGAACCAGGGACCATAAGGGGTGATCTTGCAGTTCAAACTGGAAGGTTAGCATCAAATCTTCCATGTTTTGAAACTGCTACATCGACCATGTTTTTTCTTATTTTAGTAGATGTCATCTGCATATTTATATCTGTATCTGAGAAATTAAATGTATTATGGACCCTGCTTTACAGGAATGTTGTTCATGGAAGTGACAGTCCTGACAATGGCAAACGTGAAATCGGTAAGTTCTGCAACAGTTGAGGTGTTTGTTTTCTCTCTAGACGATTCCCTTAGCTGCAAATTATCCATACCTTCTCAATCTATAGTCATGGTAACAATAAAAAGGTGCATATAATCATGAGGGTTAGTAATTACTCCATCGTTTCAAAACATAAGACATTTTGACTTTTTCTTACAACGTTTGACCATTTGTCTTATTCAAAAAATTATGAAAGTACTATTTATTTTGTTTGCAATGACTTATTATTTTTTATATTTGCACAACATTTTTGAATAAGACAAATGGTCAAACATTTAAAGCAAAAAGTCAAAACGTCTTGCATTATGAAACGAAGGTAATTTGTTTTAAGGATCTTGATTGTTTTTAGTCAGTAGCACGGTGTGCTTAGAGAGTAGTGTATCTGTTAGCTTAAACTGAATTTACCTTCTATTTTGTTCTTCACAAACAGATGATAAACTCATGCCAATTTCCTATTTGCAGCTCTATGGTTCAAAGAAGGCGAACTCTGCGAATGGGAATCTGTTCTGACACCTTGGCTTATAGAGTAGATCGCATATCTATGCAAGTACCGGATCAGTGTTTGTTTAGCCAACTTGATTTGAGTGGCTATGTATGAGTCTCGTTCAGCAGAGTAAAGTAGCCTATATCAAAGCTCGGCCTTTTCATGCTTGTATACCCTGACATTCTCCTTTTTGTAATACCATTTACTCTGTTTTTTTTTGGGTAATACCGGATATTCCTTTTTTGTAATGCCCATGTTGTCAATTCTCTTGGCATGCCTGCAATTGATCAGAACAAAACCAATGAAACTCCACCTTCCAAGTCGTTATGGAGGTGAATATACATACATTTTTTAGATAATGATGGAGGTGAATGTATACAAATAATAATTCTTTGGACAAAGTTAGCCGGTACAAATGCATAATTGCCAATGCTGGTATGTTCTTTGTTCCCTTCAAGCTGCCGTGCTGCTTTCACGATGGAAAGCCAATGCTGGTACAGTATTTCATCATTTATCTCAATTTATTTCCCATCTCTCTAATCTATAGAGATTCAACAACTCACTTATGGAGATCAAAAAAAAAAACAAAAAAACAACTTACTTATGGGTTATTGCGTCGCCATGCCTAACGCCCATACGGGCTTAATAACCATGGTTTCGACTTCAATAGGTCTCACATCTACCCAACCCCGTCACGGTGCCGAGCCCACCGCTGCCACCAGAGCAACCTGTCGGGCCCACCGCTGACGACGCCGGGGCAAGAAAGACTACCACCAGCAAGCGTCAGGGCCGTCTCCAGAAATTTGGGGCCTGGGGTGAAATTTAAATTGGGCCCTAAAATTTGAGGACAAGCAGCCACTCACCTGCTCGCTACTTAGGGTCAGGATGTCATCACGTTTGTTGATCGTCGTCGTTCACCGCTCTGACTTGGGAATTCAAGGTCAGGTTGCCATTCATGCCAGGTAGTGGTGCCAGTCGATGCTTTACTTTTTGGAGCTCACAATCAACTCTACTATTAAGGCCTTGCTCTCAATGAGAAGTGGAGAGCATCGCATTAATTGATGCCTCATTGTCGTTGCAATTTGCACCAAAGTAAACTAATCCGTGTGAAAAAAATGTCAAGTACAATGTCCTGCCATGGTTGAATGTTACAGTATCAGTTCTTTAATACGTAGGTGCCAGGAGATTTATAAATTACTCTGGCACTATCATTCCATCTGTCTGACGGGATAGTAACATAAGCAAGATGTTTTGATGATCAGTAGACACTTCATATTTCCAAACTTAAATACACAATGGACATAGACATGTACATATATATCTTCCATGGAGATGCAGATGAACAAAATTATGCTATACTCCCTCCATCCCCATATATTTGACGTTGGTTAGTTCACTTTTGAGATAATCAACATCAAATAAAAAGAGAAGAGGTACTATATTATACACCATAACACCAGGAAGTGTGTGGTATCATTCTTTTTTACATTTAACTTCACTAATGCCAAGTGGACTGTCGTCATTTGATATAACTAGTTAAATACCCGTTCTTTGCTATGGACAAATATATATTAATATTAGCTAAAATAAATATTTTTTATGGCATGTGTTATCAATTTTTCTTATACAAAATAGTCACCTTAATTTAAATTTATATATGGATATTCATCTATATTTAATTAGTTTTTAATATTAAGAATTTTGAGGGCAAAATTATATAATATTAGTGAGGGTAGGTGGTAGTGGTGGTGACCGATTTGCTGCCACCACCAAAAGAGTTTAGATTCCATCTTTGATAGATCAGATTTTGATACTTAGATCTGCTTTGGCATCTTGTAGTCCAATCCTACCAACACACGGGCAAATTAAGAGTTCACCAATCTTAATTTGAAACTTCATAGGAGTGGCAAACAATTAGTAAGATACAACTACATTCCCTCCTATATTGTGTTATTTTTTGACGGAGGGAGTAGTTTATGTACAAATGGAGCATGTAATATGAGAAAAACATGAGATATTATAGATTGGAGCACACGTTGCCAAATCGTTTCAGCAAGATGCAAAACAACATGACCAGATGGCAATTCCGTTTCCTTGTGTTTGTACGAGGCTTTGTCTTCATCTGTTGCAATGCACAGCTACTTGCTAGTATTATTATTATAGTGCGTATGGAGCAAAAATGTAATAACAGTGATGTAGCTTCTGTTCAAGTCAAGACTAGTCTTATCCATTATCAAAATATACCGCTTGTAAATGAATTTACAAGAAACCTTCAGGCATGGCATTCAGCACATAAAGGACAATGCATTGGTGAAACAGAGATGCTTATTCATTGTCAGGCATGTTGTGCACCAATGATCGTGAGAGGCAAGGAAGGATGGAATTTGGATATTACCTCGAGGTCCTTTCATGATGGGCCGGGCCGCTCGCGTGAGGGAACTGTTCCATGAGTATTTTCCATGGGCCGTATTTGTTATTGGGTGGAAATCCTAATTTTCTGGGCTAAGCCTAATTAGTTTTTGAGTGAGAGAAAGCCCGCAAAAGTATGTTCTCGGCACTCTCATCATCATACTTCGACATGAATGAGTTTATTTGGGGTCCCTCATGTTGCCGCCGAGTGTCAGAATTGTCCTCGTCCACAATACCGGAAATGTTGGAACTCGAAGTTGCAAAAATTATTCAAAACAGGTTCTATGGCAATATAACGGGGTGGTTTCAGATGTGGCATCCTAGTCATCACAAATAACATTAAAAAAGGTGGGAACCACCTATCAGTCAAATGAAAAAAAAACCGTCTCTCTCCTCTCCCCTCTTTATGCCAGCAGGGCAGTGAAAGGTGACAAATGGGAGTAGGTGCATGGTGGTCGAGGACCTCATTTACTGGCGAGGCCGTGGATGTATCCCTCCGCCTCCCAATCCATCTAAGTCTGCGTGGACGAGCGACACAAGGAGTGGAGCAACCTTGCACATGTACCTGCAGGTTGATGGCCTATTGGCGTCTACATCCTGCATATATCTTCAGGCGTCGTTGGCCTATCCGCCGCTGCCGCTAACAGGCCGAGCTCGTCGCCACCGCACCAAACCCGACATTGCCGTCGTCAGATTCCTACGGTTAAGGGCTCCTGGTCTCGCCACCGATAGCGTGTCTATCGACCAGCAAGGCAGCGACGTCGCATCTCGAATGAGAAAGGAGAGGAGGACCTCGCCGCCGTGACCGGCCGGAGGCCTTGAGGGGACATACCCGAGATGGTGCCCGATGAGGTCCTGAGGATGGGAGCGGAAACGGCCGAGATGGTGCCGCCACACCCAAGCTCAAGCTCGGCACGCCCCGACCGACTCATCGACTTGGTTGTCTCCCAGCAGTCTCGTTAGCTTTACTGTTGACGGAATCTCGTTAACCACCAATGTTGAGGAGGGGAAATATGGAGTGTTCAGAGAGAGAGAGAGAGGGGGGAGATGATTTTTATTTATTTATTTTCTATTTGAATGATAGGTGGGTCCCACCATTTTTAATATTATTTTTCTGACCAGGATACCACGTCAGCGAACCACCATGCGATACTGCACTGGACCTATTTTAATTCGTTTTTGCAATTTCGAGGTCCAATATTTTTGGTATAAATGATGAATGATTTTAAGAAGGCGTCAACTTAAGGGACACAAAGTGAACTTATTCCTGCTTCGACAAGTTCAAAGTAAAAGAAGCATGTGTGCAGTTCATGATACCGACAGCAAAAACAAATTCTTCGGAGAATATGCAGTCTTATTGTGCTTCAGCTTCTTTTACTTCGAAGTTGTCGAAATAATGCACTAAGATTGGCTCTATAAGAGCAGATATAATAAGGGTGCTAAGCTTCAAAAGCTTTGTTACTGAGTTGGCATAAAGAAAATAAAAAAGTGAAAATGGGTGGATGCTTAATAAAAAAGTGAATAGCACACCCTGAGCTAGAGCTATGGAATAGAACAAATATTTTATCCTGCTAAGAGGACGTCTACATAGGCAGAAACCATACGATCGTCTCAGGATTCGTGCGCTTATAATTGTACCACCTGTATATCAGCACAGTAATCAAGTTCTTCTTAGTTTTTCCTAGTTCGCCTCCAATACACAGATAACTGGGCCCCCATGCTGTCACACGACACCACCCGTGAGTCTTTTCTACCGTGTGACAGACATCAGAGTAAAATCGTGAGGAGGGTGGCGGAGTTCCAATGGCGATGGCGAGACAACAGGAGGTGAGATCCCCGTGAGCGGCCTCGTCGAAGAGATTCCTGCGCACGTTGAGCTGCGCGCGGCTTGCCGTGATATCCCCTCGCGTTGAGCTGCGCCTCGCCGGAGAGATTCCTGCTAGAGGGCGACGAAGGCCGTAGAAGAGTTCCGTCTTGCCGGAGAGATCCCCTCACTCTCACTGGAGCCGGTCTCCGCCCGTGGTGGTGGTGCAGTGAACACAGCCGGATTGTTTCGATCTCTCTGCCGTTGCATACCTCTCTCAAGTCCCGAAGATGCCTTTGCCAGACGAGCACCAGCGAAGAAGCTCGACAAGAAGCCTATGAAATACAGCAGATTCAGCGCCGGTTTCAAGTTTGCTTTGGTGGCATCACCATCTGTATTACCGTAATCATGCTGTATTAGATGCCACAGAGAAAGCACAGCGGATATATACAGACCAAACATGTAGAGATCAACCCATAAAGGGTACACAATACAGTGACGTACGTGCACAACAGCTTCTATGATTAATACCACACACAACATTACAGTGGGTGGATTCAAACATGATACCGCACCAAGAGTGCTAATAATACAAATCGATATATTTCAAGCAAATTCAAATCCCACACTGACCAATATTACTTGGTCATTTGCATACGCTGTATTTTTCAATATCCATTGTTTATGCCCCTACAACAGATACATAACACCCACACTAGTACACACTGTTTTATTCTCAAGAATAACATGCATGTGGAAATGCAGATAAATATATAGCAAAACTCGCCCCGTTTCACTCAAAAGAACTAAGCTGGAACAATGTCCAAGAAGTGATTCTTCTTCTGTTCATCGACAAGTTCCTGTGCTTCTTTCACAAGGGAGGCGAGAGTCTTTGCAGTCTTCCTTGTCATTGTGCCATCATCCTGCTGACTGGCGAAAACCATGGAGCCATCAATAACCGACAATGCTTTCGAAGCATTTGACAGTGCTACCATCAGGCTATCTAGTTCGTCATTAGCATAGCTGCCTCTGTGCTGCATCATTGATGTGACCATATTAGTGGTAAGCTTGAGGATCGCGAGGGATTCAGCTGTGCGGTGACTACTGATTCTTTCTACCATCTCCTTGAGGTTCCTTACAAAGTTAAATGTATGATCTCCGCCGTCTCCAGTGCCAATTTTATTAAATAGAAGACCCAAATCTGTATCTGCACTGATCATTGTGTTGCATATCATCACACAAAGAGACAACAAGGCTGCCTGCAATTTACCGTCATATTGTTGCTTAGAAGAGGAGACGTATTTCTTGCCGTTAAATTCTGAAACATCAACTTCCTGGCGTTCAATGTCTTCGTCTTCTGTTGAAAATGAACTGGCCTTTTCTTCCCCATAATCAAGTATTTCGCTGAGTATCTGCAACATCAGGGCCATCTTTAGTCTGCCAAGCTATCAGAATAATATTGGAGGCAGCATGACCAGAATGCGTTCATACTTTCACAGATTGGAAGTTATATTTTTGTTATGGTGAATAGCCATTACGATCCTTGGACTTCCGTTCTAGGATCGATTAAATCTTAACATTTCAATTCATATTGTCCAAATTTGTCATGTGGCTCAACATCGTCCATTAACCTATCGAAATGCCACCTCAGCTACCACATCATCATCACATGCATGATTAATAGTACATGCATGATTAATATTGAAATGTCTATTTTACCCTTATATATCTATACAACTTTTAAAAGATAGTAGCGGTGGCCCTCTTTGTGTACTTTGAAAGTATAGTCTCTAGGATTTAGCTGCTCTTGCTATTTGTGAAAAACTGAAAGGAGTCCTTTAGGCTGCTAATATTTACTTTTTAATTATTCTTTAGTTTGCATTGCTTTGTTGTCATTTTGGTGAAATAAAAAAAAAACTCTTAAAACTTTTAGGTCTTTTCTATAATTTGAGATGAAATACACAACAAAATTTATTAATTATTGACACAATTGAGATACATAGTACATATTTTATTAAAGTAGTGAAAACATTAATTGTGAATTACTCCCTCCATCCTCATATGTAGAAGATTTTGAATTCAAACTTGTCCCTAAATGTAGAGTATTTGATAGTACTAGTAGTCACATCAATCAATTTCTTTCCAAATTTCTTCCCATATTACCCCCACCTACCCACATCAGTGGCATTTTAGTCTTTCTTCTCTATTCTTAATTTTTCTAAAAAAAGAATCATCTACTACAATTGGGGACGGAGGGAGTATAATCCAAGCATGACATTTTTTGCTTTTTGTTTATTCAAGATGAAATATCTTGTTTCAACCAAGTAGAAGCTAATATTTCCAACAAGAAATTATTTTTTCTATTTTGAATAATCCGTTGCAATGCACGGTCATTTGGCTAGTAGCATTAAATAAAGAGAAAAATAAAATAAAAAACATATTGTAGTAAAGACCATATTTTATAACACTTAATTTATTTTGTTTGTTTATTTTTTTCATTTCTTTTTTCAATGGTACAGTAGATGTGCAATAGACATTTAAAACTTAAGCATGCATGTGTGGAGGACGTGGGATGCATGCCTACGTGGCGTTTTTAGTGTGTTCAGGGACTGTATATTAAATCATATGACAAACTTAGGAGACTTGTTTGTATAATTTAAAACATCAGCCTAGAGCTTAAGTCTCCAAGGATTACACTGGCTATTCACACTCTTTGTTATCTAGTCAAAATGAAACAAGCAAACAACGAATTTTACTTTATATTCGCTATAAAATTACCTTGTGCATCACATCGACCATGACTTCCTTGAGGCATTCATCATTGTCATTGGAGTGATGAATGCATATACCCTCTAGAACTTGTGCTGCAATTATTCTGTGGTTGTTGTGAATACGATTGGATGCTGATATTCTGTACTTGTTTCCACGGTCCGCTAATTCGCCGAAAAAGAAGAAATTACCTGTATATTTAGCGGCAGGTATGCTACTTTTACTTTTGACTTGCCCAAGTATGTTAGTGAGATTGCCAATGACATCATCATGTGCTTGTAATACAATCTTTGCACTGGTTCTGCTCTGGAGACACAGTGTCGCCAACTTTTCGCCTGCAAACTGCCTGAGACCACTAACATTTCCCTCATCAATGAAGATGCCTACAAGAGTCTTGACTATACTTTCTCTGCATCCAGTGCTCATGGTCGAAGATGCATCCATTTCTATAAGAATCCTGATGGCTTGCTTGTGCAATTGTGGATATGAGTTCTTACAGAAGTCGCACCTGAGAATCCTTTCCACAGTGGCCATTGCTTCCTTGTTTCCTGAGATTATCTCAAGCAGCATGGTGCCAGTCTCTCCCGTAGCATTCACAAGCTGGCGCATTACCCTGAGTGACTCACGAACTACGTCTGACCATGCTCCATGATCAAACTGATGCAGTAGGTCGGAGGTGACAGGCGCCATGATCTTGGAGAGAAGACCTTGGGTGTTGCTGATGATCCTGCAGTTTTCCTCATTGGCAGCCAGTTTCTTGAGGATACGCAGGCCTTGTGTCACCAGCTCACTGTCACCATCTTCCTTCTCCCTTTTGTTTTTCTTTTTGATGCAATCCTCTTCAAGATCTGATGGTGGTAAAATAAAAAGGTGAGCTGATTCATGTATTTTGCTCTTCCCAAAAGTCCGGAGTAGCCAGTCTCTCTCGAATGGCTCTAGCAGAGGCTGTTCTTCGCACGTGTTGAGCAGGGAAGCAATGCAGTGTATCCCTCGCGGGAACTGCTCAAGATGGATGCCGTCGGCGAGGTGTGCCACAATTCTCGCGGCGCGTCCCCTTATTTCTGTGTCGTATGGGCTTGTTGAATCCAGCGACAGGAGCAGTTTATGGAGTATGTGGCTGGAGGAGGACGAGTGAATCAACAGCCCTCTTATCATAATGTTCTGTTGAATGAAGCTTTGAACATCTTCCCAACTGAAAGAATACCATTTGCAATCGATACATTTAAATTGCTTACTTAAAACGATACCTTTACGCCTGGGGGCGCCGATTAGTGTGTCCATGATCCTTATTCCATTAAGATAGTTTTCAGGGGATCCTTCAGACTGGAGTAAGTCCACCGCATATGTGATAAAGTTCCTTTCTTTAGCGAATGATGGGTTCTTCTCACATCCAATTCTGGTGTCATGCACATATTTATAAACTGATGTGGCTGCCAGCTCATCGAACAAGTACTCGCTGACAACATCCTTTGCAAAATCTCGTTTCCAAGAGTAACAGATGAACCTGTAACCGAAGAGCACGCCCTGAGCCAGAGCTAGGGAATACAGAAGATCCAATGCCGGCTTCAGGTTTGCTTTGGTGGCATCACCATTTGTGTTACCGTAATCGTGCTGTTTTAGTCGCCACAGAGATAACCCCGCGGATATATATAGACCAAACATGTAGACAAGAAACAAAGGACACAATACAATGGCGAACGTAGCAGCTTCAACGGCCGACATCACAAGATTAGCTACATATGCAAGGGGATTCCGAAATGGTAGATGTAGAAAACCAATTGGCCGAATCGAATTAACAATAATGCGTAGCTTCTCATTCAGAAATACATCGAATGACCTGCCATATGTGTCCCAGTTCTAGTTACATACTTACATCAGGATAAGATAAATGATGAAATGCCCTTAAAAAAGATAAATGACGAAAAGCCCACATAGTGCTATCAAGTTCATCAGTTGTGAGGTTGACGTCGTGACTGTATCGGTTTCTTAGTATAGAGTCCGGTTGTAATAGAGTTGGGTTTTTGAATAAGGAAAGTCAATTGGTTTCCTAATTTTGCAAGTCTATGAGTCTTAGTTTTCTTTTCTGTTATGATTGCAATATGTCTGGTCGATCTTGTTGTCTTCGGGTCAGAGTCGAATTTCCTAAGGATATAAGCCTGGGTATTGTAAATAGACAATCACCAATACAACTTTCGACGCATCACACCCTAGTAGGCTTTCAACGATTTTGTGCTTTTAAGTTGGGCTGCATCAGTTAGGTTCGATCTCTGACGATAAACTAAGTCTCATCAAATTTCATATCGTATCGACTAATTCAGTACTTTCTCATTAGGTCCGATATCCTAAATTAGTTATACGTGTGTCACACATCATATATCATCTAACTTTGATCGGCTTTGTTATCTTTGATCATATTAACCTAGTTAGGACTTTCTTGGTTTGGTCTGATATTTTAACAAAATTGATATCTTCATAAGAAACTTAGCTATGCTAATACGAAATGGTATGTCTACCACTTTATATGAGATTGATCGGCACATTTAAATTTGTCAAGTTTATTTTTAATAGGAACTATATTGGTTAAGTTCAATATTCTGCATTTTAGTTCGACTCTAAGAATGTTTAAGTAGGCTAGTCTTGCATAAAGTTTCATCTAGGTTTCGGCCGATGAGTTATCTTTTATATTATTCATATTTACTTGTAGCGGTTGATATTCATAATTATGTAACTCGAGAGTTTATTCTTATTAGTTTCAGTCTTATAATGTCTTGGTTGAGTTCGTTCCACTACAACTGATTTGTGATTTAATGAAGATAAAAAAGTATCACCGAAAACTTAAATTCGTCATAGATGATCCCCTTGACAAACCCAACGCGTTAGAATTATTGTCATGGAAGCAAGTTTCAGATGACGAATCATCTTTTTTCGTCATGGATCTATGACGATTTTTCTAGCGTCATAAAATCTATGACAATATAGTTTTGTCATGTATTATCCAACATTCGTCACTAGCTAATCCATGTGGTCACGTGGATGCCTCCTAATAGTTGTAGCTATGACATTGCAAATCGTCATGGTTCACCATGACGCTTACAATTTTTTATTACTGTTTTTTGGTTTCTATGACGAAACAGAGTCAATATTTTATGACAATTTTGAGAGATCGTCACAAAAATTAGCATCCGGCCAAGTCTTGTGACACGGCACTAAATATTGTCGCAGATTATAATGTTCTATGATGAAATCGTTACTTGTCACCCTCCTTTTTGCCATTGAACGTCAGATCTGTTGTAATGTTCTATCAATATTGTCCTTGATAAGAAAAAGTTATTCAAGGGTTGTGTTCTAACACGTCGAATACGTGGTTTAGCGATTTGTTGATACAAAGACTACCAAGAATACAAAACAAATACATAGGGAGCAGAGATTTTTATATAGGTTCGAGCGCCCAGTAGGGTAACAGCTTTTCTCCTATCAGCCGTGTGACCTGTTTTACTTAACCAACGGATTAGGTGTGTCACCGAGTACAACGAGCCACTACAGAAGGCTAGTTTGAACACTTTGACTAGTATATGTGTGGTGTATACGCTTTCAAGTTCTTTGATGTGCTCCGGTGGATTGTAAGTCATTGGACTCAATTGGATCTACCACGAACCTTCCGTGGACCTCTAGATTTATACCCCCTACGAGCATAGACGTGGCATAGTCAAACTTAGGGACTCCGAGTAAGAAGTATGGTAGAATAAGAAAGGAATCAGACCTATGCTATCTGGATTGTATCTTCTAGTATAGAAAGTTTGCTGATTTTTACTGATTATGTTGTACTTTGTGGGCCTGTCTCTATATTAGTATTAGTAAACGTCTATAGAATATGCGGCTATCGTATACATAGTAATACATGGTACCCTATACCAAGTACTATGACAATAGCCCCCGAACTCTGTTACAAATGATTTCTCGACTAGCACTACCTACTCTAAAGGATATGATGTCATTAGGGGCCTATTATCAATCCACATGATGTTACCCGTAGTCGATATCCGATCAAGTCATTTTTCGCTTTTAATTAGGAAGGTCTGAAGTCAAATTAAAAACTTTGAGTAGAGTGCAAAAGTTTCAATATCGGAAAGAAACCACTCCTATCTTTTTGTCATTGATTTCGGGGTTTACTATTTCAAAATCTTAAGGGTCATCGCCTATATATACTCGCACCATAGACAGATCTGAAATCACTTCCCCTCATTGGCCCTTAACTTTGCATATCTTCTGCATTCCTCTATACCCCTTATCTGTCCATCCTTCCATACATCCTCACGGATAAGAAAGATAAAACATCGGCGTCGAAAGACCAAGCATCTTCACAAGCGGGAGCTCAAATACCACTCCATCAAGAGGCATTGGATCTAAGAGGGGATCCGGTTTTGGCAGAGGATTCATCCTTAAGAAGGCAAAGATCGACAAATTGTAACTTCTAATCTCTTATGATGTTAGATCCGATGCATAACAATCTTTGTGCAAACTCTCATGATTATTGCATATTTTCCAGACGGGTTCGCCTATAATTTCAAGAATGACCATCAAGAAAATCCCTAGGTAACCGACACAATTCTAGTTTTGTTGCATTCACCGCGTCTACTGTCAACAATTTGTCGTGTTCATTCAATCTATTCTCTCTTAAGCTCATCCTCTTCTGCGTCGGGAGATGTCTCTCACAAGGCAGGAAAACTACAAGAGACGACAACCAAACCCTTGGTCGTTGTCGAAACGGTCGAGAAGGTTGCTCCTGTCCCCACTTCCCAAGAAGTTCCAGCCTTGGCGCCCCTCATCCTCTCCTTCCATGTGGACGTTGAACCTGGGTCCCTGATGGCAGTTAGGGGTGGTAACCGTGTTAACTACGGACCTATGGGCCTATATAAGGAGGACTTCACTTAATTCACAAGGCACACAACTCTTTGGAGTACTCTCTCCTTCCTATTTAGGCTTTGTTTCTTCTATATAGTACAACATATGTAGAGAGTGAAGGGAAGCTCTGGAGGAGTGCTTGAAAATTTGGCATTCTCTTTGACTTCTAACTTGGTGGATGCAGCTTTCTAGTAGAAATTCCGAATGAGTACCAGAGCTTTCAGTACACTCCGCTTCGAGTTTGGAGGAACTACTTCTATAAAGTAAGTATTCTGGATGAGTTTGAATCTTCCCGGTTTCTGTTTTAGAGTATGTCATGAGATTTCACTAGCAGGTGATGTTGTATCACCTCCCGTGGGATCCCTGGCATGTTAGATGGTTGCCAAGCGAAGATATTAGAGTTCTCCCTTAGGAAAACTATGAGTTCTTGCTCTTGCTCTTTACTGAGGTGATTGCCTAATCAAACCATTCGAGTAGAGTCACCTTCGAATAAGGGTATAGTTTTGATGTCGCCTTCAGGTTAAACAGCTATCTTTGGGTGAGAATGCTGTTGGTCTGGCTTATCGAGTGAAGTTGAGGCTGCTTGAGAAGGTCAAGACTTATTTTATTGCAAGCGATAGCGGACATATTGTTCTCGTGGATAGACATTGGTATCCCTTGGTCTGGGTATTTTAGCGAGTTGGTAGGTGTAATGATAGACAACCATGAACTTTGCTAGTGCTGCTCACCCTAATATCACGTTGGAGAAATCAAAATATGCAACCTCGAATTCAATAAGCTACATTATGTAGTTCTTGGGTTCCCCGAAGGTGATTGGTAAGGTGATATTTCCCAAGGAAACTAAAGTTGAGTTTTGTGCTATCCCATAGAAAGGATAGCTAGAAAGGAGTAGTTGATTCCTTTAGAAACCCTGTTGTTTCGAGAGTACTTCAGAAGAGTAGGTTTATCGAGCTTCCTCCGTATAGGAGTACTCAACCGACCTTCGTTTTTGTAATGTTTTTCTCAACTACCATCGGGTAGTGACCAGGGTAATTGCTATTGAAGGGTGATCGTCTGACGAGAAGGTTATGGATACTAAAACCCAGGGTGATTTAGGGACGTCGTCCCCAATAGCCCCAATTTCTCGTCCGATCCTTTGGCTTCACGCAAGGGATTCATCCTCTGCCTAAGTGAAGATGTCAAACATCTCCCCTTGTTCCGCTAGATTACCCTTTCCATGCGTTGAGGACAGGCTCATTTAGGCTGTCTTGTTGCAGAGATTGGTTGGAAGAGAATCGTCGGACTAGAGACGAGCTGGTCATGAAGTTGTGGGGAGCATGTCTACCCAACGACCTTGTAGATAGCAACGATACACCATTCGTCAATTGTGTGTGGTACGCAGGGGTGGAAAGCACCACGTCTTGTCCTTCTCAAACCCACACAGCTCTTGCGGCCTCTTTTGGTCTTCGTCTTGACAGGTGGTCGGGTATTCTTGTCTTGATCGTTTGCTGGACATCGGTCGTGTGGGAACACCCTAGGTTGCTCAGTTGGACCACTGGTTAATTTAGGTGCTGCGACAGAGATTGAGATCAACATAGTTCCGACTTATATTTTGATCGTCTACTGCTAGGTCGTGTCTTCCAGGCAGTCATACCGTTTTGTTTTCCCTTCTTTTTTTTGCACCATCTTAGCTTAGTCTTACCAGAATCTCCCTACCTGGCGCGCCAATTATCATAGATTGACAAGTCCAATACGTGATTCGTTATACCCAAGGGATTCGTTGATAAGAATACGAAACAAACACATAGGATAGAAATTTTTATTTAGGTTTGATCACTCGTCAGGGTAATAGCCTTACTCCTATTGTCCATGTGGTCTGTTTTCCTTAATCAACGGGTTATGTGTGTCTCTGAGTACAATAAAGCCATTGTAGAAGGCTAGTCTGAACACTTCGACTAGTATATGTGGGGTATATAGCTATATGTGTGTATGTGTGGCTAATCAAGTATGTGAGATTATTGATGAGACGCTTCCAACGTCTTCGATGCGCTCCGGGATTGCATGTCTACAGACTCAATTGGTCAATTAGATCTGCCCTGAACCCTCCAGGGGCCTCTAGATTTATACCCATGTGCGGACAGGTGTGTCCTAGTTAGACTTAGGGTCTCTGAATAGGAAATATGGTAAGAGAAGGAAGGAATCAGGCTTATGCTATCCGGAGTGTATCTTCCAGTATAGAAAGTTTTCCTTTCTCGATCATGTTATGCTTGGTGGCCCTTTCTCTGTATTAGCAGAGGTCTTCGGAATGAGCATCCCTCCGATCCAACAAAATGTGGCTGCCGGTACCTGTACCGGGCGGTACAAAATCACATCCAACCATTCATTAAGAAAGTAATTAGCAGGGGTACGATGGGAAGGTCAGTTTCCGTAGTCGGCTTCATCGTCTCGCAGTCGCAAGTCGCAACCAGGCAAAGCCGCACAGGCGCACTTCATTCTCTCGACAGAACGAGCGGGGCCGGCGCCGCAACCGCCGATGGCGCCGTCCGCCCGGGCCGCCCGCCTTAGCCGCAGCCTCAGCCGCCGGCGCCGCAGCCACAGTCCTAGCCGACGGCGGGGTTCGCCTGCACAATGTCAGTCAGGTTGGCAACGAAGCTTCGGCTTGGCCCTTTGCCGGCCGCTAGTTTGCGTTGCGCCGGCCTTCTCGTCACCGGTGTGAAGTTTGGTTTGAATTATTTTGGAGCTGACAAGTATTTCCTGCACAAATCTAGCATCCATAAGCTACCTGGAAGTAACTGGATGCCTGAATGGCACCCTGAGCCCTTAACAAATCTAGCCATGTCAGTAATACAAGCACAGAGCCATTAACAAATCTAGCCATTACACCACGAGTGCAAACATATAGAGTGCAAACATTTGTTCAGGTGCTTCCCCAATCCCCTGATCCCATTAACTACAAGAGCATCACATAACTACTAAAGATCCCATGAACAAAGATCTAAAATCGTCCTTCTCTTTTTTCTGCGGAAGAGCGGAGGAAGAACGGGACGGGAGAAGAACGGGACAGAGAGCGGAGGAAGAGAACTGTGCGCCGGCGGCTGCGTCTCCGGCGCCGGAATGGGAGGACAGCGGGAAGAAGCGCCGGCGGCTGCGTCTCCGTCGCCGGAACGGGAGGACAGTGGGAAGAGGCGCCGGCGGCTCGATCTGGGGTGCCGGAACAGGAGCGCAAGAAGCGAGCTGTGCGTGAGAGAGAGGATTTCGCTGGATCCGATCTAGTTCGATTCGATCGCTCGGCTCCAGCGTTGAACCTTCCTGCCGATGCGAAATTACTTCGCTGTGTTAGTTTC
The DNA here is from genome assembly GCA_000325765.3 of Leersia perrieri. Classification (NCBI taxonomy): domain Eukaryota; kingdom Viridiplantae; phylum Streptophyta; class Magnoliopsida; order Poales; family Poaceae; genus Leersia; species Leersia perrieri. The sequence continues at coordinate 13,477,427 of CM002479.1, forward strand.
GATTCTAGGATCTCTAGTCATCAATCTAGGTGGGTAGGACTATTCTTTGCATTATAATCGTGAAGAACATGCACACAAGTAGAATTAAAACATGAATAGAGGGTATAGGGTTGGGATCTGACCAGTGGGGCTTGATGACGTTGATTGCGCGTCCATCGCTGTCGTGTGGGTGCGTGCAGCGGCGACGTCGGTGGCGGTGAACGATCCCATCACTGGCTGCGCCCCCTTCTCTTAGATCGGATTAGGGTTTTCGGGTGAGGGTGGTGGCGGCGGCGAACCTCGTCCTTTGTGCCGTGGCCCTCACCCCTTTTATGGCGCAGTGTGACAGGGACCCACCAGCCTTCTTGGGCTGGGCGCCCCCGATTAGGGCGCATCAAGGTTTCCGTTGGGCCGTTAGGCCCAACGGGTGGAAATCAACTCTAACACGCTGCCCTCAGGGTCATGCGGCACCAGCGAGGAGAATGGATTGTACTGGCCAATACCTCCCTCTTTCCGGCCGTTGGATCATACTAATCGCATAGTCCATATTTTGGTACCGGAGGTACCTGGTACCTCCTGTTGGACCATAAAAAATCTCCTTCGGAATACACGGTTACTGTGTACACAGTAATACGGCTACCCTATGTCGAGTACTACGTACGACATGTTGTATCATATAGTTTTTGCCGATGCAAGAGTTATTTAAATGCTATTTTATCTTTTCCATATAACCAATTGACTCCAAAAACCCTATTGACATCGACTGCCAGCTATGATCCCGTTGGCCGATGAGCACCTAAGATTTAACTTTATTTGCTCATCTTGTTAGTTACAGGATCAAACTTACTGGCACACCCTAAACCCTGTTTTCTGGACATGCACGGGAGTGAAGTAAATCTCCAAGCCTTTGTGTGTCCATACACAGATTTTGCGTCAACACAAGTATAAGTAATCAACTATTTTGAACATCAACCCATGCGCCCACAATGTGCGATATATTTTAAACAATTACAATGATCTTGATATTTATTATTTTGAAATTTCGTAGTTATTAAATCTTAGCAAAGTAATGGAGAACCTAAATCAGTACAACACAATCTTTATTAATTTATCATCATTTTTTTTTCATTTTGAATTTTAAGTGTCTTAACATTTTTTTTGATGCAATATTTTCAGCTCAACTAGGCTGGTCTACTGCAGAATCGCAATGTCAATATCGATCCCTGGAAAACATGCCGGTACCCAAGGTAACAAAATGCAATCATTGCAACTAATAATAATTTTATACCTTATATTGTAACATTGGGTAAAACCTAAGGAATAACTTCATCCAAAATTACCCATAGGGAAAAAGACACAATTGGAGGGTGAGTACTTTCGTACTCTGCAACCACTGGAAATGTGAAAAATACAAGCTCCAAAGGATGACTAGGTATATTTCCAAACATCTATTTTAAAAATCTTGTAGATGCTAAGTGTGGGTTTGTATAAATTATTTGGAAAGAGACTAGCCATCGATCTTGATCTGACCGCGAGTTGCTTTGCAACAACTCAAGTGAACGAGTCAAATTTTAGTAATTTATCTTGTAGTATTTTCCTCTATCAGATCCTCTTCATCTTCTCTCTGTCTCCGTTAATTATCAACACCTCTTGTTTTGCCATGGAACTGATCATCACCTCTTTACCTTGATTCCTCCAAGCCTTCCATATCATACATTCTGCGGTTCCCATCGGGAAGCCATGGAACTTTCTACCCAAGTACACTAGCGAATAGCGATACTCATAACTCCTGACGATAAATTAATGCTGCAGAGCAAGGCCACGAAGGGTTGATGTCATAAAACAAAGCTCAATATTCTGTCTCCTTATTTCGATGTCCCACAGCAATTGACATGCAAATCTCAAAGAAGCCGACTAATTACTCTTCCAGGGTGTCCCATAACACCCGTGTGGCTAGACTGTAAGATGCTGAGATGTACTCCCTCCGTCCTAAAATATACCACGTTTTAGAAAAGTCAAAGTCAAACTTTTTAAACTTTGACTATTAATAGTGAAAAATTTAAAATGAACTATCACGTAAAAACGATGTTATTAGATTCATCATTAAACAAACTATTATGATATGCAACTATTTTAATTTAAAATAGCATAGTTTTACAAATATTACTGGTCAAAGTAGCATCTCGAAGACCGCGAAAAATCAAAAACTGCTTATATTATGGGACGGAGGTAGTAATTCCCCAAGGAATTGGTCCTTGTACGCGACACTTTTCGTTTCAATCCATTTTCTATAATAATTTGTCAATACTTTTTTCTCAAAGTGGCACGAATACCAAAAATACCGCTACGGTGGAGTGACATAGTCCAATTCAACATATGGAAAGCAAGGCAACTATTGTGTACAGGTCCGTCGATTACGTAAATTGAGGCCAATAAAATTAAAGTGCATAGTAAACATGGTAGTTTGCAATCAACACATGTTATAAACTAGGAGAAATATGATCAAACAGTGTCTTGTATTAATCTTCGGTCTTCAAGTCTTCATGATCCTTGTGTCTGACGAATTTCCAAAACATCCGCTACACGATCGGGAAGAGTATCTTGCCTCGACTATACTACCCACCATAAACATGCCATTGCAGCATGAGTACATCGCCGATATTTTACTATAGAAGAGCTATTGTTGGCTCCAAACTAACGGCAATGAACGATTTAGTTTCACGCTTAGCAAAAATATCAGTCTCACCATTGACAACAATGCTTTTACAGTCCAATATATATATGTATGGTGCTGTGATTAACTCTAACATGATAATTCGAAAAAGGATCATTTGGAAAATTAAAGTTCCTTTGAAGATTAAAAATTTTATGTGGTCCTTGAATTGACTACTCCCTCTATCCAGAAAAGGAGTTTTTCTAGGGTATGGATGTTGTCCAAAAAACAAGTTCCTATAGCTATATGGGTCAAAGCAATTAATTGCAAAACGATATTGCATCCCCTTTCTCCTCACTGTTTTCCATCTACAGCCCACCGCATACCCTTCTCCCTTTATTCTTTGCATGTTCGTATCATGAAAATTGGAAAGCAAATCACCTAATCAAATCTGTGCGTGCATGCCGAGAATATAGAAGTAAGTTTTACCAATTAAAGTGCATATTAAATAAGGGCATTGTTGTCTTTTCTATTGGATGCTAATTTGTCTGAAAAAGCTAGAAAGACTTTTTTTTTTGGGACGGAGGGAGTCGTAATTATTATAGATGGCCAAACGGGCGGCACAGCCCGGTCGGCTGGTCGTGCCGTGCCGGGCTGGCCCAACTACGGATGGTGTGGCCCAGGCATGGCCCATGACACGGTGGGCTGTGCCTATTTTGACCCAAGATGTATAGAATAAGTCTAATTTTGGTCCTTCCATTTTTCTAAAACTACTATCGGACCGGGCCGTGCCCATCGTGTTGCCCCTCAGGCCCAGGCATGGCCCGATGGTTGGGCCGGGCCGGCACGGGCTTGACATTGGTCGTGCCGTGTCGTGCCTGGGCCGGACCAAATGGCCGTGCCTTGGGCCAGGCCGTCGGGCCACGGGCCATATGGCCATCTATAGTAATTATCATTTTGGACAACCTTGCAATTAGGAACTTGAAAGGAAATAAACAGTGTATGTTTTGCAATAAGACTGAATCTATTGAACTTCAGTTGATCAGTTCTGCCAGATTGCTAGATTTGTTTGGAGATGCATATTCCTGGAATTCCACGTCCCTGGTCCTCGCAGTGCCGGAAATATTTTTTTTTTTAAGTGGATAAGGGGTTTGCCTCTGTCTATGGAAAAGATTATTTACATGGGACTAGTTCAGTTTGTTGGTCAGCGTGACGTTGCTGCTATGGTACCGATTTTGATAATAAAAAGATCTCTAACTTTTGCAGGTTATTTACGCTTATTCCCATTGGCTCCTTACATGGTGTACAATGCTACAACCGGAGGATCTACCATCCCTCCTTGGATGGCATTGTAAGACTTAAGTAAATTCTCGCCAGCAAGAGCGAGCCAAATCGGCTCTCCTTCGATGGCAAAAAACGCACTCTCGTGTGAATCCTGGACATGCAAAACAAACTAACTAACCAAACATGGGTACGGTAAGTTTCCATTATTTTTAAAAAAGTAATGGATGCATAGAATGGCGAGGAGACTAACCCGGCTGTTGCGGTCAAGGTAATCACTGCAAGACACCAAAAATCCTTCTTCCCCAACACGGAGACGAATCCACCCAAGAGGACAACGGTGGTCCAAGTAACCACCAAGAAACCCAGCCCCTTGACGGCCATCGACAGATGCCCCATGAGTATGGCATAACTGTTGATCGTTCGTACTTCCGGCCAGCAAGAGCTGTCATGGTAAGTTTCCTCAATGGAACATCTCTTTGTAGGCAGAATGTTGGCTACAAAATCGTCCAGCTCTTCATATTCCTCCCGTGCTAATTGTTTGAATACAGTTTTAAGATCCAGTAGTTCGGTACGATCCATTTGCTATTACTCTTAAGGGGAAGTTTGATTGAAGAGCAGCACAAGATCTGATGAATATCTGCAACTTGGTCAGTCCCCTACAGTAATGAAACATCACTCATATATAGATACACACAAACGCACGCAGAGAGACACACGTACGTATACGTACGTACATACATATATATGTATGTATGTCGAACTTAAAGGCATGTGCCAGGAGGTTAGTTTTTGAACAAAGCTTTTCTGAAATATGTGTCAGACACTTCAAGCAAAAGACAGTACTGAACTCTCTCCCGTCAAATTAATTCCCTCATCCTTGTAAATATCTTTTCTCATCCTTTATTAGATGAAAACAGACACAGTCTGTGCCGTTCACTTTTAAAATAGTCCCTCATCCAATCCTCCAGAATGAAAAACGACATAAACTGATCCGAAAGCTAGCATACATACCTTTATGCTTAATGCCGGCCGGCAACGTTGTTGGCACTGCCGAGCTCGTTCCTCGCCGCAGGAATAAGCGATGAATGGTGGCTGACTATAGCCACGGAGTAATATAGGCTGAGAAGTGAGAAGTGAGAAGTGAGAAGAGCCCTGCCCTGATACATGGACGTTCGCGATCACATGTTTTTAGTTTTACGTGGTTCCTGTTAACCGTGCGTTTGCAGTCCTCGTGACTACTGCCCTCCGGCCGGGCCGCCAGCTGGTGATGAGAATTTTCCGATCGACATATTTTCTTCTGACGTGTAACTAACTACTTCTACTAGCTAGTGACAGGGACTATATATTTTCGTGGCTATTTTAATTTCTTACTATAAACCAAACTTTGGATTTGAAGTTATCCCGCCTTATCCAACGATGCAGAAAGGTTTGTACTTATAGGTAAGTACACTAGTACCCAACTCAAACATACTGTTCTGCAAATCAGCATCCAAGGCACGCATGATTGCTTGCTGGAGTATGTACAAATCATAGCCCACCAGCCAACTTCCTATTATGATGACTACAACCACATCAAGTTGCAGAATAGAAAGGTTGTCCTGGCCCTTCATTGTTAGATATGATCTGAATTTATACATCTCATTGATTATATTTCTAGTATCAGTCTTTTTCTACTAGGACTTCTATATTTTTTCTTCATATATTGAGGAACTAATATAAAACGAAGGGAATAAAACGGTCAACTATTCCCTTTGTTTTGTATTAATTCCTCGATACTGATAATTGACCGTGGTTTTATCCCGCAAGCGTTTTCCACATTAAATCGTGTCTCCGTTGTGTCTTGATTTTCCAAACAAATGGTTACAAAGCTTCCACTATTCTAACAAATGGGATGGAAATGTATGGCATCCATTTCATGGTATTTAGAAGACATGCAAGGCTAGTGTACATGACACTGTATTTCTAATGACATGACATCTTCATTTGAGCTAACCATATTCTCTGCAGTTTAATCAGAAAAAAAAACAAGGCTATGTTCACTGTTTTTCTGCATCATCGATACAGAATATACATAGAAAAAAAACAAAAGGCCATGTTCACCGATCAACTGTGTAAAGGCCAGAGATGCCAATTTGTTTTTTTTTTTTTTTGCCCATTCTCCTACTGCAAATTTATTTTTGATAACACAAATATAATCCTCACAATCACCAATATGGAGACGCTATTTGATCTATACATAATCCAAGCCCCAGTGCAAGAAACATAGGAAGACTCCATTTGCTCAGCACATCAGGCGTGTTGAAAGAACAATTTTTCTTGCATTTGGAAAATACACAATTGAGAAACATATCAATCGATAGACGCGGCTAAGGGGGAGGGGATCGCCGAGGCGGGCTGACGGGAGGTTGGAAGAGTCGGCTCCGTCTCTGTCGGTGCATAGGTCGACGGAGCGGCTAAGGGTGCTGACACATGACAGCGGCGGCTGCACCGTGCACGACCGAGGGAAGAGATGGGAGCCCACGCCAAGGAGTCTTCAGCGGAGCGATCACGTGTCAACGATGTGGAGTGATGGGGTGGCGGCGATGGTGATAGTGAATACGGAAGCGGCCGAGGACAAAGATGGAAGAGGGTGCGGCTGAGGGCTCCGATGTGTCTCCATCGGGGATGGATTGGCATCGGTAGCAGCAGAGGTAGCGATGGCAAGGATGGCGACGAGGGCGGCATATGATAGAGAGGATGGAGATGGCCGCTGCCTCTGACTTATGACCTGGCTCGGTGAGGCGGCTCTAGCAGGGAGGGATGGGGTGATGGCAATGGTGAGGGCAGCAAGGAGAGCGGCGATAGCGAAGGCAGTGAGGAGGGCAGCGATGCCATTTTGGCTGTGCAGGTCGATTTGGCGATGCGATTTATGCGGCTACGTGAAAATAGGATTTCCATTTCGATTGGACTTGCCTGTGGGATGCCACAGAGTGGTGGAATCCTAGAATACAACTCAGCCATTGGATCTGACAGATTCACAATCAACATTAGGTCTTTTAAGATAGTATAAATTATCTAAAATACCATCTTGCAATTAAAAAAAGGCATATGTATTAATGAGGGGTACGATGGATATTTTACCATTTTCTTATGTTATTTCTAAAAGTTATAAAAGATTCTTTTTAGTATGGGACGAAGGAAATACTATAGAGAGAAAAATATTTAATTATTTTGTACAAAGTTTATTATGTTTTTATGTAGTCTCATAACCGGGCGATAAATTTATTAAACCTTGATAATAATATATATAAAATTCGATGCTGAATATGTTGCTTTGCAACTGGCATTACTAAAGGATACAAATTAAAAAGGAACAGTAAAAGAATTTAAAAAATATGCACTAATGTAGAAAGGTTAATCAACAGATTTAGTTAAAAAGTATTTTGATGAACTTAAAAGTAGAATTACTGACCAAGATTGGATGGTTAAATCAAAATCGTTGTGCACTTGTTTGTTGAACCTATTTGATCGATCTGATACTCATTGTATTAGTCACAAAGGCATGTAGATGCCTGATGGATTAAGCAACAACCAATCCACCGTGGAGATCGATCGTTCATCTTGTCGCATGCTTTGTCCATGTTCAGGCCTCCTAATTTATGCCCAATGTGTTGCATGCATGAGTGACTTTTCATTTGTCTTGCATGCATGCCTCATGAAACAGATCTGTGTGTGCGTTCATGAGTCCCGATCGATGTATACGCGGCGTATAATACGCCTCTTAATTGTTCCTAGTAAATTATTCCACGACATATATATGAAGACAATGTCAAAGTTTAGAAATCAGATGTCAAAATTCTCTCGCGCGCAGCGCAGTCGCCCTTTCCCGCAGGGAATGGGAACGTCGCTAAGGCGGGTGGGATGGACGAGTTGAGTGGTTGCGCAACTTGGACAAGTGGATGTATATTCGACTGTATTATGGATTTATGGTATTAGCGAGCCACGTGCTCTCCGCCAGAAACGTGTTGGCCAAACGACGTGTTCCTTTTTGCACACATACGTTTGTGTGAATGGGGTTACACTGCCTAACACAAAACGGCTTCAGCTAAAAAAGACACTATTGGATTCAACCAAATTTTATATCGAAAATTTGTATAGAACATATAATAACTTTGTACGTATTATGGAAAATATTGATCTAGTATATTCTGATATATTTTACACTGACCCTCGTAAAACAAACAGGCTAAGTCCCTTTTTATTTATTTTTAATATGATATTTTCATTATCTATTTACTTCTACTGCCTGCGTCAAGCGATTTCCCGCTTGAGTAGCCCGTCAGGGGGTACGTGCTAATGTGTTGAGCAGTGAAGCTTTGTTTCCTTGATGCCTACTGCTTGGTGTGGATTTGGATCGCATTATGCCAAGTCCTTGCACCCAGAGGCCTGTCTTGCAAATAGACAAAGTGCATTAACACAACTACTCGACTAATTGAGAACATAGAATAAAAACTAAAAGCTTAACAATTGCAAAAGTACTTGAGTGGTACAAACCCTGATCCGTGAAGCTTTGCTCCTTATATCAATCAACAATTCAACATAGGAACCACACTTACGTGCCAAATCCCGGCTCTCGGAGGCTATGACTAGTCGGACAGAGCAATTAAACGCAAGGAGTCCGAAATCGAAATCAACAAGAGGACAATCACTGGGCTCATGGATGTTTTAGCAATAGTTGAGGGACTTAAAGTGCACTTATGTCAGATAGCGTTAATTGGCTGGGCTAAAAAAGCTTGTACTACGCTGCAGGCTTCCGTGTGTCATGGGCTCCCGACCGCCCGACGCGGCAGCTACCGGCCTTAACCTCCCTCCCCAATTCCCCATCCTCCAGCCTGCGTCGGCAGCGGCGGCCGGCGCTCGGCTCCTCACCCGAGGAGACGGCTGCCCTCGCACCTCCTCTCCAGCAGCCTGGCGTTGGCGGTGGCGGCTGACCACTTCTGCTCATGTTATGTTTAGTGATTTAGATTAATGGTCATGATATTTCTTTTTTTTTACCAGAAAGAGAGAGCTTTATTAATTATGGAAATAGGGATTACATTCCTGGTTAAGGAGGTCTAAAATCAGGGCAGGGGCACACAACTTCCACTCTGCACATAATTTCGACCTCATTCCCAGCTGAGCTAGAATATGAGCTGCCCTATTCGCTTCTCTCTTTACCTTGTGCACCTGCACATTGTGAATGCATTGCATCAAACCTTTTGCTTCTCCAATTGTTGCCGCCCATAAAGATCTCAATTGTTCTCTCTTCGTCAACGCATTGGTAACCTCAAGGTTATCCATCTCAAGGATTAGAGGCATATGAATGTGCTCCATCGCAATTCGTAGGCCCTCAACACATGCTGAAGCTTCTGCTTGAGCTACTGAACTGCAGCGACCAAGGAATTTGTGTGCCGAGTAAAGTACCAAACCTCTGCAATCCCATACTATAATACCTGCGCTTGCTTCTCCCGAATCCTCTCTATACCCAGCATCAACGTTTACTTTCGCATGACCTTCCGGCGGCAGCTGCCAGTGGACTTCCTGATCACTCAGGATCTGTCTTTCAACTATCTTCATTGGTTCAGGGTACATCAGACCATTCCCCTTCAAGTCATCAACCTGTTGTCGGACGGGCAACAGTGTATTGTCATAGTTGGTTTAAAAGGCAACAGAGTCAGCAATCGTTGCCCTTCCTGTCCCATGAACTACATCATTCCTGAGATACCAAGTTCTCCACAGAAGTTTCAATATCTGTGATTTTTCCAAATCGTTTAGACAGTCCAGTAGTACAAGGAGCCAATCTGGTCCTGTCCAGACAAATTTTTCCTCCGGTAGAATCTCCCTGCACTCCTGCATTGCTTCTCTAAGCGCTGCAGCTTTAGTGCACTCGATCGTCGCATGGTATCCAGTTTCTGCCATCAGTCCACAGACTGGGCATAAAGCAAAAGATTCAATCTTCCTCTTCCATTTGTTCTCCCAAGTGGGTAATCTATTATGCACCAATTTCCATGCGAAGATTTTGATCTTCGGCTGAACATCTGTACTCCATAAGCTCTTCCAGATTCTCCTTTCTCCATCAACACTTGTACTCAAGGAAGCCTGATCGCGATCATTTTGTGATAAACTCCATGCCAATTTGTAAGCACTTTTGACCGTAAATAATCCTGAATTCTCAAAATGCGAAGCCGGGAAATCAGCAAGGTCTTGTGTAGGAGTTCTTATTTTCAGGATCTCATCTGCATCCTCCCGACGCATGATGTGCCTGATCAATTGCTCATTCCAGGTTTTTGTTCCAGGAATCATCAGATCAGCCACCCATATATTCTGGATCCAATTTTGTCGAGGCGTTGACCATATCGCCGCTGCTGATAAAGTCGACTTCACCAAGACTGCCCTTCCCGAATATGTGAAGAAGCGCCCCTTCCAGCCCGATATTCTGGATCCAATTTTGTCGAGGCGTTGACCGTCAAATCCACGCCGGTGCGTCGCCTCTTCTGCTCTAACTAGCTAGTATCTGTATCACCCCACGGAGTCTGGTCAGGATTCCGGGTCCCGTTGGGCCTTTCGTTCCAAACCGAGGGAGATTGGGGCGACGGGTTACAAGGAGTGCGCAAGTTCTGGATAAGAGTACCACTCAATTTTAGCCTCGCCTCATGTTACAATTAGTGATTTAAATTTAATGGTTATGAAATTTGTAATCTAACCAATTGCCAAATGCTTAGTATCAATGTTTGAATTTCCATTTAGTCTTTGCATCAATGCGTCTTGCATCGCATGGTATTCTTATAATCTATTGTTTACCTTTATTAGCACTAGTGATATTTGTTTTAGGTCAATTGTTTTTGTAGCAATATAGTTCATGATTTTAGTTTTATATCACTGAAAGATACTGGATTGCTTATAATAACATCAAAACTCAACTTCCTCTTTTACTCTGTTAGCATTCTGTCCAAGTTACCTTAATTTGAACATCATATATCCTTCCCTCTCATGGCCGCAGTGATGTTTACGCAGATTAAGGGAACTGTGGCCACAGGTAACAGTAGTTTGGATGTAATGATACAAACTGTAATATAGGAGTGCGCTCTGGGGATCATTACATGCAAATAAGAGTATCAGGTGAATGCTTGTGAAGAACCTTGCTCTTTGGCGTGCTATCGTTTCCCTCCATGCCCACGAAAGAACAAATATACTTCATCCATTTCAAATTACTAGTCGTTTTAGGTTTGTCCAAGTCAAACATTTTAGACAATTAATTTCTATCAGCTCATATAATTTTTCATCATAAAATTTATATTGTTAGATTCACTATGAGAAATTCATTGCAAAAAAAAAAATCACCATGAGAAATGCTTTCATAATATATAATTCAAATGTTGTTGGATTGCCCAGAATTCTAGAAGCTAATGGTCAAAAAATGATATATTTGACTTAGGATAAATCTAGAACTACAAGTAATTTGAAACGAAGGTAGTAGATAGTTCTATTCTATCAAGTATTTAAGTTTACATTGACAGAACTAGCCTGTGCCTTCTTTTTGTCCCAAAGTTCACGTGCTTCTTTCACAAGGGAGGCGAGAGTCTTGAATGGTGGCTTTGCACCATGGTCGTTGCCTGCTATGCTCATTACACCATCTATATCATACATGGCACGAGAAGCATCACACAGATATTCCATCAACCTGTCCAGGTCTTCATCTTCTTTTGTGTAACTGCTGCCCCTGTTTCTCACCATTGATATGACCATCTTAGTAATAAGCTTCATAATTCTCAGCTGATGAGCATTGTTCTTGTGGTATCCATCTAATGAGGCGCTTCTTTCTATCATTTCCTTGAGCTTCCCTGCAAAGGTAAATGCAGCATCCCCAGGGGCAACTGCATCAGCAAGTTGGACCAAATCTTTAGCTTTACTGATCTCAAATATTGTTGCAATAAGATATAGGAAAGCTGCCATTAGTTTCACGTCCCCGTGTTGGCCATCATTTCGTGGACGAGATGAACTGTTGGTGTTGATGCTATTGCTGTCTTGGCCTTCAATGTCGACAGTACCCGGTGGCGAAAACCTGTCTTTATCTGCTTCTGGTCCCTTTTGTATCTCTTTTCCTGTCACCCCAGACCGAAGAACTTCTCTAAGCACCTGAAAGAACAATCAGTATATACAAGTTCAAATGTGATGTATATAGGTTGGAATTAAATGAATAAGAAACTCAGATCAACATACTGCCAAAGGTTTGCTATCGTGTGACAATGAATAGTTACCTCTGGGATCACATCATTGATGGCTTTCTTCAGTTCCACGAGGTATTCATCATCCTCGGTGTAGTTGATACGTAGATGCGTTAGGATTTCTGCTGCACTTATTCTGCTTTCAATTTCTTCGGAATGTAGTAGCAATTCTTTGAGAACACCAACAACAACATTTCTATCTGCCTGCAGGATAACCACAGCATTGCCTTTGCTTTTGGCACAGAGCATCGCCAGTGCTTCAAGAGCCGACTTTCTGATTCTACCATCAGTGAAGATTCGTACAAGAGACTTGGCCAACTTTTCGACGCTCATGCTTGAAGATGCATCCATAGCTAGCTGGGTGAGGATCTTGATGGCGAGTTTGCGCAGCGGTGGCTGGCACTCGTTACACTCGAGAATGCTCTCCATGGATGTCATAGCTTGTCCGTTGCTTGAGATCTCACGGCGCAGATTGGCACCGGTGACACCAGGAGCAGTGACGAGCCGTCTCACCAGTTTCATGGACGCGAGTGCAACGGAACTCCACGCATCGTGATGGACGCTATGGAGCAGGTCCGAGCTCACAATCGCCATGATCCTGGAGACAAGACCTTCAGTGTCGCTCATGACTCTGCAGTTGTCATTGTGAGCGGCAAGGCTCCGGAGGATTTTGAGGCCCTGAAGCAGCATGTCCTTGCTCCGAGTGTCAGCGGATAGCTGGATCATGGAGGAGATGTATTCGATCCCTTCCGGGAGATTGTTGAGGCGGATGTCGGTGGCAAAGTGGTCCACTATCCTTGCGGCGCGCTCACCCATATCTTTGCCATCCTTGCTGCCGTCGTCGTCGTACCAGCTCATTGCCTCCATGAGCTTCCCAAGTATGTGGGAAGAGGACGTGGATCGGATGAGGATCTGTCTTATCACAGCGTGCTGCTGCTGGTGCTGGGAGTATATGCTTCGCTGGATGAGCGCGTCGACAATCCTTACGCCGTCATGGAACGCATAATCGTAAACTGATGCAGACTCCATTAACTCGACGGCGTGTGTGGCCAGGTTCCTTCCTCTAACGGAGGACGGATCCTGCCAGCATTTGGCCCAGATTTGGGCAGCGTACCTGTGAACCGATTTGATGACTGCGTATTCTTCGGTCACCCTGCTCACCACCTTGTGTCGCGTGAGAATGAAGGCTACTCCGTAGGTGTGAAGAACGCCCTGGACGAGGGCGAGTAAGTAGAGGACGTGCAGCGCTGGCCCCAGGTTAGCGCCAGAGGCATCCGCTGAATTGCCGTTGAAGTTGTGCCGTGCGAGACGGGACAGCGAAATCGCGGTGGAGATGTACACCCCAAACGTGTACACAATGAACAATGGGAAAATAATTGTGGTGACCACAAGGCACTGAAACAACTGCAACGCAACGCGCGCTAGAATGAAGGCCTCTAACAGCACCAGAGGACACCAGGATCCTCCCCACTGAAAGAGAATGTGGTAGCGACTAACAGGGAACTTCTATACCTCCTTAGTACACCATTGCTCATAACGGCACCGGATACCCTGTTGTTCTTGTTTGATTAGATTTAAAGGGAGAGACAAACTGATTAATTAAACAAGGGACATATATTGACATGTCAGTGACTAAAATTTTGTTTTCTAATCGATCATATTTTTCAGCAATTAGATCAACATTAGCTAACGTATGCTATATATACAAATGGCCTACAAAATGAGTAGTGAGTACACATCAATTGCCATTCTACCAAATGTTACTCCAATTAGTAGTACTTCCTCCGGATTTTTTTATTTATCACCGTTGACTTTTAACTACACGTTTAACCATTTGTCTCATTCCAAAAATTTATATAAATATAAAAATATAAGTCATGTTTAAAATATCTATAATAATAAACCAATTCATAATAAAATAATTAATATTTACATAAATTTTCCAAATAAGACAAACGATCAAAATATTTATTAGTTTCTATGATATTATTGAGAGAAATGGGATCAAGTTGTGATTTTATTTAGGAAATGGTATGGTTTTCTGGTATTTAATGGTACCAGCAAAATGTTTATATGCTATAGATGAAAATTTCCCTTTCCATTCAGCTCTTACTACAGGTTTTGAACAATCTCTAAAAGCGTCTCTGTAGATATGGTGTGTGTATTCCATCTTCCTGAATTAAAAAAATTGAATATAGTGTAAACTAAACTTGAGTGATTGGAATAGTAAGCGACGCCGTGTAATTATTGTTGGATTTAATTAGGGTTGGACCCATTTAAATTTAATAATAAAACTTCAAAGGCACACGAAAATAAAAATTTAGTGGCATCATTTTGATGATTATTTGGATTAAATTATATCGAAAATTGACAAGATTTCCAACAATTCAAAAACTATATAGGTCATTTTCGGTAGTTGGCTTTGCTGCATCATTACGTCCACTTTCTTTTGACGGTTCAAATTACAAGCGTTGGAAAACTCAGGCTATGCTATGGTTGACTGCCATGGAATGCTTTATTGTTGCACAAGGCAAACCGTCTAAACCTCCTTTATCCGATGAGGATGATAGGAAGTTTGAGAATGCAGATTGTCTATTTCGAGGTGCACTCATAAGCGTTTTGGCTGACAACATAGTAGACGAGTATATGTGCATGTTCACAGGAAAGGAAATGTGGGATACTCTTGAGGCTAGGTTCGGGGTTTCTGATGCCGGCAGCGAGCTGTATGTCATGGAGTAGTTCTATGACTACAGGATGGTCGATGACCGTTCTGTAGTAGAACAAGCTCATGAGATCTAGATGTTGGCAAAGAAACTCGAGAACAATAGCTGTGAGTTGCCTGACAAGTTTTTGGCGGGTGGCATTATTGCCAAATTACCACAATATTGGTCTGACTTTGCTACTTCTCTAAAATACAAGAGACAACAGTTCAGTGTCACTGAATTAATTGCATCTTTGGGTATTGAGGAGAAGGCGAGAGCAAAGGACAATCGAGGCAAGAAAATTGAGGGAGGTTCTGGTGCCAACTTGGTGCAGAAGAAGAACCCTCAAAACCCCCACAAGAAGAAAGGGAAATTTTTGGCTGATGTCAAAACTAAAGTTTCAACCACTTTTAAGAAGAAAGGAAAGGAAAAGGGAAAGGAAAACTGCTTCTTGTGTGGAGAGCCTGGACATTGGGTCAAGGACTGTCCTGAGCGCAAGAATAAGCAAAAAAAGGCTGTCAACATGGTTGTTAGCGAGCTAGGAGGAACATCTGGGTATGGTAAATTTTTACCTACAGTTCTTTCTGTGTTTCAATCACCTGAATGGTGGGTTGATACCGGCGCTAATATTCATGTATGTGCTGACATTTCCTTGTTTTCTTCTTATCAGGTCAGGAGGGGTTCCTCCTTGTTGATGGAAAACGGTTCACATGCGGATGTTCATGGTGTTGGTACGATAAATCTAAAGTTTACTTCGGGAAAGATCGTGCAGCTGAAAAGTGTGCAGCATGTCCCCTCCATCAAGAAGAACATCATTAGCGGCTCTCTCTTATGTAGAGATGGTTTTAAACTTGTGTTCGAGTCCAATAAATATGTAATTTCTAAATTTGGAACATTTGTTGGTAAAGGCTACGAAAACGGAGGCTTTGTTTCGCTTTTCTTTGGATGATGCTTGTAATAATGTGGTGAACCATGTGAGCAATGACAATGAGTCTAATGTTTGGCATTCACGACTTTGTCATGTTAATTTTGGATGTATGACACGCTTAGTTAACATGAGTTTAATTCCGAAATTCACTTTAGTAAAAGATTCTAAGTGACATACGTGTGTTCAAGCGAAACAACCTCGCAAGTCTCACAAGGTTGTTGAGGCGATAGATTTGCCACCGTTAGAACTTGTTCATTCCGACTTGTGTGAAATGAATGGCGTGGTTACCAAAGGGGGAAAGAAATACTTCATGACCTTTATAGATGATTGTACTAGATTTTATTATGTGTATTTTGTTGAAAACAAAAAATGAAGCATTGCATTATTTTAAGATCGATAAAGTTGAAGTAAAAAATCAACTTGAGAGAAAAATCAAACGGTTAAGGTCTGATCGTGGTGGGGAGTATTTTCTAATGAGTTTACTTCGTTCTGTGAGGAAGTAGGAATTATTCATAAGAGGACGCCTCCCTATTCACCCCAATCAAACGGGGTTGCCGAAAGAAAGAACCGCACTCTAACTGATTTGGTGAATGCAATGTTAGAAACTGCGGGGCTTTCCAAGGAATGGTGGGATGAGGCTATATTGACTGCGTGTCATGTCCTGAATAGAATTCCTACAAAGAACAAAAAAGTAATACCATTCGAGGAATGGGAAAAGAAAAGATTGACTCTCTCATATTTGCGCACTTGGGGTTGTTTGGCTAAGGTTAATGTGCCAATAAACAAAAAGCGTAAACTTGGACCAAAAACTGTTGATTGTGTGTTTCTTGGGTATGCTATTCACAACATTGGTTATAGATTCTTAATAATAAAATCTGGAGTTTCTGACATGCATGTTGGAACTATCATGGAGAATAGAGATGCTACATTTTTTAGAATGAATTTTCCATGAAAAATGCACCTAGCACATCTAGTAATGAATCTATATTTTTTCATATTTTACTGAACAGATAGTACATGATGAACAAACACTTGTGAAAAATCCAAAGGATAACATTGTAGTTACTCAAAAGAGTAAGAGACAAAGGACTGCAAAGTTTTTTGGTGATGACTATATTGTATACCTTGTGGAAAAACCATTGAAGAGGCATATACATCTCCTGACGCTGACTATTGGAAGGAAGCGGTACGGAGTGAGATGAATTCAATTATGTCTAATGGAACTTGGGAAGTCGTGGAGCGTCCATATGGGTGCAAACCTGTTGGATGCAAATGGGTTTTCAAAAAAAAGCTTAGACCTGATCTTTGGGACCTGTCTCAATGTGATTGAGGAGGTCAAGAACTTTATGTCGAAGAGCTTTGACATGAAAGAACTTGGAGTGGCTGATGTTATTTTGAACATCAAGCTATTGAGAGGAGTTGATGGTGGGGTTACACTTGTGCAATCCCACTATGTAGAAAAGATCTTTAGTCGTTTTGGTTACAACGGCTGCAAGCCTGATTCTACCCTTTATGATCCTATTGTGTTATTAAGGAAAAACCGAAGGATAACAAGGGATCAATTGAGATACCCCCAGATAATTGGTTCACTAATGTATTTAGCTAGCACAACGAGGCCTGACATCTCATTTGCTGTGAGCAAATTGAGCCGGTTTGTCTCAAATCCGGGAGATGATCATTGGCGTGCTTTAGAAAGAGTAATGCGCTATCTAAAAGGCACTGTGAGCTATGAAATTCACTATGCTGGGTATCATAGGGTACCGGAGGGCTATAGTGACTCAAACTGGATATCTGATGCTGATGAGTTAAAAGCCACAAGTGGATATGTGTTCACACTTGGGGTGGCGCTGTTTTCTAGAAGTCTTGCAAGCAGACCATCTTAACAAGGTCAACAATGGAAGCAGAACTCACAGCATTAGATACTGCCATAGTTGAGGCCGAATGGCTTCGTGAACTCCTTATGGATCTGCCGGTGGTTGAAAAACCTATACCGACGGTGTTATTGAACTGTGATAATCAAACTGTGATTATTAAGGTTATC
The DNA here is from genome assembly GCA_000325765.3 of Leersia perrieri. NCBI lineage: Eukaryota > Viridiplantae > Streptophyta > Magnoliopsida > Poales > Poaceae > Leersia > Leersia perrieri. The sequence goes on from CM002479.1 coordinate 13,495,257, forward strand.
AGTTCAAAGGATAACATGAAGTCATCAAGACATGTTAAAAGGCGACTGAAATCTGTCAGGAAATTGAAAAGCTCCGGAGTAATAGTGGCAGATCAGTTCACTAAGGGTCTATCGCGAAATGTGATAGATAGTGCATCGGGTGAGATGGGCTTGAGACCCACATGAGTCATCGTGTAGTGGAAACCTGTCCTATGTGTAATCGGAGATCCCGTAAATTAGGATGGTGAAACAAGCTACTGGTTGGCTGGGAGGAGAGTCCTTTAGCAAGGAGCTCATCTCTTTTATGCACTTCTCTCCTTTTCTAAATGGTAGGATGGTTTAAATCTTAATGTGATCCGAGTGGCTCTTTGAGCAGAGATGTTGTTTTAAAAAACATCTTGGAAGGAACACACCTATATGAGTTTGACTACTAGTTATAGTCTATGAGATTTGGGTGATCTCTAGATACTCATGAAAGGCCTGGAGTATGACTCATTTTTCGTCAAAAAAAAGTATGACTCATACGCTCCAAACCGAGAGGATGCTGATAGCAGTCTAGTATCAGTAAAGGAACTAGATAAAACTTATCTGCACAAAACTGGCAATTCAAGGCTTAGTCCATTGCATAGTTGTGGACAAGTGTAATGTATTTTCTAGGTGGAAGTTCAACTTAACAGTCTCCGCCGAAACACTGATATATAAAACAAGAGCAGAACTAGGTGTACTCATATGAGCTTTGAAGCTTGGTGGGGATTGTTGGATTTAATTAGGGTTGGACCCATTTAAATCTAATAATAAAACTTTAAAGTCACACAAAAGTACAAATTATAAGTTAAGGGAATGAGTGTTCTTTCACCGGAATGTCCGGTGAAGTCACCGAATAGTCCAGTAAAAACTCTCTGTTGGATGCTGATTTTTTATCAAACTGTCCGGTGGACTGTCCGGTCAATTGTCCGGTAGAACAACCGGAATGTCCGGTAGAACGACCGGAATGTCCGATAAAATAGCTCTGTTGGGAACAGAACTATTTTACCGGACTGTCCGGTGATGTTGCCGGAATGTCCGGTGGCGGGCGCACATTAGATGTCTTAACTTCTAAAACGTTTGAAGATTTAATGGCTAAGTTTATTCTTTATAAACAGGTCATTAGAACTCAATTAGGTAGCCATTCATTCCCCCTTTTCCTCCTTGGAACATGAGAAGTCACTCTCTCATTCTTTCCACCATTGTTCTTGGAGTTCAAGCTCTTGCATTGCAATTTCTTCATCCTCGATTCTGAATTCTTGCGTACACAAGATCTTGGAACGAGCAGGCCTCCGGAATTAACGCCATGTCACGAGTACCTGTACGGGTAGACGGACGATATAGTTTTTGGGGAGCGCTTCCGCGCGACTGCTCAAGGTTCTTCCTCATGGCGACAAACATCAACGGCAATAAAACTGGTGATGGATCGGGCAATGGAGGAGACAATGGAGGCAATGGAGGGGGCAACAGAGGAGGCAACGAAGGATGAGGCAACGGAGGAGACAACCATGACGGATCAAGTAGATCGTCTACATTCAACTCTGGGTATGATTTCCTCAGTTTGATCTCACTTTGATTAGAACATGATAGGTGTTATCATGTTCTTTTTGATGCTGGACTTGTATAGCTTTTCACAAGATCATTTTCCATTTAGTGGCATCATTTTGATGATTATTTATTTAACGAATTTCTGGATTAAATTATATCGAAAATTGACTAGATTTCCAACAATTATATCGTGCAATGAATCCATCGAGCCAGTAAGACGCACCGACTTGTGTTCAGAAATGAGAAACAGATGTTAACAATATAAATAGATTCAAGCAAGGTGCAAAGGCTTACTCTTTTGTCTGGCAGAGGGTAATCACCGTGAGACACCAAAAGTCCATTTTGTTGAGCATGGACACGAAGCCACCAAGGAGAACGACGGTGGACCATGTGAAAATAAGGATACCGAGGGCAGCAACAACCCTGACCACGTACTGCCTGAACGCTGCTTGGGTGTTGATATACTCCACTTCCGGCCAATCTTCGGTATCTATGTGCAAGAAGTGACGGGGGCGAAGATTGGAACTTTGCTTTACTCCATTGGCCATTCTTGCCCTTAACAGCGGGGTTGAATTCTAAAGCTGCAGCGTAATGCATCTTAGCATCGGTACCAGGCCCTTATAAGTACTCAACTAAGACCGTTTTAGGGTAAACTAATGATACGATTGTTTACACCGTGAACGATGTTAGATCTTGACCAATACAAAGCGTCGTTGTTAATCCCGAATTTCAAATACATGTAGATGACAGGCTGTAAAGTCTTGGTTCTTAACAAAAAAATATTAAATTTAAGAGTACTAGCATATCTTTAAAATTTTGAAACATTTCTTAACCTATTGTAATTATGAAACCAAACACTTTGGTGTGGCAAGCAAATGTTGCCATGTGACAATCAACACTACTGTCTCTGATTAAAAATAAAGCTATTTCTGTAAGAATGTGATACATACTAAGATCATGAATTTGAACAGCCCTATGTTTGCATTCGTTGTCCTAAGACATGTTACATTTCAGCAAAAATAGCTACATTTTAGGATAGGGAGTAGTCCTCATGGCTAGAAAAATCACAATTGATAAATAGTGGGTGGTGCGGGTAAATCCTTTGCCAGATCGTGGTTTTCTGCAGGCGCTTATGGTCTCATTCGATTCAATGAGATAATTTGGGTTAAGGTTTATATTTAAATTTTCAATGTGATAACATATATAGCAGCATACTTTTTGCAACTACAAAATGACATTTGTAGTGAAGGGAGTGCCTATTCGCTGCTGTCTCAACCGTTGATTCATGGTACTCGAATCCCCTTAAGCCATAGCCCAAACGTGATTAACTAATGGGCTAATCACTTATATTTATTAATGAATATTTAGTGCTCCTATTTAATCACATTATCAACTCTTGATAGTTCTTAAAGTTACAGAGTAAATACACCGTAGTTACAGGGTAATTACACTGTAATTACAGTGTAAGTGTAAGTAGGTTGTAATTACAGTGTAAGTTGTAACTGCACTGTAACTTCGTTATATACGTTTGCGTACGAAATGAACAAAAGTACTATTTGCTCTGTTGGCTAAGGCATTCTCCTGCAAAGGAGAGGTCGACAGAACGATTCCCAGCTGCACCTGACTTGCTCGTGTCATCCTTTAAACAGAAAGGTAGCAGGAATCTTGGTGCGGATTGTACGGCCCAAAATTTGACTATTTTTTAAGAGAAAAACATACGACAGTTTTTTAGCAACTCCGTATTCTTTTTACGGAGTATAGCTTTGTCCCATGATGTTACTCCGAATCCAAAATTTCCGACTCTTATGATATACTCCCTCCGTCCTTGTAAGGCGTCCTTGTTTTCCGCAAAGTCAATATTTGAAAGTTTGACTAATAGTTAAACTAATCATATTGATGTTTAGTGTTATGCATGTGACATCATTAGATTTGTATTTGAATGTGTTTTTATATGATTTAAATTTTATATTTTTTGATAATTTCTTATTGAATAAATTAATGGTCAAAGTAAAATATTGTAGACCGTGTTGTCAACGGCTGATATCCGTAGACAGGGTATGTATAAGACAGGGGAACGTTGGCGTAAGGACTATAGTAATACGACATGATGCTACTCTAAGGCAAGAGTTTTTATACTGGTTCAGGCCCTCGGAAGGTAATACCCTACTCCAGTTTATATGGGATTGCTGAGGGGGGATTCCCCGAGTACAAAGTATAATATGTGGAAGGTTGAATGTTGACGGGATCATACTTGGAAGGCCCGAAGGACGATCTCGTCGACTTTGGTGGCTAAAACTACTGGAACGGCTTTGGCTTCTCCTTTGGCTTGATCGATCTGCCTGTACCTATGGGGGTGGCAATGCTTTTATACCGTGAGTTCTCTGCAGTCCCCGAACAGGACTCCGATTAAGAGTCCCGCACGATTAGAAAAGTCCATGTCCTATATGAATAGAATTCTGTCTTGTTTCCTTAACTGTATTGAGGGACTTCGTATTATCCCCTATGTCTTGGTCCCCTTCTTTGTCCGTACAGATATGTTTTTCCGTTGTACTCCGTATCTCCGGGTAACGAGGGTACCCCTAATTGGTAACTCTGACACGTGTAGAATTGAAATAGGTCTTGTATTTAAGGACGGAGGGAGTAGCACGTACGTATTTGATTTGCTTCTGCTAGAGGTTCCCATGCATGGGTATAAATACAACACTCTAACAACCATATCGCAGTGAAAGCAAATCTAGATCTTAATTTTAAATTGTATGGGTATTATAGTAATTAATCTATTAACATAAGAATTACCACCACTGCATCAATTTTCACGAGTATGCCATAGTAAATTTATGATATTCAATTCTTTGTATAATAATAAGATCATAAAGATAGGACCGTCATTTTCATATAATTGCCCTATATTATTATATACTACAGATGCATATATATTATCATATACTAACCATTAAATATACTTAATCTCGACCTTTCATTCACTAGTATATTTAACGTATATTTAACTAGTATACTTTATTATTGGATAGCGTAAACGAGTCTTTTATTCATGCTCAGAACTCCAGCCAGCTTAGCTTGTTCAGCTCAGCAGACAGCCTTAAGGTCTTCACTTTCCCATCATACATATGGAGCACATAATATTATTAAGTTGATCCATTGGGAATCGATTTTAGTCAACTGTATACTTGTTTATGCTGAGAACGAGATTAGATCGATCTTGACAGTAATAACTTGTGATTCACTGATCCAGTTTTTTATTTCTTCTGTTGATAACTAGCGCCCCAGACAGCTCGCCTCGAGGCCTCCACACTAGTAAAAAATGTTTTTTTCGGGCCCCCCCTCTATTTTTGCAAGCGGTTCGGCTCCGGAGCCGTCTGCAAAAATGTAAACCGGGGCGCCGGCCGGCCGGCCCGCCTGCAAAAATCGCTTATTGCACCCACAAAAATAGATGTATTTTTGCGGGCGGGGAATTAAGTGCCCCGTCCGAAGAATCCGATTTTTGCAGGCGGAGGACTACGTAGTCTGCCTGTAAAAGTAGAAAATTTCGAAGAAGGTGGAGGAAAGGGAAAAAAAAGAGAGAGAAGGAGGGGACCGGCTGCTATATCTCTCGTCTCCCCTCTCTCTCACTCTCTCCCTTATCCTCTTCCCCTCTATCTCTCCTCTCTCTCTCCCCGAGCTCTCTCTCGGCAGCGAGCGGCGGTGGCCCGACGTGGCTGGCGGCGAGCGGCGGCGCCACGGCGACGAGAGGCA
>CM002479.1:13500660-13511449 GCA_000325765.3 Leersia perrieri
CTGCCCGCAGGTGGCGAGGCGAGCGGTGGCCGGAGACGCTGCCGGCCATTTTTTTTTGAATTTTTTTCTTTTTCAGACGGGTGGATTTTCTGCCCAAAAAATCCAATACAAAAGTCGGTTTTTGCAGGCGGGGCCGGCCCGTCCGAAAAAATCGTAGATTTTTTCAGCTGATTTGAATTGGGTTGGCACGCCACCCACCCGCAAAAACCGATTTACCCTCCTGCAAAAAAAGTCTTTAGTGCCGCTTCCCATTAAAGCTAAAGTGACTACTACCTCTGTTTCATAATATAACAACCACTAAAAAAACGTTGAATTGCAAATTTGTCACCGAAATTGACCTCCTGGCCATCGTTTGCCATCGCCGTAAGATATATGCAATTTAGAGAAGAAAATTAAGTCATAAACATTTATATTGACTGTTTTGCCCTTGGCTTGGAATTAATCTTCTTGAGCTCCCCGTGTGAACGAGAGAGAACCGATCCCCTTTCTTTCCCGTATCTCGTCAGCTCTTCTCCCCTCTCCTCCTCCCACCAAGAACCCTAGCTCCCTAAATCCTCTCCTCCCCTTTCCAAATCGAGACCAAATCCACTGAAAATCGATAGCAGTGAGGTAGTAGAGGTGGTATTTGTGGTGTAGAGAAGCAGTAGCTGCGTCCGGGGGCGACGGTGCCGTTGGCCTAGCTGCTGCTGGGGGCGGCAGGGGCAGGGGCAGTCAGCAGCAGCAGAGGGGCGGCGGCAGCAGGAACCGATCAGCAGCAGCAGAGGGGTGGTAGCAACTGCGGACGAGCACCTATGGAACGGTAAATATACCCTGTCATCTTCTGCTATTTGCCTATCTGTTTGCCTGTTGCTTGAGTAGTAGTGATAAATTTGAAGATTAGGACCACAATGTACTGAAGTTATCAGATCTGAATGGATTCAAAATGATGACAATCTTGCAATTTCGCATACATGGGTATTCTTGTCTTATTTTTTTTTATGAAAACACGCCTTCTAACGGTGTTACACTGATCTGTGAGTTTAGTGGCAGGTATGTTGGCTTTCAACCAGTTTTGATGGTAAATCTACAATTACATCTTTTTTAGTGGCAAATTCACGACAACGGTTCAAAACAGTGGCAAATATGCAATTGCCCCAAAAGGATTTGATCCGTCCTAAAACAATATATCTTGACATGCTAAATTGCTAGGGGAGGTTGACGGAGGGAGTAATGCCTCTACTTTTATTCACATCCTGCACTCGTACATACAATAAGTTAACTGTAAGAGCAAGTTTAATAGGGGATCGAGCCAACTGTTAACTCGAATTTTAATTGTAGTTATAATGTATAATAGATTGACTATAAGATTAGCTCTAATTCTATCATTTAATCTCTATTAAATGTATTTATCTTGAAGCTTGTATAGAGCTAGTTCTTACGTTAGAGTCTGATCTTTTTCTTTTTATTGTCTCTTTCCTGCACATTAACTTGTAGTATAATTATTAATGCTCTTTCTCTCTTTTCTCATTAAGCCACATCATCTCAATTGTTTTTAACCATTGGATATTCAATCTATGCTCCAAATTATTTTGCTTCTTTCATCTTCTCTCATATAGCAATATCACTAAATTTTATTTTAGTTTTCATCAAACTATGTATACTCCCCCTCAGTGTTGGTTATCTCATTAAGCCATATCTTAATTATTTTTAAGTCCTTGGATGATCAATCTGATTTGCATTAAAAATAGATATGTTTCCCACATTATCACCCTTTTCTCATAAGCTATATCATATTAATTGTATAAAATCTATGGTCCAAATTGTCTTGCTTCTTTACTACACTCTCAATGGAGTTTCATGGGGTTGAAAACAGAGCCAACCAAGTTTCATGCAAAAAATATCAAATAGAAGAGTACTAGCATATCTTTAAAATTTTGAAACATTTCTTAACCTATTGTAATTATGAAACCAAACACTTTGGCGTGGCAAGCAAATGTTGCCATGTGACGATCAACACTACTGTCTCTGAGCTATTTCTGTGGGGATGTGATACATCTTAAGACAACGAATCTGAACAGCCATATGTCTGAATTCATTGTCCTAAGACATGTTACATCTCAGCAAAATCACAATTGATAAATAGTGGGTGGTGCTGGTAAATCCTTTGCCAGATCGTGGTTTTCTGCAGGCAGTTATGGTCTCATTCAATTCAATGAGATAATTTGGCCAAAAGGTTTATATTTAAATTTTCAATGTGATAACATATATAGCATCATACTTTTTGCAAATACAAAATGACATTTCCATCTGCCTGCAGGATAATTAACCACGACATTGCCTTCGCTTTGGCACGGAGCATCGCCAGGTGCCAGTGCTTGACGAGCCGACTTTCTGATGGAGATATCCTTGCTACCATCACTAGTGAAGATTTGTACAAGAGACTTGGCCAACTTTTCTCTGCTTTGGACGCTGATGCTTGAAGATGCATCAATGGCTAGAATGTCTTTGCTCGGAGTGTCAGTGGATATCTGGAGCATGGAGGAGACGTACTCGATCCCTCCTGGGAGCTTGTTGAGGCGGATGTCTCCGGCAAAGTGGTCCACTATCATCGCGGCGTGCTTACCCAGATCTTTGCCGTCCTTGTCGTCATCGTCATTGACTCCATGAGCTTCCCAATTACATACTCCATACATACTATATGTTGAAACACATCAACCGTTATAGCCTAAGGCCACCTCCAACGGCTGCCGATATCGGTAGCTAGAACTATATTTTAGTTGATGAACAGAGAAAAAGCAGGACACTAACGCTTGGCTAAGTGCTGAGCTATAACGTTTTCCGATACTTGTTTCCCTCACCGTCGCTGTGGTGGGTTCGAATCCACCATATTCAGATCTAGCTCATATTTTTATCTATTATAAAAATTAAAGGTGATTCCTTTCGTCGTTGTACTTGTATCTCCAATCTCTTGAAATCGGCGCTAATCTCTCCGCGCGGTACGTCGATGTGAGGCCAACAGGGAATAACGGGTGACTTCTTGCGAGACATTCGAACACAAAACATTCGAACACAGCAAGAGCACCGCCCCGGATAATAGGAAAAAGGTCAAAAAGATTCTTGGTTCTTTCTCTCTCCACCTCAAACGCAAGAACAATTGAACAAAGAAAGGGAAGGTGACATTGGCGGCGATCGAGCTGGCTAGCTTCGCGTGTGTGAATGAAACGTGACTGTATTCTTGTTCTAGCTATACTGCGCGAAGTCTGCAATTATTCAAGCTTCCACAGTACGTTCAATGCTTTGGGACATCTCCTCAATCATCGCTATGGGTATTTCTATATTTGCAAGCGAAGGAGGGGAACTTAACGGAGAAGTGTTCTGCCAGCGCGCGGGAGAAGACGACAGCCCACACGCACGCATGCGAGCTATTATCTAGAAACATCAAATGCATATGATGCCTCATAGTCACGGAGGTACCCAGATGAGCTGCAGTCAGCGACTTGATTTAAACATACTGGTTGTATTGAGTGTACTGAGCCATATATTAGTTAGGAGGGTCCAAAAAGGTCAATAGACTCGAGGCCGGGTAATCCATTACTAAAAAAAAGTTCAATGGACTGTCCAATTTATTAATTTCTTTATTTGTGAAAAACCTAGATTTATACTACTGTCTTCGTCCCAAAATATAACTATTTTTTTTAATTTGTTACAGTCTTCGAGATGCTATTTTGACCGGTAAAATTTATATAAAAATATGATATTTGAAATTAAAAGAGTCGCATATGATGAAAGTTTGTCTCATGATGAATCTAACATATGTGTTCGTTCGCTTTGAGTTTTTCACTATTATTAGTTTACACTGGTTGACTTGGACTTTTCTCTATTAATAGTCTAAAATTTGATATATTTTAGGACTGAGGGAGTATAACAGTATAAAAGGCCACCATCTTATTGAGATTCACCGGATTGACTTTACAACTATTACTACTCGACTACTATGTTAGAAAGATTTTATCATGCATGTTCTTACTATGGTAGCATTTTTTTCTCTTTTCTTTTAGATGTCAATTCTGTTGTACGTATAAGACTGGTTATTATGTACACAATTCAAAGAAAACAACAAGACGCTTCCAATCTTTTTTTATCACGAAACATCTAAACCGGTAACAAATACTCAATTGCAAGCTACTTTATACACTAGTTAGGTGCCCGTGCTAACGCTACGGTACAAACAAAATTCTAACACATGCGATTTTAGAAAACAGTTCAAAACCATGTTTTAACAGATTTAGTTCAATAAAGCATAGACCTTTCATACAGACGAAATCAATAACAAGGCATCATATTGTGTATACACCATACACTATCACAACTTTGCATTATCGATCCATTAGAGCTAACTCAAGACATGTTGATTTTCAGAATGCATTTGCACATCCTCATAGTGCACACATATTCATAGTGCACACACATTTTGAAGTACAGAGGAGGTAAACGAAATTTAATTGGTTGTCTAAAGTCAGTAACACAATACTCTAGCATCTAGATTCTAAAACTGGTCTTACAGTCTATTGTCTAGTGAACACCCATTCTCACCAAGTAATATAGTCACAAAAGAGCTACCCATCTGTATAAAACTCGCCACATGAAAGGCCAAATCTTCCACCTGCCCAAATAGGTATCTGAGCATCATCTCAATTCAACAACAGTTTTAGCTGCATTGCACACTACCATAGATCAGTGAATTCCACTTTTCCTTCAGGAATACCTCACACTTTCAAGATTTAAGGCCAACCTGCCACTCAGAAAGCCCATCAATAGCTTTAAACTTTCTACAAAAGTATATATAAAAACCAAGCAGCATATTTCGGTACCATTTTTTCCCAATAGGATTCCAGAAATCCTTGCACCGGCAAAACAAAGAGCATGCAGTCCCATCCTGCTCATAAAAAAATTAGTTAGAACAATTAATTTCACAACGAAATGTTTCGAAAAAACCTGACTAAGATAGAACCTATTATAGCAAACAATATTTCATTTGGCAACTTGATTTCGTGCAATTACAACCTCACTAAGGCAGAGTTGAAGACATAGAAGCATCTTCTTGTAAGTGAAATGCATAGAAATTACTACTATAAAAAAAAGAGGAAAGATCCAGTGCTCCAGGAAGCATCTAAGATTTACAGATTCACAAATGCCTTTTAATTTACAGATTCCATAAACTATTAGCATCATTAATTAATTCACAAATAAAAAGCAGAGAGTAGTTTGGAAGTGGGCTCCAAGGAACACAACTTCTACTGGCAGAGAACTTAACAGTAATCAAGTGTGTTTGACAAATGTTTGATGAATTAGGGCATGCACCATTATATTAACCTAAATAACATAAGCATATATAGAGTTGATCGGGTCATCATTGTACATCTGTAACAGCTGCAATCTAACATTATTGTATCATCTTCTTTTATCTATCTCCTATATTTTCAAAAACAATTTCAGATAACATTGCTATTAATCTTATTCTGAAGAATAACATTGCCATCCGATTGGTGTTTATCATCTTCAACAAAAACTTGACATACTGAATTGAAATTCATGTGAAGATTAGAAAAACAAAATAGCTACAGAACAGACTGAATTCCATAAGGGGTATAAAGTTGGTACACTGGATGCAGCTTTCAGATCCCATAATCCCCATTGCAGATGGTGTTTCGTAGAAAGGAACCATATCGAATTTTATTAGGCTGTGCATAGAAATTAAGCACCAGGTGGCAGAAAGAGAAAAATCAATTACTGGTAACAGGGCTAGCTGTCCTTAGTAGACCTTATTATTACTATCATGCCTTGATTTGACAATATCCTGATTATCCTGATTGAGTTTGCTTCTATATCATAAATAAAGATGTTTCTGAAAGCAAATACCAAGAAATATTTTAGCAGTCATCCTGATATGGGACTAAACATAACTAAAAGTGTGTATCCTCCAATGCTACCTTACAGGATACCCTAAAATATGTACCTCGGAACAGTTTCATGACAACCTTGACACTACATTCATCCCGTATAGTTGTAGATATATATTGTGACCTGACAAAATCGTAGAACATGGTCATTGGCCAATCAACTTTTTTGAAACACAGTATCCTTGCAATGTTTGTAGAAAAAACAATTACAACATGGAATTCATGCAGTTTGGGTACCATCATCAAAACTTTGCATTTGCCTTATCAAGCTTAAATTAGGATATGCTTATATTTTTCAGACATAAGTTCCCAAGTTCCCAGGAGAAGCTGGCCCAAGAAATTGAGCAATCACACACAACAAAAACTGCCACTTCTGACCATCCGTAAGTCTTGTAAAGCACTGAATACTTCCCACTTGGTCATCTGATCAAGTGAACGTGTGTAGAATTCTGAAATTCCCCATCTGAAAATAAATCTCCAAATAGCCAAATCTATATATACGCAGACAACAGCAGCCAAGCTGATGATGAACTCATGTGGAATTGCCACAGCTGACAACCCATCTTATAACAATGATAGTGACATAGTGTTTACACAAAAGAAAGTAAAAAAAGCTAGAGTCGACATTTACCTGCATACTATTCTGGACTCGAGCACGAGCACACGCACGATGCTGCATACTATTCTCAGTGGCTGCCGCTCACCATTTCTCCGCCCTAGCCTCTCACCTCTCCCTGCCCTGCCCATCCGCCCACATCACACCATGAATCATTGTTTAGCATGGAATTCCAATTGCAGAAAAGGTGAACAATTTGAGCAGCAAAATTACTCTTGTAAAACATGTATTCCCTGTACAGGATCAACGCATTGATACACCCTGCTCATATACTGTTCTGATTTCAGTAAATAGGAGAATTAGATCATACCAATGGTGGGGTGGTGTGCAGCAACGGCGCCATCCTCTTATTTGTCCGCTTGGGGACAGCAGGGATCAGCACAACGGGTGAGGTGCGACGGCGACTCCGACCAGATGCACGCGGTGGAGGGGATTTAGGGAAAACCAGAAGCAACTCCTCCAATATATTGACCCATCAAACTGTAAAAATTAAGAGTAAGTTGATAAAAGGTTGATGGTTATTACCTGAAGGTGTCCGAGCAGAGTCGACGGATGGAGAAGCGGCCGCGGCGGTGGATCCCCGAGAAGAGGAGGAAAGCGACAGTAGCCGATGCGGCGTGGACGGTGGCTCCGACGAGATGCCCGCGTGGCGGAGGGAGGCGACGACAGCGGATCTCCGACTGGGCGGTGCGGCCGTGCAGCGGAGCGGAGGACGTTTGATCCGGTGAGGAGGGCGGACGTGGCCGTCTGCGCTTGCGGGCGGGATGCGGGCGCTGCGGAGAGGAGCCGTCCGCGCATAGGGAATGCGGGAGAGGAGAAATTGTGCGTGGATGGAGGCGGTGTGCGGCGGAGAAGGGAGCGGGCCGTGCGATGCGTTGATGCTGGCGGCGAGGTGGATCAGGGAGGTGATGCGGTGGATCGGAGATGACCGGGTCGATCGGCGGAGGCGGCGGGGAGATGTCTCGGCAGTGCACTGGATCGGAGGTGGCGGGCCGCTGATGAACAAGAGGATTGCCGGGGATCGGAGGAGCAGGAGAGCGAGGGGATCGGCAGGATGCAGTGGGCGGCGGAGAGGAGAGCGAGGGTAACGCGGAGATGACGCCGGGAGCGAGGGAAAAGAAATGCGCTGTGCGATCTAACAGTGTGCGGGAGATGACGGATTGCAATCCAACGGTGTAGGGGAGGCGACGCATTGCCAATAGGGTGAAAACTGCTCCTTTTTACCCTTGGTTTAGATTTAGATTTAGATTAACAGTTTCTATAGAGCGCTTCTCACATAAAAAATGCCTTAACCCGTTACAACTCACAGGTATTTTGCCAGTAAATTAATATAAATACTGAGACAAATCTGGGTGAAATCATATATAGATATCTAGTTCACAGCCTGCGAGGTCGCTCTCCCCACCATATTCGGATCTAACGCGCTCCCCCCACGGATCTAGCGCGATTGAACGGAGACGACGGCGGGATCCTCCGGCGATTTGGTGGGATACGCGGCGACCTCCTTTCTTCCGGGTGATGGGGCTTGGCTGTGAGCATGTGAGCCGGGAGGAATGGGAGATCGACCCATCCAAGCTCGTCATCAGGTACGCCATCGCACAAGGCACCCTCGGCACCGTCCACCGCGGCGTCTACGACGGCCAGGACGTCGCTGGTATTTTTCGCCCTCTTCATTGCTGACCTTGTTTTTGTCCATGAGCTGTTCGATGAAATGGCCCTGTCGATCCGTCTCCCAAGTTTTTAGGAAAGTTTGATGCATGCTTTAATTATTTTCATCCGTACTATCAATGCTTTGAGTATGTTCTTCCGGATTAGTGTATGGATTAGCAATGTCATTTACCATAGGTGTTTCGGGGTGCTTGCGGGAGTTGTTTTCGCTGGTCGTGTCATTGGTGCTTTTCCTTGTCAGCAAATTGCTAAACGCGGATACCTCTGCTTTTCTTGTTTCCGTGGTGTGTGTATTCCGTGACTTCTGGTAGATAACCACCTTGCTTTTCGTGTGCAACCCATCTCATGTGATTGAACCAGTGGCGGAGCGCCTGTTATGGCAAGGGATGGCGCACGCCATACCTTGCACGCAGCGTGAAACCCCCCACCCGCGACTCCGCGAGTAGCGGCGGCGTCGGCGTCGCAGCACCGCGAGCGCTGTCGGTGTTTTATTATTTTGGTGGAGTTAGGAAGTAAAGGAGTCTTTTATTTAGTGTCTTTCTAAACAAGGGAGCTCGTGTGGTCTTTTACTTGTGCAGTCAGCTTGCTTGTATTTTTGGTGAAGTAGTACACTAGTTGTTGGCCTGTATATCATCATCATCTTCACATACTTTTGGTGGTATATATATAGACCTATGAACCGACATATGGAGCAGAGAAAACTTCAGAAAACTACTAGTACTACTGCACCTGCTCATTCACTCATTCGGTGAACACAAGCCATATTTTCCTTGATAGTAGTAGTTACTAGACAAGACTAGTATGACTAGCTTGAGTATTTGTCTAGAATTCTCTTGAGCATGGCAGTGTACTTGTTTGACTATAGCTTCACTACTACTTGAGAGCCCGGTAGAAAATTCTGGAAATGAATTAGCCTTAATAAACTCCTCCTTAATTCATTTCCTACAAACTCCGATTAATTCTCTGTTGCAGATAAATTTTTCTTTTGCCAGAGCCTTGGTAAATATATCCGCCAGTTGCTCATCCGTGCGACAAAATTCCAATTTAACTTCCTGACGATCCACTGCTTCTCGAATATAATGATACTTGATAGCAATGCGTTTTGTCCGGTCATGACTGATTGGATTTTCACTTATCGCAATTGCAGACTTATTGTCACAATAAATTATAGTAGGCTCATCCTGTTTTTCGCCAAGATCTTCTATAATTCTTCTCAACCAGATAGCTTGCGAAACAGCTTTTGATGCTGCAACGTACTCTGCTTCCGCTGAAGATAAAGCAACAATATTTTGTTTCTTTGTAGACCAGGAACACATACCTGAACCGAGTGAGAAAACATAGCCTGAAGTGCTCTTCATATCATCGAGACATCCAGCCCAGTCACTGTCCGTGTAGCCGATTAATTTTGATTCTTTGATTGGTTTGTACCATATACCATAATCTGCGGTCCCTTTGATATACCGCAAAACTCTTTTCGCAGCGGTAAAATTTAATTGGCTTGGGCTAGACATATACCTTGATAATAAACTGGCAGCAAACATAATATCCGGTCGTGTTGCAGTCAAATATAATAAACTCCCAATCAAACTTCTGTAGATCGACGGATCTGCCTTATCTGCTCCATCTTGTGCTTTTTGTTTTTCATTTGGCAACAAGGGGGTTGTAACTGATTTGTAGTTTTCCATCTTAAATTTCTTTAGAATATTTTCAGCATATTTTCTTTGTGATATAAATATTCCTTCACTACTTTGATGCACTTCCATACCAAGAAAATAATGGAGCAGGCCCAGATCAGTCATTTCATATGTGTGCATCATATCCTTTTTAAAGTCTTTCATCATCTTCTCACAATTCCCAGTATATATCAAATCATCAACATAGAGTGAGACAATTAAAATATGCGTACCTATTTTCTTGACATATAGGGTAGGCTCACTTATGCTCCTCTCAAATCCTTTTTGAATAAAGTACTTGTCAATTTGACTGTACCATGCTCTGGACGCCTGCTTTAGTCCATATAATGCCTTCTTCAGTTTGAGTACTTTATTTTCTCCACCTTGAACTGAAAATCCTTCTGGCTGTTCCACATAAATTTCCTCTTCGAGATAACCATTTAGAAAAGCCGATTTAACATCAAGCTGATATATCTTCCACTTCTTTTGAGCTGCTAGAGCAATTATTGTACGAATTGTCTCTAGCCTTGCAACCGGAGCATATGTCTCATAATAATCAATCCCGGGCTTTTGCTTAAAGTCTTTTGCCACAAGCCTTGCTTTATATTTTTGAACTGAGCCATCTGGATTTAGTTTTGTCTTTTAAACCCATTTTACTCCAATCACTTCTCTGTTTCTAGGACGATCAACCAATTCCCACGTATTGTTTTTCTCAATCATGTGGATTTCATCTTCCATGGCTTTTATCCAATTTTTATGTTTTTCTGCTTCTTCAAAACTTTGTGGCTCAACAACAGAATAATTGCAAAATTCATGTTGTTCTGAACTTCTTTGTTGAGAAGTAGATTCTAATAAATCAACCATACTTCTTACCCATCTTGGAGCCGATTCCG
>CM002479.1:13518383-13543012 GCA_000325765.3 Leersia perrieri
GGGGGCTTCGGCGATGCGTGGCGACATTGGCGCATGGGGCATGCCCTAGTGCAGGATTTGTAATGTGTGCAGATTTGTTAATATTACAACTGTTTCAATTTTTTACCACAAGATTGTGTCATCTAATTCAAATTTCAGTCGAATTTACTACAGATCTATTAAATTTTGTTGAATTATATTTAATTTGACAAATTTCAGTCAAATATTGTGTCTTGAATCTGTTAAAGATATGTTAAATATTACAAATATTTGTTATAAATATACAAGTGCAAAATTAGGCCAAATATAAAAAAAACTTTACAAAGTAGGGTTAAATATGTGCAAGGGTATAAATGTCAATTTATGTCTTATTTAACACCATTAACTTCACTTATCGGACTAGGGTCAGTTTCTAACCTACAAATTTAAAAAACGAGGTCAAAAATGCAAAGTCAAAAAGTATGGTCAAACCTTGAAATAGGGTCAGTTATACAATAGCCCCTATATAATTTCAGACTTAGTGTATAATTTCGGGCTTAGTATATATTTTCTCGACCTCGTATATAATTCGGACTTAGTATATAATTTCTCAACTTAGTATATAATTTTGTCTTAGTATCGAAATCTCACCTTAGGGAAAAAATTCTTGACTTAGTGTATACATATATAATTTGGACTTAGTATGTAATTTCGACTTTAGTATACCGCGTCTCTACTTAGTATATAATTTTTTCTTAGTATCGAAATCGTCACCTTGGAGCAAAATTTCTCGACTTAGTATATAATTTCTCGACTTAGTATATATTTTCTCGATTTTGTTGCTGTTTATAGTTAACTCGTGAAGAGATCCTGTTCCTTTGGAGGAACTGTTCCGCTCTTGACCGCGATTACTTTTGTTTGGTACTTAAGGACCGAATCAGATCTGCTCTGATTTGGTCCTTAAATACCAAACAAAATTGCAGACAAACCCTACAAAAGGTCGAGCTCCATTGCAAATCAAAAGGCAGCAGAGAAATGAGACCTTAAATGTTTGTACCAGATTTCTGGTTTACTTGCAAAGCTGCGAAAAACTGAGGGATTCAACAAGAAGTTCGAGGTGAGAAAAACATCTCGATCCATCAAAAAAACAAAGGCAACATAACTGTTTGGTGCGGCAAGCTCTCCAATCCATCCAACTCCCCCCTCCTCTGTACGTCACCTCCCCCTTTAGCGAATCAAAACAAAGAAACGCAGGGGATTTTGTGTGGGGAACCTTGCCCCACACAAGCAGCCGCCACTGACCCTCTCCTGGCCCTCCTGCTGATGAGCGCTGGCCAGGGTTCGAAATTCCGGAATAAAATTTCGGAAATTTCGGTCATTTTGGTGGGTCCCGATACAAAATCAAATTTCAACAATTCCGGACAAAATAGGTCCAAACAATCAAAACCCCCAAATCTAATTGGATATGGCCCTATATAATGCATTGTTTTCCGACGTTATTAGCTCCAAGAAGCTATTAGGATGTACCCCATAAAAAATAAACAAAATTCATTCAAATTTATCTTCAAAATTTAAAATTCATTTGAATATTTCATCCGAAAAAATCCAAAATTTCTGAAATTTCGGAATTTCGGTGATCCCCAAAATTATTTCCGATTTCGATAAAACAAACCCTGGCGCTGGCCGCCATCTCCGCCGTTGCTGTGAGAAACTCGCCTCCAGGGACGTCGGAGAAAGCTTTGAAAAAAGATGGAAAGAATGATGGAGAATCCAATATTACCCGTAGCCACACCATGCCAAAAATGGTTTTTGCGGGTGGGTGGGTTGTGCCCCCTCTATAAATCGCTTGCGGATCCCCACCTGCCCACAAAAATGCATTTTTTGCCGGCAGTGGACAATCCATCAGTCTAGAATAGACATTTTACGTAAAAAATAATAATTTTGAAAAATTCCAAAAAATAAATATGGCACCCATCATCGTCACTGTCATCCTGGTGATCGTCATCGTCGCCGCTCCGTTGCAGTTGTCCTGCCCGTCGTCATCGACGTTGTCATCGTCGTTCCAGCCATCGCTTGCGCCGACTCGCCGCTCTTGCCCGTGGTTGCTCGGGCTCGTTGTTGTTGAGGGGGTGAGAGCCAGAGAGAGAAGAGTGAGAGGGTGGTGAGGGAGCTCGTCAGAGATAGAGGAGGAGGCGAGGGGTGAATACATTCACTGTGGTTTCTATCTCAATCGTACTTTTCGATCTTGTGCATAGCCCGATAAATTTATTGTCGGTGTAAAACATTGACAACTCCGGTCTCCAGTGGAAATGACCTTAGGGGCTATGGGAAAGGTCACCTAGTAGCCTCTCTGCAATCCGTAATAGCCCTAGGGGGAACGAAGTATATTTTTCCATCATGTATTGTGAGCAATAAAAGAGCTCGAGCCCACCGATTGGGGGCATGATTTTGACTGTTCAAAACTTCTTTGATGGTCATCTGTAACTTATCTCTTGCAATATTTTAATAGAAGAGAAATAAAAACTATCTCTTAATTAAGAGATACTCTCTTGCACAAATCCCAATATTACACAAGTACTCCCTCCGTCTTCAGATGATCTTCATATTTGATTTTTGATGTTATCTCCAAATGATCTTCATATTTGCACAAGGGAGTACTAGTCTCTTCGTTTTTCCGTACAAAAGTAAATGTCTTTTGCATGCATGTGTGTTTTAGTTGGGCAACACTAGATTATAGTAATAACTATGTGTGTAGATCGATGTAAATTAAGTGACATACAAGATTGTATTGGTATCTCCACTTAAATCAAATATGAATATCATTTAGAGATGGAGGGATTATGTCATGTGGGGTCATTTATATAAAGCTAGGCCATTGAAGATATTGTATTTTAGATGACTTAGAGCTAACAACTATCTCTCTATTGTTGGAGGTGGCCTCACACGGGTGTACGTAGTAACTAATACGCACCTAGGTTCACGCGCAGGGTGCGCGCGACGGAAGAGATGGCAGGCTGCTGCTTCGAGGTGAGAGACAACCCTGCAGCATGCAGCACATGCATCTCGCGCGCAGCAAGCGCAGAGCATCTCGAGCGCAGCAGGTGCGCAACAGATTGGTATCCTCTAACATTGCTCAGTAATGTCACCGTGATATTTTTTTCATCCATGCCATTCATTTATAAACCAAATTAACTAAATTGTAATTAATCAAAAACATATTATATAAATAGTCTTATAACTAACACTAATTCATAGCCGATGATTTAGAAATAGATGACTCAGATAAAAAAATATCACGATGATATTAATGTACTAATTTTAGAGGATACCGATCCCGCGCAGCAGCCCAGAGCATCTCGAGCGTAGCAGCACATCATGCATATCGGATATCGCGCAGCATGCATCTCAGGACCATGGAGGCAAAAAAGTACTAGCAGGTAGACGCACGTGTCACGAGAAATCTTGTGTCGAGACAGAGTGGCAGGCTTTTCCACCACGTGGGACCCACATTTGACTGATTTAAACCCATAAAATCTACCACGCATTTTTTAAATAGTACATATATAGTGCAAAGTTGCAAACTTTATACATATACGTAAAACATATTTAAATGTAGTATATAAAATTTAAATATAAATAGCAATTATATTATGGGTAAAGTTTGTGTGTATAAACTTTTGTCATACAAACTTTAGGTGTATAAACTTTGCGTATATAAACTTGGATGTTTTGTATAGTGCCAAAAAATATAACCCAGATAAAAATCACATGAAAAAGGAACCGTCATAGAAAATCATAAAAGTCAAATAAAAGAAATAAAAAAAAGAAACATTCAGACGCCAACTAACAAGATAGAAAGGAAGCTGATGATGTTCACTAATCCTAATTGGCGCTCGAGCGCTGCGGGCGCTCGATTCGGCTGAACGACGGAGTAAACGGCGGGGAAACGGACGCATGCGAGCTGACACAAGGCACTTTTGAATAGTGCTCTCTGTTATTTTCTCCCTCTTTCCCTCTCTCTCTCTCTCTCCTACTTTCCCCTTTCGTTTCTTCTACCGAACTTGTCCACCTTGGTGGCGACGGCGAGGCGATTTCGTCGGTGGACGGCGATTCCCGGCGGCGGACGGCACCGGAATTCTTTCTCCGGCGTTCGTTCCCGATTGACCATTTCCATTGCTGCGGCATTTACCTCGTTCGATCCTTTTCCCCTTCAATTTATTCTTCAACGAACTGCTTTTTCGAGGTGTTTTTTTGTGTGGGC
This sequence comes from Leersia perrieri, assembly GCA_000325765.3. Taxonomy (NCBI): domain Eukaryota; kingdom Viridiplantae; phylum Streptophyta; class Magnoliopsida; order Poales; family Poaceae; genus Leersia; species Leersia perrieri. The sequence continues at coordinate 13,522,603 of CM002479.1, forward strand.
GTAGCTGGAGCCGAGGTGCGGCGAGTGCGGGTAGGAGTTGCCGGAGAGCTACCAGGCGCCGGCGGACGAGTCGTGGACCACCAGCATCTGCGGATGCGCCGAGGACGCCGAGAGAGCTGTACGTATCGTGGGAATTTTTTCTCTCTCGACCTTTCCATTTCCCCATTGGAACCGTTCCCTACTCACTGATCACCATTCATGAGGCCATGTGTTTTTTGATTTTTTGGGGAATCGCTGAGAATTCGTGCCTTCTGTTTTTTCGATGCTTAGAGATGTCTTACATGTCACCAATTGCTATGTGAATCGGCGTAGGAATAGGATTTTCATAGCATTTGATGAAATATGGATTTAGAACTCATACAATCATTTTTTTTGCCTGGGCAACCTGAAGAAAAGCCGACCAAATTTCATTTAGAAAGGGATATTTATAGAGCTCACATAGTCATACACCTTTACTGTGCAAAATGAGTTATCTGTTGCTGTCAACTCTATCAGAGAGTAGGTTTTTTGAGATTTTAACTCTTGGAAACTTGAATGGGCTTGCTTATGACGAACGACGAGCTGATACTCATACCGGGACACACCATTTGCTGCTGCTTACGCACACGAACGAGGAGCCGAGCGCCAATTAGGATTAGTGATGCTTTTTTTTTTTTGTTTGTGTCAATGCTTTGCTAGGGTTTTTTATTGGCCCCTGTATAATTTACATATGTAGAACTGAGCAATTTCTATCTGGTTTCACTTTATTAAGTTTAAGCTTTTGTACAATTCGTCTACAAATTAAATACAAAACTGTCAGATATCAAGTCATTGAGGTTATGGTAGATCATACTGTCATATACTAGCGTGTTGAATGTTGAAAGTATTTCGTAAACTGAATACCGATGAGTGCTGGTAGTGGATGAATTTTTGGTTCTGTTGCCATTGATCAATCAAAATGGCTAGATTAGAGCAGAGGCTCGTCATCCCAGACCTGAAGATAGTGATGAAAAGAATATTGGTTAAGCTGAACAGTAGCCTGTGTGTTCAACGGCTACTTTTTACTGTACCAACTTGTGTGTAATCAGTTTATGGTCTTCAGGTTAAATATGTGTGTCGTTCTCAGTCAGAGATGCTAATGAAATGAATTGAATGTCGTCCATGTATTCTTTTTTGAGTCAAAAATAAACATGCGATTTTTAGCAGCATGAGATGGCATTGGAGTTGAACAGACCTACAATATAAGGATTTTTTCGGAGCTCTACTCAACTGCATTGTTTTTTTATTGTTTTAACTACAACATCAACACTCAATGATCTTTTAGGTTTTCATAACAAATGACCTACTTTTTTTTCTCTCATCACTTTGCAGACCAGAGGTTTTTTGAGAGGCAAAGATAATGTCTTCCACAAGGTTGAAAGACAAGGAAAAAGTCGACGGAACACCTGGATCTTCCAATGTTGAAAGACAGAAGTTGTGACGGTCATCTGGAATTTTAAACGGATATTTAACTTAGCCTACCAAAGATCATTCAGAATGAATATCTTTGACATGGAGATGACGATGCACAGTTTGTCCTGCTCAACAAAAGAGTAAGACTCCTTCCCTTTAATTATTTCTCTTGCCCAATTTATTTTTTTCACCGTCATACACCTGAACACTGTATTTTTTTTTGGTTAATGCATGTGAAACAAAATAAACTGACAGTGGAGTATACATCATGAAAGCAATACAGTTACAATGGAATAACTCATTTATATTTCAACCCAGTAAGTTTAAACTTGTTTTCAGTTCCAGTCTTTCCTATTTAACCAGTTTCAAACACTAGTTCAGTCGTGAAATTCAGCTAGCATATAACTTGTTTCATTTTCCGTCACTTTCTAATTTTTTTTAGAAACAAGGGAGATGCAAAGAGTCTAAGGGAGAGTCTGACATACTGCATCGTTGCCCATCAATACAACATGAAACTAAATCCAGATATTATTGAATCTATCAAAAAGAAACATGTGAGCCCCCCCCCCCCCGTGATACACAACACCCAAATATCCTGTATGACACTTACTTTATTTATTGCAGGGGATCACCACATGGTGATATCACATTATCCAAAACTTATCTCCAGAAACATTGTTTCAACACCTGTTCTTAGAAGCAACAAGCATGCCTCATATTGAAAAAGTCACAATCAGCTGTCGTTTTTTGTTTCATGTTATCTACTTTTCTGTGAAAGCACTTTTTATTTGTTGTCATGTGCTTTTTTTTGAAAAGATCTTATTAATATTCTTATCAAATACAATGTAAATCAGATTTTCATGTTACATCATTAATGAACTTGTGGTAAATTCATTTACTTTCATATTTTGTCTGCTGTGAAAAACCAATGTAAAAATGTGGCTCCACATAAGGTCTGCTCTCAATATGGGGGGTGGGGTGGGGGGGTAAGCTCTCAATGTCATTGTCTTTATTACCAAATCAAATTTCAGAATTGATATTTTTTTACACAATTCTGCTTTTTCTTTTAGATCTGTGTCCCTGAAACATGAACACAGCAGCTTAGAGAAGAAAAAAAAAGGTACTACTAACCTATCTGTAAGCAAGCAGCTACACTACACATTCACTGCATCTTTTTTGGTTGAAAGTTTTTACTGTTTTTAGTTGGAAGTCTGAGCTCCCCACCCTTTACTTATCCCTACTTACCCCATCCCAGAAGAATAAGAATGGGAAAATTCTAGTTGAAAGTTACAGACATCTCCAATTTGGAAGGTTTAAGTTATTTCCAGGTTGAAAGTTTCCCGTTATTCCAAGTTGAAAGTTTTGTTTATTTCCAGGTTGAAAGTTTTCCGTTATTTCCAGGTTGAAAGTTTCCCGTTATTTCCAGGTTGAAAGTTTCCCGTTATTTCCAGGTTGAAAATTCCATTTATTTTCATGTTGAAAGTTCCATTTATTTTCAAGTTGAAAGTTTCATTTATTTTCAGGTTGAAACTTTCCCATTATTTCAAGTTGAAAGTTTCCTTTATTTCCAAGTTAAAAGTTTCCCGTTATTTCCAAGTTGAAAGTTTCATTCATTTTCAAGTTAAAAATTTCATTATTTTCAAGTTGGAAGTCCCCATTATTTTTTCAAGCTGAAATTTTTCCGTTATTTCCAAGTTGAAAGTTTCGTTTTGTTCTGAATCAAGATTTCCTTTCAATTGAAAGTTTCACCTTTCCAAACGATTTAACGGCTTTGTACTTTCAGTGGGAGCGACGTACCCGTCGACAGCGAGGCGCCCGTGGTGACTTCGTCAATCTCTGGAATTTGCCGGCCCAGTCTTCGAAGATGCTCATAGGGGTAGGGTTTGCGTGCGTGTGTTCATAGGGATGAGTATGCGTGCGTTGTGAGTGTCTGCGTTGTACTGTGTAATTCAAAAAAAGTTTCCTTCTATTCTTAAGATTGGATTTCCTTTTTTTTGTTTTTCCATTTAATTTCGTAATTAATCTGTTATTTGCTTTTCCTGTTCCGTACGTGCGCTGAAAGGGGGTTGCGTTTGGCGGCCGCGTCGAAAAAATGGGAAAACGCGTTGCGGGATCCAAACGGGCAGGGTTAACGGCGCGGGGACGGAATTCCGAGCGCTACCTCCCACCCTTTCTGGTGCTCGGTTGCGGAATAGCCAGGCCCCATGATGTTCCGTCTCCCCTCATTCACACGTGTCACCTGTCCGTCTCTGATTGCGCCGTTTACTTTGTTCCATCGGGCCAGTTGTGCGCATGGCAAGCGCGCCCGATTGGTCGCGAAGCAGCAGTTTCGCTGTTTACACACACTGGATGTGCGGACATTGCCTCAACTCTCCGTTAATTCCAACACCAGAATGTAAAATAAAACCCAAAAAATATTGCAAAATTTACATGAAAATTTGAAACTTAGATAAAAACTATGTAAAACCATATATAAAAAGAAAATTTCAGTTAAAATGAACTAAAATTGCTCCTCGTATAGAATTGTAATTCTATGCCTATCAAGTTGAACTAGACACGGGAAAGTTAGTGTATCGATATTTATTTATTTAGTTGTGCTTATCTCGAGTTTAGATCTTGACAGATGCAAGTGATTCTCACTAATCAAGGTCGTTCTTCCTTGGATACGAACTGTACAGCTGGCAGTAGCCTTTTCAACTCAGCAGGAAAGCAAACCAATTAAGCCCATCATATGGGGTACAAGTAAATATAATGTGAAGTTAATTGTTTGGGACCCGTTTTAAGGCCATCTCCAAAGGGGTGGTCTTATCGCCCGCAGACATGGGGATCAATTGCCAAAACGCCACTGATAAGAAGTGGACTTTTCAAAACGCCATTACAAAACTCAACATCTCCAAAATGCCACCTCTTTATGCATCTCCATTGCCAAAATGCCAAAATACTAATTTTGTGACCATTTTGCCCCTAGCCACTCGCCAGCGCCCGCCCACCCCCGAAGCCGCCGCTGCTCGCGCACGCCCCGGCGCCCCGCCGTCTGCCCGCGCGGATCCGCCGCGCAAGCGCCACCCGCGCGCCTCCTGCCTCCTGTGTGGCGTTCGCGCGCCTCCCGCCGCCCGCCACTCGCCGCTCCGGCTGCGCCGCCCGCCGCTCGTCGGGCTCCATCCGCACCGCCAGCCGCCCCATCCCTCGGGGAAGACGAGAGTCGAGAGAGAGAGTCGACTGGAGGGGAACCACACCTCTGATTCATTTGAAGCAGGGGTAAAAATGTAATGATGCTATGGATGATGCGGGAATAATAGAAAGAGATGACATTTTGGAGAGGTGGAGTTTTATAATGGCATTTTGGAGTGTACACTCATTATCAGTGGTGTATTGGCAAATAACCCGCAGACATGGAGGAGGGAGAAGCAAAAAGTTGCTACTGTCAGGAACATGTGAGCTGTGCAGTGAGAGGAATACGCATCGAAAAACGTTATAGCCTAGCGCTTGGCTAAGCGCTAGCGCTCTGCCCTTTACACTGTTCATTATCTAAAATATAGTTTTAGCTGACGATAGCGACAACAGTTAGAGGAGGCATAAGTAAACGGTATATTTACTATGCTGAGAACGAGATGAGATCTTAACAGTAGCAATATTATATGATGCAGTACTGATTCGTATATTTTTATATCTTTAATTCTTCGTAATTAGCAAAGCCAACTAGCCGGCCAGTCCTTAATTGGCTTCCCATCATCCAAGATTTTGTACTCCTTATTTCTCAGCGACGTGCATCTCGAGGCCGAATGTATACATATTTTTTTAAATAATGTGGTGGTATGTATATGGCTACCTATATATTGTGACCACTGCACTTCTGCTAGGAAAGAATGGCTACTCATGCTGATCCAATTGATGACTCAAGGTGGGAGGAAGTTAGATCTATCAACAGCTATGCCCTGTTTATGGGATACATGTCTATGGCTGTCAAGGGGCTGGGTTATCTTGTAGTTTCGTGGACCACCGTTATCCTTCTTGGTGGCTTCGTCTCTGTACTGGGGAACAAAGATTTTTGGTCTCTCTCAGTAATTACACTTGTCCAGACTGCTGGGTTAGTCTATTGGCAACTTTATTTATACAGCTTTTAATTGTAGTCTCTTCTCTTTCTTTTTAAAGAAAAACTTGTAGCTTACCCTGTAGAAGTTTTTTATAAAGGCATGTTTTCACTCCTACTGTCCTACACTGATTATCTTGTACTATCTAATTGATGATATACTCTATGAATCCGTATAGCACGTAAGTTTTAAAGGCAGAAAAGGAGTATAAATCTACTACTACTATCCTACACTGATTCTCTTCATTTTTATTATTGAAGATACTTTATGTGTGCCTTAGACTTTTGTATATCGGCATTGTTTCTTTTAATAAGACGAATAATCAAGTGCTATGGTCAAAGTTTAACTATGACAAATATTTATGACCGCATGTGATATTTTATATGCACTATTGCATTATACTTTCTATTTTACTTATTCATTTCATTATACTTTTTATTTTATTTCAAAATTTATTATATATAAATGTTATGTTCTCGGAAGACTTGTTCTTTTGACAGTTCCTATTTGTAATTCCGAACTGTAGTTAAAATTTATTATTCTGCATTTCAGTTATGTTTACCTTTATTTGGAATTCGATTGAAATCAAATTTTGAAATTTATTTTAGTTCTTTTTTCAAATTTTAATTTATCTGGTTTCTGTTGTAGATGGACACAATATTACTTATTTATAATTCCGATAATAAGTTATTTATAATACTGATTTGACTCTATTTATTCTTTTAGTTATTCCTAAATTCATTTTATTTTTTATTTAAAATTTTAATTAATCGTTTGATGTGTTTTAGATGGACTCTTTTTTCAATATATCTATTTTTAATTATGAAATTTAGTTAATTCTGCTTTCTAGAATCTATCTTTTCGTTTAATATATTTAAATTGTTGTCCTATATGGACTCTGTTTTTTTTATGATTAACGTGTGAATTTCTAAATTTCTGAGCAAACGTTCGTCATTGTGCCCGGTTTAAGTGTACCTAAAATAAAATATATGATCAACATACGAGGTTAATAGTCGATTGACCCACCCTATATGATGTCTTACTTTTGTAATTTATCTGTTCATTATCTAACTGAACTAGAACTGATTAACTAATTTGCCCGCAGGGTGTTCGATGTTTTCCTGAACGAAAAGCTAGGCTATATTGGGAAGTCGTTTTCAGGATTTTTGTGGGCTAAAGGCAGGTTGGGAACGAAGAGCAGAAGGAGGGGCAATGATGTGATGTCGTGGCTGTATGGCGAGTCGTACTGGCCACGCAGCTACCACCTCAAGGACGTGGCAGTATGGTCCGTTTGGCTGCTCCACATGCTGGTGTTCGGCACCATCCTGTGCCCGCTAGCTCTACTCTACATGTTTGGGCTGATCATCACCGCCGCCCTATCAGTGTGGCGCCTAATACAGCGCGACTATGTGTCTGATCCCAATAACAGTAATAGTGCCAACCTAGAGCCCGCACTGAACGTCGTTTACTGTATCGCCCTTCTCCAAGGAGTCCTCTTCAGCCACCGTTTCGCGTTGCGCTTTGCTCGGAATCAGCTGGTGCGTAAGGTGGTCCGCTGGTATAAGCTAGACGACGACATGGATTCCAAGTTGGTGATGGCTTACCTGCGAGAGACCAAGATCGGGTGTGAGAAGAACCCGTCGTTTGTCAAAGGAAGGAACCTCGTCACCTACGCCGTAGGGTTGATCACAAAGTCAGGATCATCCCGTGATGATTTCATCGCCGGGGCAAGGATTCTTGGCACCATCCTGAAGAACGGACCCAAATCGGAGTCGCATGGCGAGATGATAAAGCAGCTGATACTGTCGACGGCGGCGGCCTCCTCCTCCAGCCAAGTGCTCGAAAATCTGATGAAGACGGTAGATTCCTCGACGACGCACATACTGCTAGGCGCCGAGACGAGAGAGCACGCGGCGAGGATCGTGGCGTTCCTCGCCGACGACCTACGGCTGGAGCAGTTCCCAAGAGGGATACACTCCATTGCCTCCCTCCTCGAGGGCCCCCGTGATGACGACCGTAATTTCTTCCCCGTGGATTACAAGCAGCTGATGCTACACGGGTTGGATATCCTCCAGAAGCTGGCTGCTCACGACGGCGATTATTTGTGTCAGGCCATCTTCGACACGGAGGGATTGCTCGCCAAGATCATGGCGCCTCTTCGCTCCGGCCTCCTCCATGATGAAGACAATGGCAGCCATAACGGCGCTTGGGACAGCACGGTGCGTGCGTCGCTCAAAGTGATGCGTCGACTCGTGTCAGCTCCTGGCGAAATTGGCAAGCAACTACGCCTGAAAATCTCAGCTGATGAGGAAACCGTCCATAACTTGGGGATAATTCTTCGTTGCCAGAAGTGTGCGTTTTGTGCTGCGGCTGCTGCTGCTTCTGTTTCTGTGGGAGCCTACCTGGAACTGGAATTCAGGGCTAGCAAGGATCTTCTTATGTTGCATGCCCTCGACATTTACACTCAGCTGCACGAGCACACACTCTGCAATCGAGACAAGAGGGAATTTCTCGTCAACAACCTGCTATCCATCTTCACTCGTCGATCTTACATGCGGGACAACAACGGTGGAATGGCCGAGGTGGGTCAAATGCTTGCCACGCTATGCTCCCATGGCAAAGAAAATGCTAGTTTAATCTTGAATATGCAGTATCCAGTCATTGAATTTCTCACTGAAGAACTTGTACGAGTCAATTATTACACCAACAAACGTTTCGGTAAGAACTATGGTACCAACTGCAGCGCAGCCAAAATCCTGGAGCAACTATGTATTCAGCACATTGATGACGGGGAACATCTCAAGAACCTCAAGGAAGCCTTGATAGTTATGGTTCCGAAGGTAATGATCTGTTTAAAGTTATATCAGCATCACATATATGTGTACGCGTTTGTGTACATGCATACATGCATGCATGCATGCATACATACATACATACATACATACATACGGGGGTTGTTGTGTAGTAATCTCCTCTTCGATTGTTATGCCTGTCATACTGAAAATAACTTCATGTTTTAGGTGCTCGTCAAAACACTTTGTGGCAGCCGTAGAACGGACAGAGAAATGCTGACAGCAGTTCTGTCTCTATGGGTTACTATGTCACGCACATTAATGAATGCCGAAGATTTGCCTCCTCTTATAAATGCGATTAGCAAGGAGGCCACCGACTTAATAAGCATTATAGGGGAACTCCAATCAATGGTCAAAGAGATGGAAAAGAAATATACCTACGTGACTATTGTCGAGAGATTGAAAATATTGAAGCTTGTCACTGAAATACTAATACAAATTATCAAATATGGAAACCCCGACGCCATACAAGACACACGAAGATTGATGCAATCACTTCACAACACTGCCATGACATTTTCCGATATTGAGGAGGCCATAGTTATCTCTGGCAGAAGCAGCAGCCGAGAGACTCTGGGTTCCATCGTGAAAAAAGCCGAGGAGGAACTCAACCGCAGAGAGCCGACACACGAACTACAAGTGGTTAATTGAGCATGTGTGCTAGCTCTCTGTCAATGGAAACCAGATTAAGAAATTACGTGTGTGCCATGGAAACCCAACGATCTCATTTCAGTGTATTTTCTGAAGTTAAAATTTACTTGTTCGTGAAAATCAATTTACTTGTCTTGATGTGAAATTGTTGAGTATTTCTTCTGTTTTGTTCTCTCTCCCAGGAAGTGGCAAGGTCAGGTAAGTTAGTAAGAGTGTCGCATGCTAGCAACTGGTGCTGGTAAGCGTCTCTGAGATTAGCTGGCTAACTTTCTTTTTGTTAGGCTTTGTCGAACAAGCCCGTGACTTACGCCGTGGGGCTAAACAAGTCTGGATCCCCTAATGACTTCCTCTCCGGGGCCAGGATGATGCTGTGCACCCTCCTTGAGAAGCTTTGGAAATGGATTTGACGAGTTCGAGTGACCAAGCTATTGTGTATTCAGTTAATAAAGTAAAAAAAAATGGAAGGATGGAGATGGACTGAACTTATTCTGGCTTGACTGACCAAATGGACTAACAGTCTTATACAAATCACCCTCCACTCTTTATAATTGAATGAAATTAGTAGTTATATCGAGAACTTGGGAAGCGCGTGCAGTGCAGGCACGCAAGATCCAAAATTTGTTCAGTTTTTTTTTCTTGAGAAAATAAATTAATTGGATGAAGCTGCCTCCATATATATGTCACGGGTTTGCATGTGCATGATGCTAACCACATGGTGAATACTAATAGACGGCTCAAATAACATTGACACGGCGACCATTACGGCTTTACGTGTATGGATGAGTGGTTCTGACATTTGGCATAGCATCTGTCATATTTTTACACTAGTCATCCTAAGCTTTTCGTCTTGACTGTTGGATCGGCTTCTGAACCCTAGTAGAGTATCCCTCATCCGTAATGGTCCCCAACCGCCATTAGTCACGGGTATGGGGACCGTTACCTACAATGAGTTACTGATTCGACATCTGTCACGGGTAGAAAAACCGTTACTGATGTAAGCGTCTTACATCGGTAACGGCTCTTGATCTAGGACCGTGAGAGATAAGCATCTTCCTAGAACATATTATACCATTACGAACCGTGACCGATGACTATCGGTATCGGTTTCAGTTCACCAACCGATACCGATGATAGATCATCGGTCATGGCTCGTGTTGCACGAACCGTGACAGAAGAGCGTTGTCACGGTCTGGTAATACTGAGCCGTGACCGATGGTAAGAGATCGGTATCGGTTTTAAGTCTATAACCGTTATCGATGTTGAATTAACGTAAAAAAATAAATTAGAAAAATCGGCTGGCCTCAGGTAATTGCCAGCCATGCCCTCTGAAAAATAGCAGAATCACCCACCGAAACCCCATCATTTCAGCAACATATATATCACAAATGTACCACAACAAACCAAATTTGGTCACATCTCAATATCACAAAGTCCATATACATCTCACAATCACAAATTCATTAACATCACATAATTTACACAATATATCGACATGTCACAAGCACAAAATCTATTCAATCCCATATTCATCCATTTGTTACCTTATAAATAGACGACAATATTGAAGAATGCCGAGAAGCGTCGTATAATCAATAGTATGCATAGAAAAAAATTATTTGTTAGATTATAGGAGGCATATAAAAATAGACAAAATAATTAAATTGCATATGAAGAGATATATGAAAAGCATGAATCAACAATATAAAGTGAGATGAGAAATAAATTAACATCATCTCAAATTACAAGAAATAAAGTATATATTACAAATATGTCCATCCAAATAAGCAGGGAAGTGTAAAATACATCTCTAGGCTCTAAACAGTTTCTTGTGAAATTCATCTTTAGTGTCTATCACATCTGTCATTAGGAAAGCGGCAAGTTCTCCACGGATTCTTGCTAGATTAATGGGCTCAACTCTCCACTTGGCATTCTGAAGAACGAATTACAGACTTATACGTGCGAGAAGATATAGAATTGGAAAGGAGATTATAATTTGGTAGGAGTATGGACAAACCTCAAAGTCTATCGTGTTCACCTGCTGAGACACGTTACTCATGTGGTGACACACATGGAGAAGAAATGTGGGTTCCATGTTAATAATTTTCTTTCCTTATAGAAATCTATGGAGACAGTCAGACAGTCACATAGACCACCACTTGTTTTGACTGGACCAAAACATCGGAAATGACAATAGATTCTTGAACCAGTAGGGCAAGTACAACAGTGTAGACAGCTGCTGTCTATTTGACACACACAGACAGCTCAATAGACAACTTGTACAATGACTCATTTGTTTTTGTCTGCAAGATATTTAATTCATCCTTTGACAGATAAATCATGGTGATTATGTGCACATTTGATCTTTTTTCACGAGACGACGGCGCGGCCGTCTGCTGCCGTACAACGCTGCTGGGCGGGACGACGGCACGACCGTTTGCTGCGTATGCCGAGGGGGTGGGGGGGTGGGGTTCTGAAAAAGAGCCAATACATAGACGGGAAAAAGACCCCCGCTGTACGTGCCCATATGAATGAGTGCGACAAAGAGTTATTTCCTGGAGAATACACGGAAACCCATCAAGCAATGTCCACGTACACTTCTATTGTCGTTTTTTACATGGAGGTTGCATAAGATATTTTTATGGGAATACCAACTGTATGCATCCTGCACATCATCAGATAAGTTGATAGTCTACTCAATCAGCTGGTTTTCATTAACAGAGGTGACTGCCAGATTTTTTGCCTGCTTCTCCTTCTTCTCTTTCAGAAGGTCCTGTGCTTCTTTCACGAGCGAAGTGACAGGCTTTATTGCGCTAGGGTCGCTGCTAGAGAACATCATGAAGCCTTCGAGTTCCATCGTCTTTTTGCAAGCACTGGACAGAGAATCCAGTAAGCTCTCCAGCTCTGCTTCAACGTAGACTCCATCGAGTCTTATCAGTGTTATAATCAGGGGCGGAACCAGTAATTCTTCATGAGTAGGGCTGATATAATATAAACTTAGAAACTTTACAATTTATATGGTAATTTCACATGATTTTAAAAAGATTTTAGACATAGGCCTAGGGCTCCATCCCTAGCTGCCCTAGGCCTGGTGCCGCCACTGGTTATAATCATCCTACTTGTAATCTTTAATATTCTCAGGCAATTGGCTGTAGCCTTACTGTTTCCTTTTACCAACTCCTTGAGCTTCGAAGTAAAGCTAAAGGCAGAGTCTCCTTGAGCAATTTTGTCAGCCAGTTGAGTAAAATCTTTATCATCACTGATGGATTTTCCAAAAATTGCCGCGCTTAGTGACAGTAAAGCTGCATGCAGTTTCCTATCCACATCCTCGTTGATGCCTTCATTTTGCTCATTGATGTCACCATTACCTTCAGAAGCAACACCATCTTGTCAATGTCATTATTTGGTGCCGAGAACTTGACTCTATCTGTTCCTTTTTCTGCCTTCTCTGCTGGTTTTTCCTTTTGCATTGTCCATTTAACCAGAAGTATTTCCGTGAGCAGCTGCAATGAACGGCATACAAGTTTATGCTTACTTTGGCAAGGACGATACTTTTAATTATTAGACAATAAAAAATGAAACAAATGAAATTTCATCGACATGTATATATATGTCACCAACCTTTGGCAGCACATCTATCATGGCTCCCGTCAATTTCTTGAGATAGTCGTCGTCGATGGTGTAACAAACATACAAATGCTCTAGAATTTTGGCTGCACTTATTCTGTACTCACGGATGCCACTGAAAAGCATCGTAGTGAGATCATGGACAATGGTGTCACTTGCCTTAAATATGATTGTGGCGTTGGTTTCACTTCGGTCAGACAGCATTGCCAGTGCTTCACCTGCTAACTGTCTCATAGGTTCAGGCTTCTTCTTATCAAGAAATATCGCCACAAGCAGCTCATGTGAACTATGTGTAACGTTTAGCTTGTAGTTTCACTCGGACATTGAATAGAGATAGTACATCGTCACCTCACACACACCATCAGTCTTTTCTCATCTTCGGCCCCGTTTAGTTCCCCACATTTTTTTTAAAAAAACATCACATCAAATCTTTAGACTTATGTATGGAGCATCAAATAGATAAAAAATAAAACTAACTGTACAATTGGGTTGTAAACGACAAGACGAATCTGTTGAGACTAATTATGTCATGATTAGCCATAAGTGCTACAGTAACCTATATGTGTTAATGATGGATTAATTAGGCTTAAAAGATTTGTCTCGTGGTTAACAGGCTAGCCATGAAATTAGTTTTTTCCATTCGTGTCCAAAAACCCCTTCCGACATCTGGTCAAACGTCTGATGTGACATCTATTGCAAAAACTTTTGGGAACTAAACGTGACCTTCATCATGCATGGCTGCACATGGATGTCTATTTATAGGCCTATCCACCGACAATGGAACCGCTGGTACATCTCGAGCACCCATTGGAAGGACCGGAGGACAGAGGCGCGTAGCGGTGTGCGTTGGAGACTCAGAGTGTTGCTGTGTCGGCGGAATGGGGAATGAGCGAAGGGCTGGTAGCTGGTTTGCCTGGTGGATGCCTTATATACGTAGGGTTTTCCTTCATGGGCCTGGGCTGGTATTTGTTAATGGGCTATTTTTACATACTTCGGTTAGTTCGGATAACCGAGAGCAATGACCGAATTAACCGGAGTAAATTCGGTTAGTTCAATTTGATGACCGAACCTGTGACCGAATTTTTCGGTTTCGGTTAGTTCAGGTTCGGTCTCGGTTATTTTGGTTCGGTTTTTTGGTTTCGGTTTATTATGCCCACCCCTAATGGAAGAAGCTTCAAGACTCAACTAGTACCACTACTTGACTATACTCTGTACCACTAGTTGACTACACTCGCTAGCTATTTCTACTCATATCCAGATAGACAGGACTGATTTTTTCTTCCAGATCTTTACAGAACATTTGACGCATGGGCATATGGTCACTATGAGCTCTAGAAAATTCAGAAAATGTAATTAACTCCAACACTAGCAAGCGTTCGTACCTCTCAAACAACTGACTCGATGCGCGCAAGTGCTTTAAAGCATGCATACATGCGAGCCGCTTATACTAATTCGTTGTGCTTCATCTGAGTCTCCTGAGCTTGAACTTTGCTGACTGTTCCCTGTTGGAACTTTGTGCTTTCGGTTATATACGGAGGTGGTTTTTCTGCACCCGTGTGCGTCAGCACCTCACTCGTCCTGTCCTCTGTAGGATGGTCTTTGGGATGTGTGCTGTATTCCCAACCATCCCCGCCGAATACGCACGCTATCTGGCCTTGTATTTACATCGACGGGTATGTACGCCGTATGTTGGTAGATCTGCGCGTGGCACCCCGTGATGGCCACCCCATCGGACTTGACGATCCCTCCATGAACTAACGTTTCTCCATTAGATGCTTCTATCCATTTGCGCCAACCACAGTTGTAATACCCCAAAATAATATTGATAATGTGGTTTTGGTTTTGGCTTGGGTTGCTTTGTGAAATAAAATATTGTGGGCCACCCATAAAAAAATGTTTGTTGTTTTTGTAAGAAGTGGTAAACAACTATCAAGTGCTCCAAAATTGAAAAGAAAAATTATTCTCCTTTTTAAAGAAAATTTCTCCCTCCAATCAAATTTACAATTTTGCACAATGTTTTCCCCATTTTGACAATGATTTAGTCAAGCTTTCCATATCTGTAGTGCTTAGTGTTCATCATAACTTTTTATAATAAAATAGAAAATACATTTTGAGTTAAAATTTCTAAAATATGAGATGAAAATTTTCAAATTTTGACTTAAATTTTTCAATAGTTCTGTAATTCGAGTTGAAAGCTCCAATGTTTGGGTAGTAGTTTTAAAGATTTTTGAGTTAAAAAGTTTCAAAATCTGTGTTCATAGTTTCATTTTCAAAAGGAAGGACGAAAGAGAAAAAAATGTGTGTTCCATGTTCATAATTTTCTTCATACAAATCCATGCAGACAGTGACACGTGCACACGTTGGACCAAGACCACCACTTGTTTGACTGGACCAAAACATTGGAAACACGATGGATTCTTGAACCAGTATGCAACGAGCGGTACAAATTAACAGAAACCATCAAGAAAGGTCCACCATTGTGAATTTTTACATGGAGGTTGCAAAAGATCATTTTATGGGAGTACCAACTGTATGGGGTATGCATCCTGCACATCATCAGATAAGTTGATAGTCTACTCAATCAGCTGGTTTTCATTAACAGAGGTGACTGGTGTAGCTGCCAGATTTTTTGCCTGCTTCTCCTTCTTCTCTTTGAGAAGGTCCTGTGCTTCTTTCACGAGCGAATTGACAGGCTTTATTGCGCTAGGGTCGCTGCTAGAGAACATCATGAAGCCTTCGAGTTCCATCATCTTTTTGGAAGCACTGGACAGAGAATCCAATAAGCTCTCCAGCTCTGCTTCAACGTAGACTCCATCGAGTCTTATCAGTGTTATAATCATCCTACTGGTAATCTTTAATATTCTCAGGCAATTGGCTGTAGCCTTACTGTTTCCTTTTACCAACTCCTTGAGCTTCGAAGTAAAGCTAAAGGCAGGGTCTCCTTGAGCAATTTTCTCAGCCAGTTGAGTAAAATCTTTATCATCACTGATGGATTTTCCAAAAATTGCCGCGCTTAGTGAAAGTAAAGCTGCATGTAGTTTCCTATCCACATCCTCGTTGATGCCTTCATTTTGCTCATTGATGTCACCATTACCTTCAGAAGCAACACCATCTTGCTGGCCTTCAATGTCATTATTTGGTGTCGAGAACTTGAGTCTATCTGTTCCTTTTTCTGTCTTCTCTGCTGGTTTTTCCTTTTGCGTTGTCCATTTAACCAGAAGTATTTCCGTGAGCAGCTGCAATGAACGGTATACAAGTTTATGCTTACTTTGGCAAGGACCATACTTTTAACTATTAGACAATAAAAAATGAAACAAATGCAATTTCATCTACAATGTATATATATGTCACCAACCTTTGGCAGCAGATCTATCATGGTGTCCGTCAGTTTCTTGAGATAGTCGTCGTCGATGGTGTAACAAACATACAAATGCTCTAGAATTTTGGCTGCACTTATTCTGTATTCACGGATGCCACTGAAAAGCATTGTAGTGAGATCATGGACAATGGTGTCACTTGCCTTAAATATAATTGTAGCATTGGTTTCACTTCGGTCAGACAGCATTGCCAATGCTTCACCCGCTAACTCTCTCATGGGTTCAGGCTTCTTCTTATCAAGAAAGATGGCCACGAGCAGCTTCGTGATCTTCTCTCTGCTGTCAGTGCTCGGTGCCTCGGTTTCCATGGGCAGCTTCGTGAGGATCTTGATTGCTAATATCCGCTGCTGCTCGCTGCATTCCTCGCAGTTGGCAATCTTCTCTGTCGTGTTGATCGCGTCGTTGTTCTTGAATATCTGTGACCGGAGCTTGGCGCCGGTGTCGCCTGGTGCGGTGACGAGGCGGCACATGAGCTGCAGCGATGCGGCGACGATCTCGAACCAGGCGCCATGGTCGATTCGGTGGAGAAGATCGGCGCTGACGGGCGCCATTGCCTTGGAAAGCAACCCCTGTGTGCTACTGATCACCCTCCGGTTGTGCTCCTCGGCGGCGAGCTTGTCGAGGATGACGAGGCCGTGCACCATGAGCTCCTTGTAGTGGCCGGAAGGGGAGCTGTCGTCGTCCTGTTGCTCCGACGTGGTGGTCTCGAGCAGTGACGAAATGCAGCGTATGCCGTGGGGGAAAGTTGTGAGGTTGATCTCGGATGCGAGATGGGAGACTATCCTCGCGGCGAACTCTCTGACTTCGCGGTCGAGCGGACTCGTGGAGCGAAGGGACTGAAGTAGCCGCTGCATCACCTGGCTAGACGACGATGATGACCCGACAAGCTGTCGGATCAGCGCGTGGTGGTCGCGCAGCTCACCATTCGCCACGAACCTGTCGATAGAATTTTTAGTCTAACAAAACATATAGTATATCTCAAGGTATTGATATCTTAAGGTACCGAAACACAATCTAACTGTTTATTATATGGTAAGATCCTGAATGAATGGTTAGATTTTGTTTTGGTACCTTAAGATACAGGTATCTCGAGGTACCATTTGTTAGATCGTAAAAGAGCTCACCTATCGAGGATCCTGGCGCCCGAGACGTAATCACCAGAGGATGACTCGGATTTCATCAGCGTGACGGCGTACGTCACCAGGTTCCTCCCCTTGGTGAAAGACGGGTCCTTCTCGCACCCGATCTTGGTCTGCCTCATGTACTCCACCACCGATGTGCGCCCCTCGTTGGCATCAAATCCATAGTTCTTTGCGACAACATGGGCGAGCCGTTTCCCGGCGATGTACGACACGGAGCGATAGCAGAAGAGCACGCCCTGGAAGAGTGCCAGCGAATAGAGCACCTTGAGTGCCGGCTGGAGGTTGGCACCACCGTCCCCATTGCCATAGTCGCGCTCTATGAGTCGCCATAACGATAGGCCGGTTGTGATGAGAAGGCCGAACAGGTAGAGCACCGCGAGAGGGAACAGTATCACGATGAGCACTAGCAGCTGGATGAATAACAGGAAGTACAGTAGTGGCGCACGCCATCCTCCATCCGTTGGGTCTTCTCTGTACACCGTGAAGAATATTGTGCCCAGGAAGCCGAAGAATGACTTTTGAACGTACCGCAGCTTTTCGTTCAGAAGAACATCAAATACCCTGCGAAAATACAAATATTTCGACTGAATTTTAAAAAATAAAATCCGGATTCAAAAGTTTCCACTCCAAATTTGACAAAATTCCAACTTTAGATTCAAAATACAAAAAACGTTCACCCCATTTTAAAAAAGTTTCAACTCAGAATTCAAAAAAGGTCAACTCTTAAATCCCAACATTCAACTAGAAACTTTCAAATCCAAACACAAAAAAAAATGAACTCAAGAAAATTTTTAAAAAAACTTTCAACTCTGAATTTAAAAAAATTAATTAAACCTTCATTTTAAATTCAAAATTTCAACTAAACCTTCAAAAGTGTTTGAACAGCATAAAATTGGTCTCATCCTATAATGTTCACGGCTAGATTTTGTCAAACTGACTATATTACCCATTTCTCAAACTTATATCATTAGCTAATTAATAAAAATAATTATTAATGTAAAAGCATTTATAAAAACAGAAAAATGATATAATTATATTTCTGCAAACATGAAAACGGAAATATGAATTTCGAAAATTCAAAAAAAAACACAAGTATGGGAAAAGGTTAAATAGTTATTTTGAGAAAATCTATCTATCAGCTACTAATATAGTCAACCGACAGAAAGGTAAAGAGAAGATAAAAGTGAAAACACAAGAGCATATAAGGATGAGTCAAATCTTAGGACTATCAAAGGGATGAAAAATATGTAGCGGTATGTAAGGAATTTTCTCTATTAATTAGATAAATTCGAATGCATAATATTGTTGCATGCAGGGCGTAGCCTCTATCTGTGTGATCTTAAATTTCTTAGCATTGGTAGGAATATTTCACACTAATAATTGTGAGGCACGAAGAGGTACGGTAGTAAGACGTTGTTAGCATCTCTAACCATACGGTACAGAATATGATCTCTCTCTCCGTCCCTATCATAGACCATAAAATATATTTTTCATTATTACTGTTATTTACGTCTATTATTGGATGGCGGAGACTAACTCATTGGATCGATTATCATCGTTTATGTACCGGTAGAATAAAAAACGTAGCTGTCCTGCAACCTTATCATCAACATCACCTTGCTCACCCACATGGCCGTATAGTGCAAGATCAATTCATAAATCATCCACGTGATCAGTCATTTGTCTGCTAACTAATATCGATGTCTCCCTTATGGCCCGCTGTGTGGTAGGAAGGTGCGTCGCCTCTCCAGCCATCATGGAGATGTTCAGATAATCGATGGAGCTGCTGGACAAGGACTCAAGGAGGAACTCCAGGCACTATGTAGCAGCTCGCCCCTTCCAACCAAAACATTGCTAAATTATGAGTTCAATCCCCTCGTATGCTCTATATCGGGTGCCTCTGATTCCTTCGCCAATATCAAGAAACAACCAGACACTACCAGAGATTGAAAATCTACCTAGTGCCAAGAACAATCGGGAACACCCCAAAAATACTCGGTATAACACTGTCTTACCGGGTGTTTTAGTGCGCACTGCGCACACGGTAAATTACCGTGTGTTTTCATAAACCACTCAGTAACCTTTTTCAGCACACCGTAGATATACAGATTCTGGTAGTGAGATTTGGGAGCAAGGCTGTAGCTGCAACTTCGCTAGCTAGCAGCTGCTTCTTAATTCTTACATGATTTTGAGAAGGAGATAGCTAGAAAAGTTTGCTGTGTCATTATGAATGATTATGTTTACCCCAATCACATGCAAGTATGATGAAAAGGAAAAAAAGACACCAAATTAAGCAAGAAAGCTACATTCTGGGCGAGTTTTATATATAACAAGGATGAGATGTCTAACCCAGCTGTTTGAACGAGAGTGATAATCGTGAGACTCCAGAAATCCTTCTTATGAAGCATCGAGACGAAGCCACCAAGGAGGACGACGGTAGTCCATAGAACCACCAGCACCCCCATCCCCTTGACGGCCATCGACAGGTACCCCATAAACAAAGCATAGCCATTGATATCCTCGACTTCTTCCCACTCTGAGTCATCAAGCTCATGAGCCATTGGTAGTTCCGCCACAAAAGAGTTGAGATCACTTTGCAACAGGCAGCAAGCTGGTATATATGCTCCTCATATACCAAGTGTACGATTAAAGTCAATACATAGGAGTAGGACAAATACCTGATAATGAGAAATGTTCAGATCTTGACCTGCACGAAGCGATCGAGGTCGTTGTAAACTACTAAACATCCAGCCTGCTCATGTGAGGACAAAGCAAGCAGGTTCTTAATTATCTGTAGTCTGTAGAGTTATTATTCGATAAAATAAAATTAATAGGTCATGCAATGTTGCTCAACGATTAAACGCCGGACGTGAATAAAGTATAATTAACATACATATGATATATCACGTGTTCAATAAAAATTAATTAAGGACATGCATGTATGTTTAACTTATCTATCTATCTATTATATATTAAAAGTTAAACAAACTCTGGTGCACTATTAAGCCGTCACATGATGCTCTAATAAATTAGAGAAATCGTAGAAATTCTACGAAAAAATAAAAACATCTTGGCCTCAGTTTTCACTTAAAGTAGTGGACCTGTTAAATTATAGACCGTTAGATTATTTCCAACCATTGTATTGTCTTCAAGAAAAAATCCCACACAAAATTCCATCCTCCTACTTTCCTGGTTCCCTCCCACTCACATACATACAGGTACGTATGTACGTACCCCCTCCC
>CM002479.1:13543112-13578874 GCA_000325765.3 Leersia perrieri
CTTTTTCTATTTTCTAACTAAACAAAAATATAAAATTATATATATATATATATATATAACACCAGATCTGATTTTTAATTTGTTCAAACCATCATTCTCTTTATAACTAAACTAGCAATTTAATATCTATTGACCATAAAATCTGTGCTCTTCCATGATTATCTGAAAGCATAAATTCTTATATTGTGGGACAAACACAAAAGAAAAAATTCTTATATTATGAGACGGAGGAAGTATATTTACACTTAAACCATACTTGATTTGCATGTTCAATTATTGTATAGAATCCATTGACCCATTGATTAAAATGGTTATTTCTGTGATATTTTCACTTAAGAACAGTTGCCATTCAACGCTCGTATGCCTCCAAGCATGAAGAAAAATTCTAAGGCTTCGTTCTTTTGTACGTGTTAGGAGAATTGGCAAATTGGAATAGTAGTACACGTAAAACGAGAAATATCATTAGTACTTGATTAAATAAGTATTAACTATTTTAAAATTTAGAAATGGATTAATTTGATTTTTTTAAAACAACTTTGGTGTAATTTTTTTTTCCAAAAATGCACTGTTTGGTAATTCGGGAAGCGTGCGCACAGAAAAAGAAGAAAAGAAAACACTTGCAACACTGTTTTTTTTGGTGAGATCTGAACGCAGCCTAAAATTTCTTATGGAAAAGAGAAACATCCAGTCCTCGATTTTCAGCTAATCAAATGTACCCTTCGTTATAAACCATTAGATTTGATTTAGTTAATAGGTGGATTAACCCTGTTTTGGACCACTATGTCTTTTACACAAAGAGCCACCGGCCCACTCTCCTTCCTCACGCACCCTCCCTTCCTAGGCAGTCATGCACCGACATGCTCCCCTCCCAGGCCATATGTTTTATGGAAGTAACTACATTAGCTGAGAAAAAGATATGGATGCGTATGAAATTCTAAAAACGATATGAGCATTTGTAAGGTTGATGTAGTTAAGAATGAAAAGTAGAAAATATAACTTGGTAATCACATCATGCATATAAATAAGATGCCTATGCATATGCGCGGGCTTCCTTCTTAGTTCTATAAATAGATCATATGACAACAACTAGATAAACTAACATAACCATCTAAAACGAGTATAATTTAGACATGTAAATGAACAAAAATTACACATGAATAGATCCTAAAAAGGACTGATGCAAACCGGCTGTTATGGTCAGGAGGGTTTGCATATATGGGCGGGCCCAATGTAGAGACATGCGCATTTATAGATGAATACCCAAAACTTAAAAAAAACAATGAATATATAAAGTATATAATATACATATGTGTATAAAAACATAATTTATCACATCATTCAGATTTTAAATACCTAAACTCAAAATACTATCCCCTCAAAAAAAAACTCAAAATACTATGCCCGCCTCTTGCAACAACTGGCGCAGTAAGTACTGCATTGACCACTCGCGGTACATGATGTTGACTGGTGGATTAAAAATATTCTGCAGCCTGGGCAGGTATAACTAGGAAGTTGTGGTTTAATTAGGAGTATAAAACTAGTAAGAGAGGATTACATCAATGGAATTGCTATAATTCTGTCACACAGTTTTATTCTTAAAAAAAATAGTCGGTTTTTACACTGTAGGATATACTAGGATGCATGTTGAGATTTACTAGGATACACTGTAGGATGTAAAATAGAGTAGGACTCCTGGTACAAGTAAGATTTGCAGTTTTATATGGTCACATCAAGGATATAAATATATGAGGGTTTGTGTCTCTGCTGTATTGGCTTCTAGAGCTAGGGTTTAGCCGAACGTTTTGACTAAACGTCAAATTGAGAAAGAGGAGTGTTGTTATATTTTGTAAACACATATTAAAGAAATAAAGTTGATATATATTCGTGAGTTCTTCAGTTGTGTTTTTCTCAGTGGCCTAATGGTCGGACCAGAGGTGGCGGTGCGGTCAAGTCGGAGACGGCGGCGTGGTCAGACTAACGGCATAACGGCAGTTAGATCGGGTTTATCAACAGAACTTAGGTTTCATCTCCATCGAATTAGAGGTATATTTCAATTGTGTGAAAAGATTTGGATTTTAGGTGCTTCAACCATTCACCCGCCCTATGCTTTGTTTGGGGATATAATTCTACAGATTTAGTACAATATATTTACTACTCCCTCCATCCTAAAATATTTGACGTTGTTGACTTTTTACACATGTTTGACCATTTGTCTTATTCAAAAACTTTTATAAAAATTATAAAACTATATATATATGTATAAAAGTATATTTAACAATGAATCAAATAGTAGAAAAGAATTAATAATTGCATAAATTTTTTGATAAGATAAACAGTCAAACATGTATGAAAAAAGCCAACGACATCAAATATTTAGGGAAGAAAGGAGTATTATGATTAGATAATGACATGTATAGAGAGCGATGCAGGTCGTTTTTTAATTACTAACTGATCAAGCACCTAGCAAGCTAGCTTGCTTGGTCAGCTCAGCCGGCAATTAAGCCAATATATTTTCTTTCCCATCATGTGGAGCACATATCTAATGCGAACATGATCGATTGGGATTCGGCTTGAGTACACGTTATATTTGTTTATGCTCAGAACGGTATTACATCTTGACAAGGAGAGCAAGTGATCCAGGTCATTCTTCTTTAAATTACCAGCTAGCTTGTTGAGCATAGCGACGAGCAAGACAATTTTGTCTTTGCTTTCCAACGAAGAAGTGAGCTGGCCCGGGCCTTAATTTTCTCTCGAATCATGCGGTAAGCACATGTACAATACTTGTTTCCCAGTATTTTATTTTTCAATGTAAACGATCGGTCATTAGGCTTTCATTGATATATAGACGAGAACCAAATTCGTCATATTATTTACACTGCAGCACGCAAAGCTTTTCACGAATAAAGGTCTAAACATGTGACAGTTTATCAGTATCACGCACATATTCACAAATACTCTACTGCGGGCTTCTTTACGGTACCCAATACTACTGTATACAGTCAATTATACTAATGAGTGGATGGTAGAGATTAAATTATACTAGTGGTTAGTATATGGTAGTACGCAATAGTATAGATTATTTGTATAAAAGGACGGTTCTATCTGTATGATCTTATTGTGCAAGAAGGTTAATATAGTGAATTTAAAATTTAAAGTCAATGGTGTGTTGGGTAATTTCTTAAGTTAATAGTTCAATTAATATAATAACCATACAAATTAACGGATATATTTCATCTATACTATTTCCACATAGGGCTAGTATTGAGTACCATAAAAAAAACCCCTACTTATTAGTTTGTTGGCTTGATCGATCTAAAATACCCCTACTTACTAGTTGCATGTCATAATACACGGTATAAAATAGCCCACATATACATACATACATACATACATACATACATACATACATACATACATACATACATACATATATATATACATTGAGCCAGGGCGTATTGGCTGTGTTGGTTGTGCAGACCCTTTCCTAGTTGATTGGAAGAATAGTAAATTCAGTAAATCTCATGTGTGAGATGGTAATTATGGTATTTAATGCATAATTGTTTGTTTCCATGTTTTGCTTTATCATATTTAATGCACGATGATGGCAGATGAATTTTATTTGTATTTTTTGGTAGAAACACTTGATTTTTCATCGTTTTATTTATATAAATCAACTAAATGCAGTAAATCATATGCTTCGGGCAACATGTTGAGTAAATCCATTAAAAATGACATGCAACGGAATTTGGAATTTTGTGATTAATTACTACTGTTATTGTAATTTGATTTTACTATTGTTACCTGGCTCCGTATTAATTAGGTCAATTTTTAAACACACGAAGCATTTTTACTATTGTTAAGGGGCTCCACAGTAATGGTGTATATTAGGTCCGTGTGTGTGGACACCATGGTGTATGGTCTTCAAGGTTTTAAACATACAAATTTTAAATTTTTGAAATTTTAAAACTTGTAGGTATATACCTAGTCATAATAATACATTTAAAACTTATACCTAGTAATAAAACATGTGAAATTTAAATATATTTGAGTATAGTGTATCACATACTTAGGATAATTATATGTATATGCGGTACATACCTAGAATCAAAATTTCATCAAATATAACATGTATCAGTTCAAATTTAATTCAAACTTGTTTGAATTAGTTAGTAAACAAGTTAATATTCATACTCAAATATTTTTGAAGTTTTTGTATTCATTTAAACATAGTTCAAACTCATTTTGAACCTTGAAGTCCATACACCATGAAGGATAGAATAAATTTAATATATATATATAAATATATATATGAGCAGGATTTTATGATCATATGTGCATCTGCACCAACGTGGATGCGGTGACACGTGTCCCTAGTAGATTAGAAAGAAAGCATCTTTTATGTACCTAAAACGCGATCAAAAAGTTAATATTCAGATTATAATTTCTAAATATAATTTCTAAATATAGTTTCGAAAAGTATAGTTTCGAAATATAATTTTGAAAAATATAATGTTTAGATTATAAATGCAAAAAATATAATGTTTAGATTATAATTAAAAAAATATAATTTCGAACAATATAATGTTCAGATTATATAATCTCAAAAATATAATCTCGAAAGCATTCATTTACTCATTATAAGCTACAATTAACACTAACGGTCGAGATCTTGATTGATCCCACATCAATGGTGCAGATTGTTGGGGCATATGTACATATGATCATTTTTACATTTTCATATATATATATATGGCAACCGTGTATTTTAGATAAATACAGAGGCTCACCATGTCGTACATGATTTAGGAAAGGCAAGTCTTTCTATACTTGATGATATAGTCTGGATATCATAAGTTTGATTGCTCTCTTATCCAACTATGCTTTCTACTCGGAATCCCTAACTCTAACTAGGTCACGTTTATCTCATAAGGCATATAAATCTATAGAACCCTTGAGCGCTCAAGGAACGTTTAATTTTCGCACGACGTTTGGCTTCCCATGATGTTTGGCTCAGTTGACAATTTCTACACAAAGTAGATCACCTTCGATGTCGCGAACTTCAATACAACATACAATGCCAACCTGGGACGAACAACACTAGCTAAATTAATGGCCGTCTGTCATTATATAAGCATATTAAATGGTTAAGAGGCCTAGACCAAAGGAATCATGTTTATCTCTACCAACACCAAGAGTGCAGTCCAATGTGTCAAGAGGAGTCTTCATATGGTCAAATTAACGACCTTACACATAAAAACAAAAGGCGCCCTCATAGCATGACTCCTATCAAATTGGGCCCAATAGCAGCCGATGCTATGCTAGGACCTATCAATCAACTAGGGCCTGTTCCTCAAAAGAACTCATGTGCAAAATATAGTAGTGCTCTTGCATTGGACAAGTTTGGGGTATAATTTCTCTCACTCAATTTTCCCAGGGTCCCCATAAGAACACCCCAATAAAAAATAATATGGGGACTATGTACGTACAACATATCAAAGAGAACCATGAATAGGTTTGGGGGCTACACAGCTACTTCAAGAACATGTAGATCATCTCCCTACATATATAAAAGGCCTTTACTCTGATGAGTAGTTCCTCGACATATAGTTGTCCTCACCAGCTATGGCCTAAGTTATTTTGCCCGTACAAAGACGAGTTACTCGATCTTCTCGACACAACTCTAGAGCCCCAGGATTCTAAGTAATGATGTTGTTATGACTTAGTAACAATTATCTAGTTTGTATCCACAAATAGTTAGTACTTTCTTTCTCTGTAATAGATATGTAGTTTGTCGATTTCCTATCAAAACTTACTATAGTATGAGGTGTCATCCTATTCCCTTATGCATTCCATGGCTCTTTGATATTAGTTATGGATGCATAGTCCAATCAACTATGTGGGGGTCTACGAGAATTTGAAGTCTCCTAATAATGTATCTTTAGAATTTGTTATCTAGTACATAGTTGGGGGCTAGCTAGGCAGAGTTTGCCTTGTATTCATCCAAGTTTAGGCTAGCAATCTTCTTGACAAGTGTCAAACCAAACACTTTTGAGTTAACCTTAACACAAATCAGATCAGACATAAGGGAAAAGATATAAAAAGATGCAAACAGTTTTCTCATTAAGCCTAGAAAATGTACATAAGTATATTAAAAAAAAACACCCGAGAAGTGACTCAACTATGGCCACCCCGAGCTCCTACATCTCTTCCATTTGCTGCATTACTATTTGTTGGGCAGCCCCTCCTCAATGGATGTCTTAAAGTCCACTTTAGAGTGCTTGTGTTGTATACCACTACAACAAATATGACTTTCTATGACGAATATCTCACGACAATTGATCAGTTCGTCAATACACCCTTTGGTTTTATGACGTTTTCATATGGGCAGGGTGTCTTAGTGACAAAAATAATAGGTTCGTCATAAATTCGAATTAGATTTCGTCATAAACTACTTCAATGACAAACCATGACGAACTGTATTTTTGTCATAGGAACCCAACTCATTATCGTCATAAACTAATGACAATTTTGGTTCGTCATAAGCCTTTAAAAAGATTTACCACTTGGCTTAGTGGGTCCCACATGTCATATTTTTTTCCCTAACTCCTTGTCTCCTTGGTTACGGGCTTAATTTATTTTTCATATTACCACAGCCTGTATTTTAAAATGGGTCTTTGTTAGATTAGGCTATTTTAAGTTGGGTCACAGCCCACTGATGGAGGTCCCACATGACATATTTATTTTTTTGTTTTTCCTCCTCCTTGGTTGCGGGCCTAGCTTGTTTTTCATGTTAGCGCAGCCTGTTAGTTAATTGTGGGCCTTGGTTGGATTAGGTTATTTTAAGATGGGCCAGAACCCACTGACGGCCTTTATTGTAAAATAAAAGTGTAAATAACATAGAAGTGTAAAAAAGAGTTTGTTTAGTTCATTGTGGGCCTTGGTTGAATTAGGTTATTTTAACAGAACCCACTGACGGCCTTTATTGTAAAATAGAAGTGTAAATAAAATAGAAGTGTAAAAATGACGGCCTTTATTGTAAAATAGAAGTGTAAAAAAGAGTTTGCAAGGTATAAGGGGGAACGAACCTGCAACCTCATGGATAACTGAGGTTGCATAACTGAGGTACTCATAGACCACTGGGCTACTACATTGTTGTTATACAAAGTTAACACTTCACCTTTAATTACCAGTTTGACGTGTTGTACATTTTAGAAATACTGCCCTGGAGAACCAAATAACCGTTTGACCAAGACTCCTCCACAGATAGAGAAGGGCGCAAGCCGGCGGCAGCGGCGAGTCGTCGGCCAGCGGGGGCAGCAGCGGCACGGCGGGTGGTGGCGGCGGCAGCGGCGAGTCGTCGGCCGACGGGGGCAGCAGAGGCGCGGCGGGTGGTGAGGCGTCGGCCAGTGTCTCTGGTCAATCCCGCGCCACCTGCTCCTGTACGGCTATCCACTGCTCACGGAGGAGAACGTCCACGCTACCGCACGGCTCGACGGCTTCGTCTTCAACTTCAGGTGCTCGTCCTCTTCTTCCTCATTAGCCGATTTGCATGGAATGGGACAGATTTGTGCTGATTGAAGGGAATGGTAGAAACAATTGGAAATATATAAGTTTGCTTTGTGCACAGATTTGTCTGACTTTATTCTTTGCCAACTAATTGGAACTTTGGTTCACAAAGCAAACTTATATTTCCAGATAATGTCAGCCAATTCATGGAGCTCATGGGCTATCATATTCCTATCGGTGCATAGAACTGTAATGATTTTTGAATGCTCAAAAACACACTAATTTATGACGAATGCTACTGCAACATTGATATATTTTGGACAGGGCATGGCAATAATTTAGTATTTGTTGTCTTGTTTCAATGTGCAGGAGATGGACAAAAGTTGGATCAAGCCGCATCTGGACGGGGTCAGTGACTTTATGAAGTTTGTTTCAGAGAGATTTGATGAGAATGCAGAGATACCATGCCCTTGTCGTAGGTGTTTGAATCGGGTTCATGGGCAGCAAGGACATGTGGAGGATCACTTATATATTCATGGGATGGCCAGCACTTACACTAGATGGATACATCATGGAGAACCATCGGATGTTGGAATTAATGTACATGAAGACCATCGGGACGAACATATTGGTTTCAGTGAGGATGTTGAAATGAATGAGGATGAAGAACACAATCTTGACGATAGAATTCCTGATATGGTGGAGGAATTATACACGGCTGAAGATCAAGGCCGAGGAAAATCTATCTTTGCTTCTATATTAGAAGAGATGAGGCAGGAACTTTACCCTGGTGCAGATTATACCAGATTTTCTTTTGTGGTGAAGTTACTTCATATCAAGTCATTTTATCGAATCAACAATGTTGCATTCACGGCACTTTTGAGGTTATTATCATCAGCATTCCCGACTTGCTCTCTTCCGGCATCTTACAATGAAGCAAAGAAACTCATTCGTGCATTGGGTCTCGGATATGATTCAATCCATGTGTGCCTGAATAATTGTATTCTGTTTCGGAAGGAATATGCAGAAAATGATAAATGTCCGGTATGTGATGCATCAAGATGGAAAGATGCAAATGGAAAAAAGAAGATTCCTCAGAAGGTATTGCGGCATTTTCCATTGATTCCAAGACTGAAGAGGATGTTTGCATCGAAAAAAATAGCAGAAGAGGCACAATGGAAGAGGAAACCAGTGGAGAATCAACTCAACCATCCAGCAGATGGCGAGGCATGGAAGGACTTTGACAGAAAGTATGAGTGGTTTGCAAATGATGCGAGGAACATCAGACTTGGCCTTGCTATGGATGGTTTCAATCCATTTGGCAAAATGAGCTCCTCGTATAGCATGTGGCCAGTATTTCTTATCCCTTACAACTTTCCTCCTTGGGAATGTATGGAGCAATCTAACTTCATGGTGGGCCTACTAATCCCTGGTCCAAAATGCCTTGGAAAGGATTTTGATGTCTTCTTGGAGCCACTGATTGAAGAGTTGCTAGAGCTTTGGACAGGTGTGCATACTTTTGATGCTTTTAGTGGAGCGATGTTTGATTTGCATGCTGCACTTATATGGTGTATCCAGCTTTGAGTACATTGTCAGGTAGAGTCACAAGAGGTTACTATGCTTTTGTGCGTTGTGACAAAAATCCTTGCTCCTGAAGAATACGGAATAAGATATGTTATATTGGCCATCGACGTTTCATTGGCTTCTCGATGGGTTTGCTTGGAGTAATCCTTGGCGAGCATCTCAAGGTTGATAGCCAAACTCCCTACTGTGGAGGTGACAATGATGTTGTCTCCAATCGCAGGGATCTTGATGCTGCACCCAAGAGCTCTGGTGGCCTCATTGAAGTCCTCGAAGCTTTTCATCATCCATGCTGGCCGGTCCCGCCGCCGCCGGATCCAGCCGTCCCGACCATCACCGCCTCCGGCCTCATGCCGCCTGGTCGCCACCACTGCTCGTAGCCCACCGCCGGCTGTGGTGTTGGCCTCGACCGCCACATCTTGCCGGCTGTGGGCCCGACGACCGCCGGATCCGTGTTGGTCGGACCCGTCACCGCCAGATCCGGCAGTCCCAACCACCGCCGCTCGCTGTCGACGGGCGTGCGAGAGAGAGCGAGAGCGAGAGAGAGAGTACAGAGAGAAAGCCGTTGGGTAAGAGATGAGGAAGCGTAGAGAGAGGAATTAGATAGGGCCAATTGCTCATCAGACCCTGTTTTGAGTCAAAACTACCAAAGTGACCCTACTTTTTTTCAGGTTTGCTCATTTGATCCCATATTTTCAAAAGGAAGATGAATGACTCCGTTAACAACGGATAACTCCGTTAACTGAAAGGCAAATTGACCTATTTGCCCTTGCTCATTTTTCCATTCTATATAAAAACTTTTTTTGGCTCTTATTTGATCTGCACACATATATGTAACAAGATTGTAATAACTTTACAAAATTTAGACAGATTTTGATTAAATTTGATAATTTTTAATTTAATTTAGTAAATTTGAGTTAAATTTGATATTTTGCTCCTATTTAACATAATTCCACTTTCGCTCTCAAAATAAAAACATAATTCCACTTCAATTTGACGTATCTCTGAAAAAAGCGTGTCAAGGCCAACCAGTTCACTACACGTGCAGTACTGTACCGTGACAGTCAGGTCCAGGCTTAGCAAGCGAAACGTGGGATGTGTCACGGTAGTCACTAGTCTGTTGGGATATTCACCCGTGCAGCGCTTTGACAGTAATCAAACGAGCAATACGAGATTAGTATACTGCAGAAATTAACTAATCTTGCCGCTGCTGCCTAGGGTCGCCGCTGCTTGCAGGCGCGCTGCCCGCCCGCGCACCCTGCGCCGCGCCAGCCGGCGTCGCCGCTGCTCGCGCACAGCACCGTGGCGCCCGTGCTGCGTCGAATCGAGCCCAGTGCTGCCGCCAACCGCACGCGCCGCCGTTGCACCGAACCGAGCCCAGCGCGCCGTCGCCCCGCGCAAATCTCTACTGCCGTCGCCGTGCGAATCAATTCTGGGTGAGACCGGATTGAGAGGAGAGAAGAAAAGGAGCTGGTCAATTAGGGGTATTCTAGTCCGAATGTTTTCCGAAAATAATTTTTTTATTTCTTATAACTGCAATTCTAACGTCCTGGTCAGAATGGGCCAAACGGTTCCATCGTTTTGAAAAAACAGGGTTAAATGAGCAAACTTAAAAATTTAGGGTCAGTTTTGTAGTTAGACCTTCAAACGGGGTCAAACGAGCAATTGTCTCAATTAGATAAGATAGAAAATTAGGCACCGATTGGTCCAATCTCTCTCCTTCCCTCTTTTTTGAATTTTTATTTATTTTTTACAGGTGGTGCACTTCCCCCTCCCCTATCCGCCTGTAAAAATCGGATTTTATCAGACGACTCATCTGGTGAGCCGCCCATAATAATAGGATGAATTTTGTAGGAGGCACAGTAGGTGAGCTGGCTGGAAATATCATTTTTGCAGGTGGGGAAATTGGACGCCGGGCTCGCTCCTATTTTTGTGCAAGCGGCTCCGGTGTTAGACCGCTACTAGTGTCCACAAAAATGCAATTGGGCGTAATAAGCCTTGGGCGAAGCCCCCTTCAGCCGAGGAGGCGGTGCAGGGCTTCGGCAGACTTCTTGCCATCCTACAAGCCTCCATCATCGGAGGGGCTTCGGAGGACTTTCAGAAGACCTTGGGTCTCTCTCCGCAGACAGGGCGCCCCCACCTGGGTCCTCTACATTCGTTAGCCTTCGGAACACTTCGGCGGCTCGTGTATTCCTTTCTTTTGGTTGTCGCCCTTCGGAAGGGCCTCGCAAGGCACTCCAATTAACAGTGACGCTTTAGTGACGTGCAGAGACAATCTTGTGTTGATTCATTTTAATCTCCGGCTTCGATCCAGTCGGCCAGTACTATAGGACGTCTTTGGTTGTCGTTCCTCAATCCTCAATATGCGGTCTCGTTCTTTGCATGTTCACCTGATAAACAAATCAGCAAATGATCGTTCACATTGAAAAATAAAATACTGGGAGAGTGGGAGGTATGTTATATGCATGTTTACCACATGATGGGAAGAAAGAGAAGACCTAGGCCAGCTCACTCCATGCACGATGATCATGGGAGCAAAGACTGAGCAAAGCTGTGCTACCTCTGGTTGGAGTTAGTAATTAATTAAAAAAACGAGTGCTTGCCTTGGAGCTACTAGTTATTAAAGAGAACGACCTGTATCACTCGCGTCTCGCTACATGCATGTAATCTCGTTTTCCGCGTAAATAAGTATATTGAGTTTTATAATATAAACCGTATAGTCTAGCTGAACTTTAAAGTCTAGCCTTATCTCCTGGATTAGTTTTTTTAAAAACGAGATCAGACGCTGGTCAATATCAAATATATCGCCATTCTCTACTTGCTAATATATTGTCCTGCTCCGGCTGGCTGGAGACTTGCCTTATATTGTGTTCCCTCTCCAGTGCCAGGGGAAGATAGCTGAAATTAATGGCTCGCCTCAAGTCTATTGATACCACCAAATGGCCGGAAGTACGTTGCATCAACAGCTATGCGGTGTTCATGGGGCACCTGTCCATGGGCGTGAGGGGTTTGGGTTTCCTTGTCTTTATTTGGACAACTGTCGTCCTGCTCGGAGGATTCGTCTCCACATTGCAGAAGAAAGATTTTTGGTCTCTCACCGCGATTACTCTCGTCCAGGTGGCCGGGTTAGTTCATGTTCTCTCTTCACTAGTTCATGGTCTGCCCTAATACCATGCATTTTCATAGCTTTTCTAGACGTTTTTTTTTCATTGAAGAATTGTCGGTATATATATAGTTTTCATTTACGTTATCACAACTTTTTTTGAGGCACCATCACTGTTCAGTTATTTATTGAGATATTATTAGCGTCCAGCATTCTTGCTCCATATATAGGACGTATTTTTATTATATACGATCTACAAAACTTTTCTTTGGCCAAAATTTCATACAAAACATATTATCAAAGATATAAAATTAAAATTATAAGAAGCTACTTGTAAATACGAATTTAATTATATCACATGCATAATAATAAATTTTTGGCAACCTCATTTGTACTGGGTTTTGCTAAACTGGCACAAATATACCGGCCAATATGAGTGTTTTTTTATCGGCGACTCCCTACACTCACAATACATTCTCTTTGAGTGTGCTAACGGTGAACTAGGTTATTGATGATACGACTCTAGGATGTGATCTTCAATACCAAATCGTTGGTGTGACTAAGCAGTTTGATTTCGGTTATACGGTTAGTAGAAACTCAAGATCGATCGGCTAGTTTAGAAAGTGAAGACCGAGCAAATTTGTTTTGGTTTCGGCTATGAGCCTATGACTGAAGTTTTGACAGCTTATGATTGCAGCAAAAGAATGAAAGCAAATATATCCCGAATAATCATCACAAGAAACACAAAAAATTGCACAAATCAATCGACGCTTGCCGCAGCTACACTGGAGCTTCACGGTTTGAGGGAGGCACCGCCGAGCTAGCTAGGTCGATGGTCTTCAAGTCAACGCTGGATCTGGCAAATGCCTATTGCCGGCCGGCGCCGCTGGCCCGCTGCTTTGTTGGATCTGGAGTCCGACAGGCTGCCTACCGGGCCTAGGGTGTCAGTTCTTTAAGCACTAACTTTATAAACTAGGAAGAAAGCCCGCGTGTTGCGCGGGCATCTTATTTGTTGTTTATAAAAATAATACTATAGAAAATTATATATGACTATATTCGCTATAGAAGGAAACATAGAATATTAAAAGAAAAAATATGTATGCCATAAAATAGAGTTTT
The DNA here is from genome assembly GCA_000325765.3 of Leersia perrieri. Lineage (NCBI taxonomy): Eukaryota > Viridiplantae > Streptophyta > Magnoliopsida > Poales > Poaceae > Leersia > Leersia perrieri. The sequence continues at coordinate 13,556,422 of CM002479.1, forward strand.
AGCCTTGTGCCTAGTTGATGGTGGCTAATCACCTACTCCCCTCTCCTCTTGTGCCTAGTTGATGCCAGGAGTGGTGGAAGGATGAGGCAGAGTGGTCGACGCATATCCAGGATGTCAGATGTAGTTGTGTTGCACAACATCGAGATGGTAGCTTGGTGGAGGGTACGGCAACCATGACTTTGTGGTGGGTGCTTTGGTGGAACTCTGCTCGGAGATGGTTTGCAAAGTCACCGAGGTGGCAGCGAGGCAGCGACCTGCATAAGGCAACGTGACGGTCTATGCAAGGGTGATGCTGTGGTGGCGGCTTGATGGCGTGAGAGTGTCGATAACTCGGTAGAGTTTGGTGGCACACAGCCCTGCTGTCCATTGGCCGACTGGCAGTGAGACGCCGATATATTGTTCATGTGTTGAAAGTTGTCCAAATGGTGGTGACTGCTAGTAATGATGGGATGCAATGGCATGTGAGGGAAGGAAATTTTCGGGCGAAAGCCTGACCCGTTTCAGACAGACAACGAAGATGCTCTCAAGCGTTGCAACCTCTCTATGGATATTGTCATGATCCCTGCTCTCCCCAGTGGATTGCTTCTAATGAAAATCACACCATGTTCTTCAAATGGGCGAGTGTACGTCCTTTATGTAAAACCTTCTTAAGGGCATTGCTAAAAGATTAATTTCCTTTCAAACTGTTTTCAAGACTTTTGTTCTCCCGCCGCAACACACTAACCACAAGATGGCCATGCTGATAGGCTTGTGTGTGTGGTGGGGGAGGAGAAAAAAAGAGGAGAGGGCAAAGGCGGAATTTGAGGGCCTATTGTTTTTTTTTTGCGCTACCATCGTGTACATACATCTGTACATATCCCATAGGGGAGGAGGAGATTTGAAGGCATTTTTTATAATCAATATAATCTAGTGGCAAATATATTGGACCCACCGATTTAAGTGTAAATTAAGGACTACTCCCTCCGTCCTAAAATAAATGAATTTCTTGTTATGAATCTAGACTCATGCTTATTTTGGGACGGAGGGAGTAGATGTTTTTATTTTCTATTTGAATTTCTATAATTTTTCTAATTTATTAGAGCGACATGTGACATTTATTATAAGAGCGCTTTGGTGGGTATTTAATGCCTCTTGTTTAAATTTCTTAATGAAATATAAACCAATATATTTGGCTTTACATAAACCGTCCTAATTCATCATTGTTTATCATCATCATCTTAAAAATTACATATTTTGAATAGAGAAAATTAAACATCATTATTAGGCCTAGCAACAAACAATACCATTAAAGATTTTACACTGTAGCATAGGCTAGTTATAAATCCTCTAAACATACCACTTTTTACTTAGTGGGAGACCATGGTTAAAATGGCCCATCAGTGTTACTCTCTGTCCCCACAAAGCTAAAGCAACAGACGGGTTTTTCCACTAGTGTATGGCATCAACATGGGTGCCCCTTGAGACCAGCATAGTGCATTTCAACTCTGCATCAACGTGCTCCTCAAGATTCACATTATGGCTCTTACCGGGCTCTCAGTTGATATATATACCCACCAAGGTCACGGCATCAGCTTGCCTTAGCAATATTTATTGTTGAAGCACTCACTTAAGCCAACATTGGGTGCTAGTCCACTGCTAGCACACTCGTTCATTGGTGAGTTGGCTATTTGAGCTCCACCGCCGATTCAAAGATTTCAATGAGGTCCACTTGAGCTTAGGCCTTCACACCTTACCGATATACCCACACTATAATTCCAAGTTCTATCGTCTATGCATCAATGACATGGCCCTCGATACCAGTATGGTGCATGCAGAACACAGATAAATGCGTCCCTTATGAGCCGTATTGTCTTCTCTGCTTTAGGCTCCCATCGACACATCCATCAAGTCTCCCCTTCCATGTCTCTGAAGCTCCTACAAGAGTTCATTTTCAGTGCCCAATCATCTGTTGGGACCAGCATGGCACATGTCTAGAATGATCCATGGTTTCCTCATGATTCGCGTTGCCCTATATGTTTATGCTCCTATCGGCACAATCAAGGCTTCCATCCTATGTATTGGCTCTCCTTGTGAAGATTTATCCTTGAAGTAGCTGTTGGAGTCCATGTCGAGCCTATTGCATGATGTTATCATATGTCAAAATGTTAATGTTTTTCAATATAAATAGGAGGGACTGCGATCCCATGATAAAATATATAAATTTTAGGGCAGAGGGAATATATAATGATAAAGTATAATAATTTGAAAATGTGCTCATAAGACAACATTTCTATATGTAAGATGTCATATATTGTAAAGAAGTATGCCTTGAAACAGTACTTTCTATTCCATTTCAATATCCTATATGAGATATATTTGCCAAAAACACTTCATAGGACAGTAGTATTTAGTGTGGATGTCACTGTACTGTTTGATTATTCCCAAAAAAAGAATAATTGGCATAGCAAAAACCTAATTTTGTGATGAATAATGAATTAATGGTTATAAAATGAACCATAAATCAGATACACTTGATCCAGTCGATTTGATAATTCTTTTCCTGTATTATGGATCTAATTTAGCTACACATGTTTTTTTTGGTTAATACATGATATATAGAACAAATGCTTTCATTTTAATTGCAATAAATATTACTATTCAAACGAATTATTGATTTAATTGTTGTTAATTAAGATAAATGGTTCAAATTTTTTATATATATGGTACTCATTTAAATATGTATGAGCTGATTGCTTTTCTATATAGAAGTATTGATTAGGAAGAGGAAGGAGGGGTAGGGGGAGAAGGCATGCGTGCGTGAAGCTTGAGGGGGTGTGGTGCTGAGCATGCATACAGATAAGGATATCCAATTACCATTAGGCATTTATCTTTAAAAGAAAACAAAATCCTATAAATTCTGAAAAAGAGGCCCAGAGCCGTACGTACGTTCAAACGGAGTACGTTCGTAGGAGACGTACGTGGGACTTGATCGAGCCAGGTCCGGTTCTTTGATTAGTTCAATATAATCTAACGGCTTATAGTTTTGGACCCACCAATTTAAATATAAAACAATGGACAGATGTTTGCTTTTTTCTTAGATTTTCTATGATTTCTCTAATTTATTAGAGCGCCATGTGGCGGCTTAGGAGCACTCCATAGGATGTTTAATAAATCTTTTATATATAATAGATAGATAACAAATAAGATGTCAGCACATCTGCACAGGCTTTTTTCCTATTTAATTCAGAAATAGTCAGCTGGCAAAACAAGATATAAATGAAGTTATAATTAATCATAACCTTTGCCATGTAGGGTTGTTGGTTTTTAAGCACTATACATAGTATAGTAAGAGTGTTGGTGTCGTTTCAGAGAGCTCGAATGATATATAAGAGGTGTTGCTTCTCTTTTTCCATATCCATTTAAACAGGGTATTTGATGCCTTCCTTAAAGAGAAGTTGGTAAACATTCGGTATGCTTACAGAGGCTTAGTCTCTTCTGTGAAGCTAACCGTGCTGGCTGATGCTGGCGGTCCACCTCAAGTTTACGTTGTTTTTGATCAGTCATGTGGTCTGGCCTGTTTGATCAGTGCTCTACGGGCTGCTGTTTGGCGCCAGCTGCGTGCATTTTGTGGAGTTCTAGTCCAAATTGTGGTATCGGCAATTCAAGCACTGGTGTTTGCCATCGTATTGTGCCCACTAGCAGCCCTTTATATGGTCGGGCTCTACTTCTCTGCCGCCGTGTCGCTGTGGCGCCTCATTGAGCACTACATTATCGTCACTGATGCTTCTGCAGACGCTGTAGATCCAAGCAAAGCAAACCTGAAGCCAGCACTAGACGTCCTTTACAGCCTAGCTCTGGCCCAGGGGGTTCTTTTCTGTTACAAAACCATCTTTTCTTTCTCGGAGAAGAAGATAATCAAGCATGTATCAGACGAGTACAAGTTCAGTAATCTGGCACGTGATCCTCTTTTGGACTACTTGGAGGATACCAGAATAGGATGTGAGAAGGACGTGGCATTCGCCGGAGGGAAGAATCTGATAGTATATGCCGTCGAACTGATGGAGTCCAAGTCACCTGACAAGTACATCTCTGGAACAAGGATCCTGGACGCTCTTATCAGTTTACAAAAACCATCTTGGTGGTCAAATTACACAAGGCTGTTGGAGCAGCACAGGTTGATGAAGCAGCTGCTGACTGGGAAAATCATCGACAAACTTGTGCAGACGCTGACCTTGAGAGGCCCATATGACAGGCAGACCAGAGTGTGCTCAGCGAGGATACTAGCACATGTCGCCGGCGAGATCCATCTGGATGAGCTGCCACGTGGGATGCAGTGCATTGGTTCCCTCCTTGTCACGTTCCAGGAGTACAAAACAATGGAGACTTACGAGCGAGACTGGCAACTCGACCGCCATGGAAATCTTAAAAATAAGGAGCCTACTGACAAAGACTCCGGCTACACCTACAAGGTGCTTGTGCTGTTAGGCCTGAAGATCGTCGAGAAGTTCTTTTTTGCTGACGAGGACAACTGCAGGGCCATGAATCGCGACACTGACGGTGGTGTGCCTACCATGATCATGGCACCGGTCAGCTACAATGGATTCCACGACGACCATCATGAGGAGTAGCCAGCTCATGGGCATGGCTTCTCTGGCTAAGTGCCACGAGAAGCTGCAACAGCAAATCGCAGGCAGCCACCAATTAATCAACACCATTCTGGGTATTCTTAACTGTCCACGGTGTTCTGATCTGCACAAACAAGCCAAGAGCCTGCTCATAGATATTCATGTTGACATTTCTTCCATTTTGGCCAGCGAAAGCAGAGAAAATCTATCTATCTATCTATCTATCTATCTATCTATCTATCTATTATATACTAAAAACACTCCTAAACCGCCATGTGCCGCTCTAATCTATACCTATTATAAAAGTTTAAGATAAATCTGTCATCTTTCTGTCAAAAGTTTCGTCTATCGTGTGTCCGATTCCATCTAGCGCAAATTTTGTGTCGAGCAAAATCGGACATCAACGATTTAGAAATAATCAGGTTTAGGCTTTCTGCTCGGCCCAACATTGATTTGTATTCTGCTCAGCCCAACGTGAGGGACTCGGCCTGTCCATCCCACGCAGACGCATCCATCAAACCAGGAGCGGGCCCGTAGCAGCTGCAACCCGACAAACAGTAAAGGTCAGTCAGAGGGCCAAACATATGTTGGGTTTTCTTTTTCTCCTACGATTCTAACTTCTGGTTAGAACATATTTTCATGCTACTGCCTTGGAGTATAAGCTGATTTTTTTGTGACTTTGTACATGCATTTGATTATAACCTAGATATCGTATGATGAACTTTATATGTTGTTACAAGCGCTAATTATAATTACTGATGTGGTAATTAAAAACCGTATAAGTTATAACAAATTAATTAATAACTGATAACTGTAAATCTATCGGTTGGTCCAAACATACAAAATGTGTATATACCCATCTTAAAAAAATGTGTACGCTATGTATCCATCCAATTTTCTTCATGTCGAATAATAGACTGCTTGATACAGAAGTATTACTCCCGCCATCACACAAGAAGACTATGAAACGATATAGTTTGGGTAGCTCTCTCTTAATTCTGGTGTTGTAAGATGAACATTCGGATGCACCCCTTGCCAATGTATAGCAGAGGCAAGGCGGAGATAAGAATATATTTATCTCTAGGATTCACATGTCTCTATAACAATAGAAATATCTCTCTAAGTCTCGTCCGCTCTTACACATGATCGTCCTGTGTGCTGAGATGTGTGCTGAGACAGCTCAGTGCACATAGTTTGCGCGCATCGATGGCTATAAAGCCACAACCACTAATTCTGCCTTGAACTTTCTTGGATCAGCTTAGGTAGCCCCTGAAATGACGGGATGCCGCATTCAATACTGGATACCTATACACATGGAAGATGCTATTCATGTGTTTTTTCATTTTTTTTTCCGCACTTGTAGTTCGTGCAATGCAATCTGACCACTTGTCAAAAAAAAAAGCAATCCAACCATATCACAAGAGGACTCTTTTGGTTTCATGTGTACAAAGAAACAAGGGCAAGTGCCCAACCCAAATATTTACTGAATAATTTTGAGCGGCCTAAATATTTCTGACCGTAGCAAATTTAAGCCTAGAGTGCACATGATAAGAGAGGTATATGATGTCCGATTACATATAGTTATTTAATTCATTCGCCCGGTGCAGCGCACGGGCATTTTTGCTAGTATATTAGAGAAATCAAAGAAATTCTGAGAAAAAATAAAAACATCTAGCCCTCAATTTTTATTTAAATTGGTGGACCAACAATTTTAAAACGTTGGATTTGTAAAAAGAAAAATAAAACAGCCGCATGCACTCTCTTTCACGTACGCTTCCCCTCTCCACCCCCAAAAATAAAACGGCCGCATGCAACCCCTTTCACATACGCTTCCCCTCTCCACCCCCCTCACGCATGCCTTCCCCTCTTCTCTCCTATTTTTGTGCTAATGTTAGTTATAGTTAGGATGCAAGGTATGGTTTGTGATATTAAATTTTAAACAGATGTAAATTCTAAATTATAGATTTAATCTTTTATCCGAGTAGATTATTGTGTTCCTTGCATTTAAATGAACAATTTAGGACCCATATTGACTATATTCCAACTTATAACCATTTGCATTTGATTTAAATTTTTAAAATCAACTAAAAACCAAAATCCATTAAACGTCTCTAAAGAACGCCAACCTTGAATTCTAAATTAGATTTAATTTTTTATCCACTTAGATTGGATTGTTGTATTCATCGCATTTAAGAAAACAATTTAATACTCATATTGACTATATATCAACTTATAATCTTTTGCATGTAGTCTAAATCTTAACAATCAACTAAAAGTCCATTAAACATTCTCTAAAGCACACCAGATGGTTATTTGTTTAATTAGATAATTTTCTAGAAATTTTAACAAGTCCATTAAACTTTATCTCAAGCGCTCTTAAGCCGCCTCTTGGCACTATAATAAATTAGAGAAATCTAAAAAATCTAATAAAAAGAGAAACATCTAGCGATCGATTTTAACTTGAACCAGTGGGCCTATAATTTTAAGCCATTACATTAGATTTAGAAAAAATAATCCCTTCCACTCTTCCTATTTGTGTGCATGCGGACTCCCTCTCTCCCGTGCTTGCGCCGCGCACGCACACCCCCTCCCCTCTGCCTGTGCGCTCCCTCCCTTTTTCTTTTTTCTTGCTAAGTGAGTTAATATTGCTACTAATTCATTTAAAGCTTTTAAATGACCAAAATATTAAATTATACATGCAAATGTTAATGTGTTTGAACCATCATGTTCTCTACAATAAAATTAATAGTTTAAGTTCATATTAATAATATTTTTTAACTTATATATGCACTCTAAAACTATTATGTGTGCCTCTAAAATAAAATAAAATTGTTAGGGACAATTTTGTTCTTACCCCTATTTTAACGTCCAATATTGATTTTACCCTCACTTTTTAGGGTTTCGTTTTTAACCCTGTTTTTTTAAAATGAATCTGCCGTTTACCCCCATTTTGACAGAAGTGAGTGGATCTGACGATTTTGCACTAAAACAAAATTTCAAAAATGAGATTCAAAGTATGGATGGACCCTTTTGCCCATCCCTTCCCTCTCTCTCACCACTTCTCCTCTCTCTCGATTCATCGCTCGGTGGCGGCGGCGGGCGTGATGGCCAGGAGAGGGCTCGGCGGAGGCGGCGCATCTGCCGGGAGCTGTCTCGGCGGCAGTAGCGAGCATGTCGGCCGGGAGCGGGCTCGGCGGCAACGGCGAGCGTGTCAGCCGGGAGCTGTCTTGGTGATGGCAGCGACAAAGGAGCGGACGACGCGCATCGGCTGGGAGCAGGCATTGCGGCGGCGGCATCGACGACAACCTCATGCGTGCGTCGACGGCATCGACTATGACACGGCCCCCGACGGGGAGCCGGGGGGGGGGGACGTTGGATCTGGGAGCATCGTCGACCTCCACCGGCATGGCGACTCCGCCCGCTGGCGACCGCCATCGATGGTGGGTGGATGGATTTTTTTTCTTTTTTCCTTCTATCCGAAACTCTGCCTTTCAATTTGATTTTTTTTTTTTTGCTTTTTTCCTTCTATCCGAAACACCTGAGGGTATAATTGTTTTTTTGTGACTTAACACCGTTAGCTTCACCATCAAAGTAGGGGTAAAATGTGGTTTCATTTTAAAAAATTGGGGCAAAAAAGAAAACCCTAAAAAGTGAGGGCAAAACCAATATATTGGACACCAAAGTAGGGGTAAGAACGAAATTGCGCCAAATTGTTACGTGTATCTTTAATAAATTAGTGATAATTCGAAACAATTTACAGAAAAAACATTCAACATAAGTTTTCTCTTAATAGAAACCATTATTTTAAACTATTAGATCTTTTTATAGATTAATTTCAGATAAATTTTTTATCTTCTCAAAATTAAATGCCGAGGCATACACACCTCCCTATCCTTCCTCACATGCGTAAGGTCGCACCAAGCTCTCGTGTCTATGTGCATGGGTGTGGTGTCATCCACCCTGTCCTTTCTCTATCTAATTGTATTAATTGAATTTCATCATTGAGATAAATAAGTTTTAAACATCCATAATTTGGAATTTTATATTCATTTTCTCATATGTTTTAACTATAGCTTTATTCACTAAAACTCAATTAAACGTTCCCCCGACGTTCCCCAAGTTTCATGCTCATAGAATTAAAAAAAATCATGGGAATTATGAAAAGAAAAAACAAAAAATTCATCAATGAATTTCACTCAGATCAGTGGACTCTTAATTTCACTCAGATCAGTGGACTCTTAATCACCCCTGATTGGGGCCTCCACCATCCCTCTACCTCTCATCTCTCTCACTCTCTTTTCTCCTTCCTATAATTATGGATGAACCAAACAGATCAATAATTAGGCATTCAAATGACCACCATTTTTATGTTACACATCTGATTGTAAATTATCAAAAACATTATTTTATTTATAATTAGATAAAGTGGTGTTTCTAAAATATTATTTAATTGATTTAGATAAAAGTAATCCATGGTCACATGCCGTGTATGAAGTGTAGATTAATTTTTTCATCTTATTAATTATACTGCCTCTATCCGGTTTTATAGGATTAGCATTTTACAGTTTCTAATATTTTCATCTAACCAATATACACTACTGCTCAAGTGGTTTTTAACCACGGTTGGTAAAAATATATCTTTAGTCCTGGTTGGTAACATCTTTAGAAATACATCTTTAGTCCGGATGGATCTGGTGGAGGGGAGGGCTTCGGCCGCCGCCCGCCCTAGCCCGGCCATCGCCCGCCACCCCTCCGGCCAGATCTGGCGGAGGGGAGGGCTTTGGCCGCCGTCGCCGAGCGCGACCTCCACCGCGCCCGACTGCCTAGCACCCTCACATCTTCTGACATCGTGCGAACTGGGCTAAAGATGATCTTTTGTTTTTAGTCCCGGTTTTAAGCTAAGCCGGGGCTATTGTGGAGTTTGGCCTATCGGGCAAAGATCGTTTCTCCAGTAGTGAATGTTATGATATATTTTTCTTCTAATGTTATAATTAGGTACTTTGCAATAGAATTTTATCAACTGTTTTATAATGCAGAATGTTGTAGAATATAAGAAAAAAGGTGCCCGCGCATGCGCGCGGGCTTTCTTCCTAGTTTTATTAATGGCTTATTGAGCATCTTTGTTGACATAAAGAAGGACAGCACCATCAGAGAGTTGACAGGTCAAATCCTGGTGGACATGCTGGTATCTTCGGAGAGTGAAGACAATGCCAAGATTGTCTTGGCTCAAGATCAAAAGTTACATAACGGCGAGTTTTCACCAAATCATTTTCATACCCCTGTAATTTTTTTTATCTTTTTTATGTCCCTAAGTTTTCATCTTGATCTCTTATACGTGTTGACTGTTAGTTAACCGTTATGTTTTTACCAAAATGACCATATTCCCTCCCTTGAATACACATGTGCTAGTTTCATTACCAATATATATAATTATAATGTTGAAATAGTGCATTGGTTTAAAACAAAGAGATCATAATTATTTGACAACCAAATTTAAATCTTTAAATAAAATTCTAATCGAATTTAAATTAATTCATTAAAAAATTCACAAATATTTAAAATCAACTAAAATATAATTTGATTTTAAAATTTATGATTGAAACTTGTTTGAAAAAAATTAGAATGTTTGAAAAATCCTATAAAATATTTGAGAAAATAAATTTTGGTTTCAAAATATATGCTCAAATTACTATGGCCTCCTTTTATTTTCTATCTAAAATTCTAAATAAGGTGTATTGAGCTTTGTTTAGTTTTTAGCCAACACAACCCATATAAAAAAGAGCAATACGGTCATTTTGAAGAAAACATAACGGTCAACTAGCGGTCAACTAACCAAAGGGTATAGATGAAATCAAAATGAAAACTCAAGGGTACAAAGGGGAGGTAAAATACATTGGTATAGAAAGGATTGAGTAAAAACTCATATGTTTGGCATCGGCCTCTCACCAAACGATTAGGAAACAAACGCACACTGCAGGAATGGAAACTTTTGAATTATCCTTTTTATTATTTTCATTCCTAATTCACCCTTCTGAGATCAACAGTAGATGCTAAGTAACTTGGAAGGTACCTTTCGGTACCTTCCAAACACCGTAAAAGCTCTTATATAATCGGTGTACCTCCAAGGTTAAGAAAAAAAGATGGATCATTTTTGGGTGTACGTTTGTGCAGGCCAAGTAGTCGCCACTGAAGAACGCGCACTGCTTCCGGACACACGACGGCGGCAGCGGAACGCGCGAATACAACCTAATTGATGGCGGCGTAGCGGCAAACAATCCTGTGCAGTTTCACTCCCGGCCATCATATTCCTAATTCACGGACGACGAGTAGTCGACCATTCGATCAGTGGCGGAGCTTCAACGTTTTCTTGAGAGGAGCCAATCCATTGAAGTGTTTCAAAGTAGGGGCCATTATGATATTTTGTTTTAGCCTAATGAAAAAACTTAAGGAGTTCAATGTAATTTTTTAAATCTGGGGGAGGCCAGAACCCTCTTCTGTCTCTAAGAAGCTCCGCCCCTGCATTTGATATATTCGACCAAATGTAGTTCATCCGTCCCTAAATATTTGATGCCGTTAAGTTTTTACACATGTTTAACCATTTGTTTTATAAAAAAATTATGTAATTATTAATTATTTTTATTGTTAAATATACCTTTATGAAGTCATATAATTTTATATATTATATGGGGTGTACCGGAAAGGTATAACATGTAGTAGGATGCAACCCGGTTAGTATTACCTTATTTCCCATGGCTTGATTATAGATAATACTATGTATAGAAAATTATAGAGCCCAAGTCGTGTCTGACTGGGTTATTTTTCTTGGAAATAGGATAGAGTTCGATTGGTTATGCCTTACTTCCCACGGCAGTGCTCTAGAAAACCAGTTGGATAAGCTTAGAGTAATAGTTAACCTAGACGTGTGGTACTAGGTCACCTCATATAACTCGGTTCCTCATCCCTTTATAAAGGGAGCCGGGGATACTTAGAAGAACACAATGAAACACAGATAAAGCACCACCATATACATCTAGTGAAATACAATCCATTAAGTCTAGAAGTAGGATATTACTCTTCATATTAAAGGGGTCTGAACTAGGATAAATCTTGTCTTCCGTCTCCATCATTCTTTTCGAGCTCGTGCGTCACCCTATAAAGTTTATTGTCAATACCAAATATCGACAGTTGGCGCGCCAGGTAGGGATTGCACAAAGGATTTCATTAGCAAGACCGATGGAATCAACTTCAGCAATCACCGGATCAAGTTTCCTTCCAGGAATCCACCTCCGGTTCGACAGCTTTGACTTCACCGCCGATTCTGTCGGCGAACTCAAGATCTCCTATTCGGATTCAAATCCGAGCACCTTCTCTGTTGAGAAACTGATCTCCATCAGAACTTTCAATATGGCTTCTACTTGTGCTTGCCTTCTAATCTGAGTTACCTCGGATCTACCACTACGTACTTCGATAGAGCCAGTGCTTCAACTAGTGACTAAGAAGGGCAGGTGAGCACGACTGCCGCTAGCAACAACGTGTGGCCCAGACCGTTCTCTAGGAGAGGAAAGCTTCGTCGAATCCCAGTCGGACTACCACTTCTCTGACTTCGACTCCAAGTGGAGAACAATGTCAACCTATCACCAAGGCTGCTTGTTACCAACAACCTCCCTCGTCTGCTTTTAACGTGTTCATCGAGTTGCAACAAAGCGAGGAAGAATCGTTCCATGATTTTCTTCGTAGGTTTCTCACAGCATAGAACTCGGGGCCATATATCTCCGATTGCCTGGCCTTTGTTGTTTTTTACTGTGGCTGTACCGACGAAGAATTTATTGCCAAGTGAAGACGTCAAACGCCAACAACACTCGAAAACATGCTTTTTCGAGCAGATCTCGACACTTACCATCAGAGACAGGCAAATCAACCTGATCTCGGTCATAGCGACTCGGACTCGGATTATATCACACTTGAGCCACGTATTTGTGGGTTAGACAGACAGGTTGCTTTTCTCAATGAAGCGATCAACTTTGATGATCCGGATCTCGAAGAATAGACCAGTTCTGATAGTTTTTCTCTTCCCTGAGAAGTTTTTATGACTGACAGAAGGAGTTCGAAGACAACTACTTACGCGCCGAGAGCTAGAAGAAAAAGGTGAGCGATAGTGGTTGGAAGAAGAGGAACGGGCTAGAGCCACTTGGCCGCGATGGGATATTCCTGGGGCTACTTGGCATTTACATCAAGCATTCAACAAGGAGTATCAGGGCCATGAAGTCTTTCATACACCCCAGCAGAATGTGGTGGCTGCTACAACAGTCATCGACACATTGCTCAAGACTCTACCCGAAGATGCGCCGACAACGCCTCCACTTACCAAGGCAAAGGCCTTGATTTCCATTGCAGGAGTACAACAACTAAACGAGAGCCCTCGACCATCCACGTCCAGATCAATGACTTCGGCCTCACAACGATCTCTCATCGAGACCGACGTAACCCTGCGAGCCGAACGACCCTGTCGTCTCAAGACCGAGCTGGAAAATTGAATCATGAAGATGAAGCCCGACTTATCGATGAGGAATGTCAACTGCTTGAGGAAGGATGTCGTTGCTTGGAGGATGAGCGACGTCGCATGAATATCAGCATGCCCACCAACATGATTGAGACCAGTATTTACGGCAACCTGGTCATGATGCTTGTAACCTATCCACCATGATCCGCGACATCGCATCGAAGGGCGACGACGAGAACGTAAAGTGTTAGATTGTCGTTGGGAAGAAGAACTGCGCCAACGTTTCAGACTATCACCACCAAGACAAGACAATTTTGATGGAGTCCTGGCCTTTACCTCTCATCATTGCCAATTGGATTGGCCCTCGGGCTTCAAATCAACTGGCATAGATAATATGATGACAAAACCGACCTAGCCACCTAGTTACTCGTTTACTCTCTTGCCATAAGAGCAGCTGGAGGGGATTGCAAGGTGATGGCCAATTACTTGCCCGTCGCTCTTTCTGACACAACAAGGAACTGGCTATCTGGGCTTCTGTGTGGATTAGTCGGTTCTTAGACCGAGCTACGAGAACTCTTTATCGCGAATTTCCAAGGGACCTATGAACACCCGGGTGATCAGTATGACCTACTTCAGCTTCAGCAGAGGCCCATTGAGGCTCTCAAGGATTATATCAGGAGATTTTCACAATCTAGGAATAAGATCCCCGACATCAATGACGAGATTATAATAGCTTCCTTCAAAATGGCTGTTTGGGATGAGCAGTTTATTCATAAATTCATTCGAAAACCACCAAGAACGGTCAGCCGGCTGTTTGAGATGGCGAAAAAGTATATGGCGTCAATGGAAGCAGTCAAGGCCGTGAAGGGAGAAAATGCTTAGCCCAATCCGTCACAAGACAAGAAGAAAGCTGATGAAAAGCCTCTGAAGGATATGCGTGACCACAATCACTCTTCAGAACGCAAACGACAGACAGAGGACTCGGCTGAGGAATGATGCACATCGCCAACTGGTGGGGCAGGGGACTCGATTGAGGAATGGTGCATGCGACATGGTGGGCTCCAAAGTTGGAAGCCCAAGTTGTTTGTGAGGCTGACGGCTCAAAATTCTAACAAATATATATGTACTACTCTACTATTAGCTAGCCCACGAGTGGGGCTCCGGCCCTAGCTGCCCTAGGCCTAATTACCTCTGACTTAACTTATTCTAGCTTGACTGACCGAATGGACTATAAGTCTTCGTTCTTTTATGAAGTTTAGGTGGCTAATTTTTAGATTATCGTGGGCATGCTTCCAAGCCACTAAACGACGTGATATCTCAAAAAACTTTATATATAGAAATTCCTTTAAAAAACCAAATAAATTCATTTTTAATGTCACAATAGTTATTACCAAATTAATTATAGGCTAATGATCATCGTTTTGCGTGTCCAAAATAATTAATCAAGTTTCATACCCTGAATAGAACGTGGCCTAACAGTCTTATACAAATTAATCACCGTCCACTCTTTAATTAAAATTAGTAGTTATATCGAGAACTTGGGAAGCGCGTGCAGTGCAGGCACGCAAGATCCAAAATTTGTTTAGTTTTTTTTTTCATGAGAAAAATATATTCATTGGATGAAGCTGCCTCCATATATGTCACGGGTTTGCATGTGCATGATGCCCACATGGTGAGTACTAATAGACGGCTCAAATAACATTCACACGGTACCTTTACAGCTTTACATGTATGGATGAGTGGTGCTGACATTTGGCATAGCATCTGTCATAGCTTTACACTAATCATCCTAAGCTTTTCGTCTTGACTGTTGGATCGGTATTTTCTGAAGAAAAGAGTGAACAGGCTAATTGCGTCAACAGGCTCATGGGTGCCGAGAAAATGACTAACCGCCCGTTGCCATGCCCGAGTTCGTTGGATAGATGCAGACGCCACTTGAACCTCAGGTAACCCCAAGTGCAACAACGACCACTTTCAGCATCGCCATGGTTGGCCAAAGACCCAACCTAGCCCGCACTTGTCGATGCGTGCCACCATTTTTTTGTGGGCATTACACAAAATTCTGCCACCGGCCACTGAGCGTCGTTGACAGGTGCATTGGCCAATGGAGTTCTTCGTGCTTGGACACACGAAGGCCTGAGAGATCTGCTTAACTCCAGTGCAGGTCCTAAATGTTGAGGTTGCGGGCGTGCCAGTCAGTTTGATCCTGCAACTGGTTGATCTCCGTGAAACTGATCGGCTGTCGAGCCGATGTGTTGTAGCGTCTCTTGATGATGTTGATGTTGATGGTCCAGGAGCCGATCGGCTAATCAACCGATGTTGGTGTGTTTCTAGCCAATGTCGATAAGATATTGAAGATCAGTCGGTTGTATGTTAGACAGATCCAAGTAATCAAATAGACAAGTGAGATCAATAATAGTTCGGCTAAATAAAGAATATGGCATGAGAAGCCGATACAAGACTTAGATCTAGATATAGGATAACTCATCGGCTAACCCTCCGATGAAACTACACACGTCGATAGCCGATACACCTAAACCGATTAGTTCTAGTCTTAGCCCAAAGGATCGGACCCAACCGAGACAGATTGCACCGAGATTATTGCTAACCGATCTAAGTGAACCAACTTACATATAACAGTATGTATAGTGATGGATTTAGAATAGCATTATGATTGTAGAGATATATCGGCTAAGACAGAAGATCAGACATAACCGAGACAGTTTCAACTAAACTAATGCGTCTCTAAACACAATGCAATTAGAAATAGAATTAAGATATCAAATAGGCAACGTCTGCGTCAGTTGGATCAATATATCGGACTTAACCAAAAAAGTACCAATCTTCCCTGATACAAACGCTGTCGACGGAACTTACTTCTTCGCCGGAGGTCGGACCTAACCCATGCAGCCCAACTTGGTAGCAAGACCCCGAACTCGACTAATCTTACAAAGGTTCAAAACGAACCTATGTAGTCCTGATAGAACCGTCGAGTAGGTTGTAAACCTAACGGACTAGGGTGGCGATACGCCGAAATTATTGTATTTGATTGTGGAGCTGAAAATTACAGGGACCCTTGGTATACAATTTATACCCTTGGGTCTATTGAGTCCTAATAGGATACTAGAGACAAAACTTTTCTAACAAGAAAAGGAAACATATAAATCCTAATCGGCTAGGAAAAGGAAACTAACAAACCTTCCTAATTACATAAGGAAATATTTAAAGTATACCTAATTAATAGATAGAATTAAACTGTCAATCCGCGGTCTTCACGACTCCTTCCCGATTTCGGTCTCTTCATTCCATTGGTTTATTGCTTGACCGAATCCAGTATAGAATCTACCAAATTTGGTGTTGACTCATCAATTAACCAAATTCTGGTGTCAAAAGTGGGTGAATGGATTGTTAATTTAGTGGTGTGAGGGTTGCCTCCAACCTCAGCCCTGGGTCGCTGGCCAGTGAAAAAGAAGAAAAAGAATGAAGAAAGCGCATTGAGCTTACACATCGTACCCAATTTTTAATGGGCATTTTTGGTCATTTCTTCTCATTTGTCACGTCGGAACGGTGGGACAATACACAAATTAAATAGCGACATGTGGAGAAAAGAAATGGAAAAAACTTGCACAAGAGAGTCTTGACGGGTACCAGACGGCACACGGATTGAAATTCCAGGAAAGTGATACTTAGAAACTGGTATTTAGAGAAGGTGACAAACAGTAAGTTCCTCCTTGTCTTAAGTACGGTTTGCCTGAAGATATGTGGCACCGTCATCCTGAGTTTGCTGAGTTTGTGAAACATGAATGGGATCCAGGAGGAGGGAGCTGTGATCTTGGTAAGCTTGCTGGGTCATTGAAATCGATGCAAGGCTCACTTAGAGGATGGGACGATGAAGTCTTTGGCTCAGTTAAAAAGAAAATTTCAGAACTGAGGACTGAATTGGAGATGGAGAGAAGTGGCACCCTGTACCGAGGTCCTACTCCCCGCGAGGTAAGTCTGATGGAACAACTAGCTGAAGTTCTTGCTAGGGAGGAGGAAATGGAGAGACAACGTTCTAGAGTAACGTGGCTAACATCAGGAGACCGAAATACAAGTTTCTTCCAAGAAAGAGCCAAGGCCAGGGCGAGGGCAAATAGAATCAAGGCGATCACCAAAGATGATGGCACTGTGGTGACCGAGCAGGAGGATATTGAGGCCTTAGCTTCTGAGTTCTACCAGGAACTTTTCAAAGCACAAGAAGAGATTAATCCGGAGTTGGTCTGCAGCCATGTACCAAAGAAACTTGATGATGCTATGGTGGAACTTTTGGATATGCCTTTTTCTGAAAAAGAAGTTGAGGAAGCTTTGTTTCAAATGGCCCCAAGTAAGGCACCGGGTGCAGATGGTTTTAACGCGGGCTTCTACCAAAAGCACTGGGCAGTGTTAAAAAATAGTGTAGTGGAGGCGGTGTTGGGTTTTTTGAACGGAGGAGAGATGGCGCCAGAGGTGAATAAAACGATTCTCGTTTTGATCCCAAAAGTGTCTAATCCAAAAGATTTCTCGCAATTTAGGCCTATCTCCCTTTGTAATGTGCTGTACAAGATTTGCTCTAAAGCAATGGCTAACAGGCTCAGGTTGATACTTGACGATGTTATTTCGGAGGAGCAAAGTGCCTTTATACCGGGCCGCTTAATCACTGATAATGTGATTGTTGCATATGAGTGTATCCATTATTTGAGGAAGAAGAAAGGGAAAGAAGGGGCATGTGCAGTTAAAATTGATATGGCTAAGGCCTATGATAGAGTTGAATGGGATTATCTAGACTCCATTATGCAGGCCCTGGGCTTTTCAGATAAATGGAGGCTGTTGGTGAGGAAATGTATTTCTTCAGTGTCCTTTTCTGTGAGAGTGAATGGTATGTTCTCACCAGAATTCAAGCCAACTCGTGGAATCAGGCAAGGCGATCCTATGTCTCCATATCTCTTTGTCATTTGTGCAGAAGGTTTATCCTGTATGTTGAAGGCCAAAGGGCCCCAGCATGTTGCGAGAGGAATTAGAGTATCTCGCAGGTCTCCGTGGATATCACACCTGCTCTTTGCGGATGATAGCATTATCTTTATGCCGGCTTCATCGGGAAGTGCTGAACGAGTTGCTGGTATATTGGAGGAGTATAATAAGGGATCAGGACAGTTGGTGAATAAACAAAAGTCGGCTGTTTTCTATTCGGCAAACTGTGCTGACACGGTCAAGCAGGTGGTCAATGATCGTTTAGAGATCACAAATGAAGTACTAGGGGAAAAGTATCTCGGGTTACCAACTGCGGTGGGAAAGGTTTCTGATGGGGTGTTTAATTATGTCCCGGACAGAGTTAAAAGCTTTGTGTGTGGTTGGGGCAGTAAGCTAGCGAGCTGCGCCGGTAAAGAAATTCTTATCAAGGCCAATGCCCAATCGGTGCCCACATATCCAATGAGCTGTTTCAAACTGCCAGCACCAGTGCTTCAAAAGCTCCGAACTTATATTTCGAATTTTTGGTGGGGAGGTTCTGTGGATAACCATAAAATCCATTGGCAAAGCTGGCCGAATTTGACACGATCAAAAAGTGCAGGCGGTATGGGATTCAAAGATTTGGCCCTGTTCAATCAGTCTATGTTGGGTAAACAAGGCTGGAGATTATTAACACGGCCAGATGCTTTGTGTACCAAAGTCCTAAAAGGAAAATATTTTCCAAACGGTGATTTTTTATCATCGAACAGGAGGAAAGGAAGCTCAGAGACCTGGAGAGACATGTTATATGGGAGGCAGGTTCTGAAATCAGGGCTTATCAAGAGAATTGGTCCTGGGAATTCAGTGAAAATTTGGGAAGATAACTGGCTGCCAGGTTCTTTATCGCTAAAACCTTTGGTCAGAATACAAGGTGCAAATGTTTGTACAGTTGATGATCTGTTTACCCCGGGGACGAGGCAGTGGGATGAGCAAATAATTCGAGCGAATTTCATCAGTATAGATGCCGACGAGATCATGAAGATCAAACCAGGGGAGAGACTGCAGGAAGATGTTCTGGCCTGGGCGCATGAGAATAATGGTTAATTGTTATTCAGTAAGATCTGCTTATCGCCTGCTGAAGAGAAACCACACTCAGGAACAGGAGAGAGGATCTGTCCCGGCATCATCAGGGGATAGTATCTGGTGGAGAAGAGTTTGGAAGCTAAATGTGCCACCAAAGGTGAGAGTTTTCTGGTGGAGAGTACTGCATGGTTACATTCCAACTAATGCTGAACTGAAACGAAGACATATTGAGGAGCTGGACTCATGTGAGCTTTGTGGCGATGTTCGGGAGGATTTATACCATGTGGTTTTTGAGTGTGGTCGTGCAAAGAGTTTTTGGAGGGCGATAAAGGATTTTACGGGCTGCAAAATGCCAGTTCTGCATGGAGCAACTTGGATGCGAGGCATTCTGTCAGGTGAGCATTGTAATCTGGACGAGATACCCATTATTGTCTGTGGGTGTTGGGCTCTCTGGACTGGAAGAAACTCCAGGAAGCATGGGCACAAATCCTGGGATCCGGTGACCACTGCTCGCTATGTTGCTCAATTGGTTGAAGATGTACTGTGCCTGGATGTTCAAAAACATGAGAGAAAAGAAAAGAAGGCCTCCAAATGGCAGAAACCGGGTTTAGGATGGATGAAGATAAATTCCAATGCATCTTTCCATGAGGGAGACAACGCGGGGGCGACCGGCGTTGTTATCCGGAATCACCAGGGAATGGTGAGTGAAGCGAAGTCAAAATGGTATGAAAATGTGATGGATGTGCTAACCATTGAAGCGTTGGCTGCAAGAGATGCAGTCTTGATGGCCATTGAGCATGGATGCCTGAGTGTTGTACTTCAGGTTGATAATTTGCAACTGGCAAAGCTACTTCAGTCTGTGGATGGTCGCCGGAGTTCTATTGCTTGGATCTGGCACGAAATCAGAGAGCTGAAGCGGAATTTCAGGAACTTCGAGGTAGAATGGGTGAGCCGTGAGGCTAATCTAGTGGCTCATAATTGTACGAAGTTCTCTAGTCCAAATAATCCTGTTTGTTCCTGGAAAACTGACTTCCCGGTGGCTATAAGGGATGCAGGGTACAGGGATTGTAATCCGCTTATTCAAAGTCAGTAAAGCTCTCTTGATGCTCAAAAAAAAAAAAGTACGGTTTGCCATCCCATTAGTTTGGAACTTGCTAAAATAGTTACGAGCAGGGGCGGATTCACCGCCCGGCCAGCACGGACGGCTGCCCGGGCTTCGCGGCGATGGATCCTTTGGAGGTAAACACTAATCCTTCGATGAGATAGGTTATTTCACGGAAGATTTGCATGCGAGAGATGTAATTAAGATGCAAAGCCCGCAAGTTACTACTGCCTATATGACCTGCCTGTAGCCCTGTACACACACCTACGTTCTCGTTATCTTGTTATCAGTCTAAATACACAAACATGTACACCGGAATAACACTGGCTCCGCCACTGGTTACGAGTGAGAATAGGGCGTGCAGCTTGATGAACTGATACGGGCTATTGAGAAAAAGGAAAATACTAGATAAAAATACAAAATAAATGTGTAGATGGTTACCAAAATATTAACATTTTTTGTATTTTTTTCTGGAGACAACGGCTATCTACATCTTTGCTAGTTTTGTTTAGAGATTTAGTAATTAATAGGCTAGAATATATGCTATTATCTCCCGTTTAGGTGTTGTTGCTAATTTTTTTCACCTATTTGTGTTGGGGTCTCTTGTGTGAGCTATGTCATGGTTACAGTCTTGTTTGGTTTTTCCGAATTTTTTATATATAATAGATAATTAATTCTCTTTAAATCAAATAAATAGTAAATCATTGAGTATATGTACACAAATAGGATGGACGCAGCGTCCAGGTATGGACACTCTTCCTAGTAGCGTCCGCCAGTGGACGCTCTATGGAACGGCGTCCACAGTGGTTCGACCCGCCTGGATACATTCAATATGAAGAAACGACGCGAGAGAAAAGAGAGATTGATTAGTTTCAAGCTTTCATGCGCGCGAGAGCCGAGAGAACGCCGACAGTTCGTCGGCCGCCAGGATATCCTCCTGCAGGCAGCGGCTGCAGATCTCCAAGCTAGCGTGGGAGGACGGCGCCCGCCTGTCAACTGCCACGGCCCTCCTCCATGCACCAGAATTACGACCACCAATGTGTGCCTCAACTGGCACGGGAGGCCGTAGCCACTGCCGCATCCACATGCACTGGAAGCGGCTGCCGTCGATCTCCGTCCTCGCTGATTCGCTATCCCTCGGCATTTCCTACGCTTCCTTTATGCATGACACTTTTTTTGTTGCTTTTCTGATTTGACCGACGGAGTAAAATTACTTCACTGCGAATAAATTTCAAATCAACTTGATATGCTTGCCGTTGCCGGCATACCATGAAACAGAGACAAGGCAGGACAGGACACTCCTCGCCGCCGGGTGTTATCTATATGCATGGTTATACAGTACTATAATCTGAAATACTAGCAAGGTGCTCAGGCGCTCAGCTAGCATATTTGTTTCACCAATATTGTTTGATGTAAATACGTATGCCACTATTCACAAGCATAGGATGGACGTCAGTATTTCATAAGCACCTGACAGTGTTCTCATGTTGGTACATAAGCAAATACTCTAGCTCGATTTAAAAAATTTCATAGAGATGGATTAAAATATATAGAACAGACTCTTGTATAATTCATATACGAAAATGGTTTCATACTGAAAAGATATACAGCTGGTTTGCGAACAAATGAGCTTGTACAAAGAGAAAAACTTTGCGCCATAGGAGCACCACCAACTACGAATCCAAGCCATGGCAGTAATTGTAGAAACAAGGTTTTCATTTATAATTTTCTGATGAATAATTGGCACTTGAATTTTGAATTGATTTTGAGTTGATTTGGTGAAGAGGTGTGGCCTCGGGATGAGGCCGGTCAGACCGGTCAGTGACCTGCAGTCTGACCGGCCAGGGGGTCAGACCGGTCGGTGAGGTCTGATGGGCGATCTAGAAGAGATATCGGATTCGGATTGTTGGGCCGGTCCGACCGGCGTGTAGTGCCCGGACAGACCGGCTGAGCCCGAATAGGATTGATTTCGGGTTGTTTTCTTATATTGCAAGTTTCCTTCGTGGATATGATTTAATTATGGTTTCTATTTGTGGATAGTTCTGTTGTGTGCTAATGATGAGTCAAGTTGGTGAAAACTTACCCTCGGTTATGGTTTCTTGGTTGTTTCATGTGTAGGTATCGCTTGAGGCCTCGAGAGAGTATTGCCGGTGATGGATCGGAGTCGACTTGGGAGAAGTTGATGTCCAGAGGATCAAGAGA